>CARXXK010000449.1:0-488207 GCA_949089665.1 Macrosiphum euphorbiae | reverse complement strand
TTAACTAAATCTGATCTGGTCGTTGTCTCGAGCCGGTCCGTGTTAATAAGGGGTTAGGATCACCGCGGTTCGACGTGTTAGCCCATATAATCAACAATGTTAGCCGACAACCGTTTTTTTGTCTTAAATGCCGCCGGAATTCAAATTTATAAAAAAATAATATAGTAATTTTTGTGGGTGTCTAGCAGTTCGGTCACCTAGAGTGACGTTCGCCGTAGTAATAGTATTTGGGGTCTAGCGGGTCAGTCACGTTCCTCGACTTTGATCGTAGTCACCCTTTAAGACAATATTCGACGGTTGGGGCACGTCATCACGTATGCAATCCGACTGCGTCGAATCGCGGACGACGTTCATTACGGTTACCGAAAAGCAAAAAAAGTGATAAATTACTTGAAAAGTATTTAAAAAATTTCGGACGTCCATGCAAATCATATAGCCGCCGTCGCCAGTCGCCAGTCGCCAGTCTCGAGCTGGACGGTTAATGGGTGGTATGAAGGTCTAGTGATAAGGATTTGGGGTATAAATTAGTGATGAGGAAACTGGATTTGTGATAAGGATAGTGGATTATTGATAAGGATTGTAGATAAGTGATAAGCATGGTGGATTTGTGATAACAATTTATGATAAGGATATTGGATTTGTGATAAGAAACAGTGGATGTGATAAGGATGGAGGATTCGTGATAAGGTAGTGGTTAGTTAACCGGATACCTGTCAAAGTCTTTTCTTGGGGGTCCAGCATGTCAGTCACCTTCCTCGATGTTGGACGTAGTCACCCGGGTAGACAACGTGACAACCGATTCGATGCATCGGTTATATAATTTATGTGAAAACATGTTTGGGGGTCTAGCAGGTCAGTCACCTTCCTCTACGTTGGTCGTAGTCACCTTGGTAAATATGCGATTGCTGATGAACGTCATCAAGTATCACAGCGTCCATTACTGTTAACGAAAATGCAAAATTAAAGAATAAATTACGTGAAAAAAAATTGTTATCCGGGTAGGCAATCCGACTCGATGTGAGACGTAGTCATGGTAGACAACGTGACGACGTGTGACGGCCGGTTCGATTGTATTGGGTGTATAATTCACGTGAAATATGTTTTGGGGTCTAGCAGGTCAGTCACCTTCCTCTACGTATGTCGTAGTCACCCTGGTAGGCAATCCGAATCGATGTGAGACGTAGTCACTGGTAGACAACGTGACGACGTGTGACGGCCGGTTCGAGGATTGGGTGTATAATTTACGTGAAAATATGTTTTGGAGTCTAGCAGGTCAGTCACCTTCCTCTACGTAGGTCGTAGTCAGCCTGGTAGGCAATCCGAATCGATGTGAGACGTAGTCACCTGGTAGACAACGTGACGACGTGTGACGGCCGGTTCGAGGATTGGGTGTGTAATTTACGTGAAAATATGTTTTGGAGTCTAGCAGGTCAGTCACCTTCCTCTACGTAGGTCGTAGTCACCCTGGTAGGCAATCCGACTTCGTCGGATAGCGGATAATGTGCGACGGCTGATGAACGTCATCACGTTCATTACTGTTACCGAAAACGCAAAAATAAAGAAGAAATATTTCGGGCGTCCATGCATATCATATAGCCACCGCCTTTTTTTGGTGTCTAGCAGGTCAGTCATCTATGTTATCCGGTAGTCAATCCGACCCCGTCGGATAGCGGACAATGTGCGAAGGCGGGGGCACGTTCATTACTGTTACCGAAAACGCAAAAATAAATAAGAAATTACGTGAAAAAAAATTAAAATCATTTGGGGGGGGCTGTATTGAAGCCTGTATGTTATAGTAAAAGCGACACGACGCACGACGGCGGCGTTCTCCGCGGTGTCGATCGACTTGATGTTGGTCGTAGTCACCCGGGTAGACAACTTGACGATGTGTGACGGCCGGTTCGAGGGAATCGTGCCGCCGTGATCTGTTGAGTGTCTAGCAAGTCAGTCACCACCTTGATTGATGATAACATCGTTAAATGCGTAAGCAATCCGACTAAACGTCAGATAAAAGATCCACCACTCCGAAGCCGGGTCGGAAATGAAAATAGTATTTTTACCGTGCCCAAAAATTACTGATAAGGCCCGTAATCACTTACGAATAAATGAAGGTGTCCTGAAATAATAGCATACTGTATTTCCATCAAGAATTTCAGCGTTGCATTGCCGAAGGCGCAACGATATGGAAACGGGACTCGGTCAGCTGGTTGTGGTTTTGTTTCCACGCACCAACATGGTGTTAGAACCAATGTCTCCCGTATTATGTAAACGTTTGTTAAAAGTCGCGCCAACAGTAACTGTATACGGTATACGGCAGTTGGAAATCTAAGGCGACACATAATTTATTATAATATATTGATAAGTAGGTATTGGTACGTGTTGGGTGAATTACTTGTGTACGGAAACATCGATAATGTTTTCTCCACAATTCCGCATAGCACACATCGTTTGACCATTTTGAATAGCCTAAAAGCATCACGAACAGGTTATAGTAATAATAAGTAAAAAGTGAATACTAAATATGAAAAACTCGTCATAAAAAAAAACGTTGCAATCGAATACAACGACTGTTGTCTGTTGTAGGTATCAGTTATTGTTATCAGCGGTGAGGTATGAGACTCGCGTGTTATTTTTAGAATTAATAGGTACACACCGGCTTACGTGATGTACATAAAAAATAGAAAAATACGAAAAATGACATACCCAGCTCGTAATTGCACAATTAACTGTTAAGTGTTAACGCAAAATGTAAAGCGATAAAACACGTAGGTACCGCAATGGTAACGCGAAGAAACAGCCAACGGACTTAAACATCGACTACAGCGACTGGATAATACACAACTAATACGAATGCGGATATAAAAAAGTTATAGGTATTCAAAGTACATTTGCGGTGTACGAAAAAAACACGAAACGCGCCATGATGTCTGTAGCTGGTGCAAACATATAGAATCAGTAGTTTATCTGAATATTATATAGTAGTAGATATTATTATAGAAGTTGTACTCACCGGGTATGTGAAAAGCGCCCAAAAGACAACAAAACTCAAAGAAAAACACTGAATGTTAAATAACACGAAACGTATTTGGCTTTTCCGTGAGAGTCGATGTGCGTTGTACGAGCGCCGATCACAAGAGGCAGGTCGAAACGGGCGCGCTTCGCGTCGACAAAGTTTCCCCCCCCCGCACTCACTCCATCCCACTCCGCGGCCCACTCGCATAATGTCGCGTATATTAACGGGCATATTATGTAGACAGTATCGTATAGTTTAGTCATATCATTATACAATTTACCTGCCAGAATTTAATTAAATACATTAAGTTATATTTTGTTTATTGATATACCTACATTATTTGACTCACCTAAAAACTGTAATACATTAAGTACCTACTACATAGTATATTATATACCATTGGAGTACCTGTGCCCAACTACTTTATTTACTAATTTTATTTCACTATCAATTCATCTACTTACTATATAGGTACCAATAATATGTTAACTGAAATAATTTTAATAATATTATGTGTAGGTACTTTATTTATATTTTTGGCCCAATGAACGAAAATGTATACTAATATCACTATTAATTCATGTACATACATATAATATGCTTAAATTATATAACTATACTATTATGTATATACATAGGTACATCTATAAATACATTAGTCATATTATGTAGGTACATAATATATATATCAATTTATTATTCATAAATTATTACATTTGATATTAAATAAATAAATAAATATACGTGATAGACCATAGACCTATATTATATTGAGTAATATCAATTATCATATGTCATATCATTATACAATTGAACCATCAGAGTATTATATATTTTGAAAAATATAGGTGCGTTTTCATGGTAAATGTGTCAAGTATTAACTAAATACTTATTATAAATAAATATTTATTAAATACTTATAGTATAGTCATATGATATGACTAAATTCATATAATTCATATTTTAATATCACCTAAATTTAGTACCTACTACATAATATTTATATATATATATATATTTATAATTTGTTATTATATACTTAGAAGTGAAATCCTCTGTTTCCAATACTTAGTTACTCTCTATTAGTCCATCAATGTTATGTACCTACTCATGGAGTACTAACCTATGACCAACTACCTTATTACCAATTTCACTATTACTTCTTCTAATTAATTTTTACATATTACAATATGCCCAGTTCATATATTATAACACTATACCGTTTAACACACAATGCAAACTATTAGAAAAAGACATATTTTATATACCAACCAATACCAATGATATAATTAATAGTAAATAGTACTTCATTTAAACTTTTAGACCAATGGACCAAATATGTACTGATTTCACTTTGTACATACATAATATTATGCTTAAATTATATAAATATATCATTAGGTATAAACATACATCTATATAATAAATAGTACATAATGTATATATATATCAATTTGTTATTCATAATTTATTAATTTGAAACTCATAATTAAATTAATATACACTATAGACCTACCTATATTTTGAGCAATAACAAATTATGTCAAATACAATTTAACTATCAGAGTATTTATTACTATCTGCAGCAGTATTTGTATCGTACCTCAACCAAACTGTGATATATTAAGTAGGTACCTACTACAAAGTATACATGTACCTAGGTTAGTAGTTATATTGTACTTGCACTATTGTTTATTGAAGTAAAAAGGAAACATATATGTGCGTTGGATAAAATCAAGTGTAAATTAAATATTTATTTATTATATTATTAAATAGTTTAATAAGTATAGTAATATTTAAATACGTTAAGTTATATATTAAATATCTACTACATCAAACGATCAAACCTATCCATATAAATAATATCAAAGAGAGTAGTTAGGTATATTATAATAATTGTACAATTTAACTACCAGAATTTAATCATTTCAATTAGATCTATTAGTTTATAAATATTATATCAAATAGTATTTATAATCTGTAGCAGTGTTAACTAAATATTTATTATTATTATTATTTATTAAATAGTTATAGCATAGTCATATAATTTAATTAAACACATTAGATTATATTTTTAATATACATAATTTGACTCACCTAAAAACTGTAATACATTAAGTACTTACTACATAGTATAATATATATATATTTTATAAAATGTTATTATATAAATATATCAATAGGTATAAAGATACATGTATATAATAAATAGCACATAATATATATATATATATATATATATATCAATATGTTATTCATAATATTACCAACAACTCAACCTCAACCAAACTGTGATATATTTAATAGGTACCTACGACAAAGCATACATGTAAGTTAGTTATTATTATCGCGTCGAATCGCGGACGGCGTTCCTAACTGTCACCGAAAAATTTGAGAGGGGGTCAAAAGTACCCCGACTATGGGGGACTATTTAGAGGGTCTTGAAACGTAAATTTTGGTGGTAAAACGGGGGACCCAAGTCGAAACGTGACAGAGATATACTTAAATCAAAAAAAGGAGGGGGGGGTAATTTTTGATATGGTATGCACGTGGTCACCCACAACCCATAGCCGTTTACATAATACGGCTACGACGATCCCCGGCTAAGTTATGCTCGGCCAAAAAAAATTTGATTGGGGGGGGGTGTCAAAAGTACCCCGACTATGAGGGGGGACTATTTAAATATGATAATACGGAACTGATGGAGAAAAGACGAAAAAAAAAAACGCGAAAAAAAACTCAAGATTATCACGGCCGCCGAAAATCTTCGATATCGCCGGGGGACGGTATCGAACCCACGACTCCTAGTTACATGTCCTAGCGCCCTAACCTATCGACTACCTACTCAGATGAAATATCGTGTCAAATCTATGACTATTAAGCCGCGTCGCCGTGCACCCGAAACTGGAAAGCGGCGTCCACGTCCGTCAAATGGCGTCCGAGCGGGGGGGTCGAACGCGTCGGTAAGGGGACGACCGTCTCGACCGGCTTCGGAAGTTCGATTCGGTGAGATTCGCGAAAAAAATCGATCGTCGGGACGCATGTATTTAATATTTATGGCTGTATATAGCGATACCCAAAATGTACCTACTCGGTACCTACTCTCGTTTCCGCGATGCCGCTCCTCCCCGGGACTCGTTTTTGAAAAAGTAGGACAGCTCGCCGACTACAAATTTAGCGAGGAACGCGAATAAGACGCAACGGGGAGACCCGAGGCCCCCGAGGGGGGTAAAATTCGAGATTCGGTGGGATTCGCGAAAAAAATCGGACGTCGAGACGCATGTATTTATGCCTGTATATAGCACACACACGACGTACCCACTCGGTACCTACTCACGTTTGCGCGTCGCCGCTCCTCCCCGGGACTCGTTTTTGAAAAAGTAGGACTGCGGGCCGTCTATAAATTTAGCGGGGAACTCGAATACGTCTTCGGCGGGGAGGTGAAAAGTCTACAAACGAAGCGAAACGCGACTCTGTTGGAAAAAGTCGGAAAAACCGTCGAAATCGTGACGACGCCGCGGCGTCGGCGACTGTCTAGTCGGATGAGGGGACTCATTTTTGAAAAAGTAGGATAGCGCGCCGGCTACAAATATAGCGAGGAGCGCGAATATAACGCGAACGGGGACGCCCGGGGCCCCCGAGGGGGGTAAAACTCGATATTTCGAAAAACACGGCGAAAAACGCGCGCAACGGCGGCGCTCGTATCGCGCGCGAGATCGGCCGCCGCGGGCAAGCCGGGAAGAAAATACGGCCGCGCGCGGCCTGTAAATCTAGCGGGGAACGCGAATAAGGTCAAATAAGGCCCCCCGAGGGGGTAAAACTCGAAAAACTCGAAAAATTTCGAAAAAATCTCGAAACAGTGATAAGAAAGGCTGATTACGCAGCGACGGCTCCGCCGCCGCCGGGAGACCGCCCTCCGGGGAAATTGAATTTTCTCATTGGCTCTCTCTTACGATGGTTCGGATTTAACGCATAGGGAGCGCCACACGGGTTTTCGTTTTATATAGTAAGAAGATAGACTAGCTCTCCGAGCGTCGCTGGGGGACACCCCCAGACCCCCGTGACCGGGCCCCGAGTGTTGTCGATTTCGGAAGCAGCGGTGGTCTCATGGTGCGGTCGTGGGTCTCAGCCGACACGGTGTATGGGTGATGAGGAGGTATGGTGATAAGGATGTGTGATAAAGCTAGGACCACTGTGGTTCGACGTGGTAGCCCGTGGTAGCCAGGGCAGAGTTTTTTCGACGACGCCGCCGGAAATTCGAAATTTGATAAAAAAATAATATAGTAATATTTGTGGGTGTCTAGCAGTTCGGTCACCTAGAGTGACGTTCGCCGTAGTAATAGTATTTGGGGTCTAGCGGGTCAGTCACGTTCCTCGACTTTGATCGTAGTCACCCTTGAAGACAATATTCGACGGTCGGGGCACGTCATCACGTATGCAATCCGACTGCGTCGAATAGCGGACGACGTTCATTACTGTTGCCGAAAACGCAAAATTAAAGAATAAATTACGTGAGAAAATTCAAAATATTCCGGGCTTCCGTGCAAATCATATAGCCCCCGTCTGATTTTGGTGTCTAGCAGGTCACCCATCTATGTTATCCTTGTAGGCAACCGACACGATGTTGGAGGTAGACAACGTGACGACCGGTTCGTGTCATCGGCTATATAATTTACGTGAAAATATGTTTTGGGGTCTAGCAGGTCAGTCACCTTCCTCGACGTTGTTCGTATTTTTGTGGGTGTCGGATAATGTGTGATGGCCGCGTGTCACGTCATCACGTATGCAATCCGACTGCGTCGAATCGCGGACACTGTTCATTACTGTCACCGAAAACGCATAATTAAGTAAAAATATCATCTGGTCGTCGGTCTCTAGCCGGTCGTTGTGTCATGAGATTTGCACCACCGTGGTTCCACGTGGTAGCCCGTGTGAGCAACAACGTTCGCCGACAACGTTTGCCGAATGCCCCCGGAAATTCGAAATCCCGTAAAAAAACATATTGTTGCCGCGATTTTTTTCCTCTCTACTTCTAAAACTTCTAGGATATATGACAATGTGCGACGGCCGAGTTTTATAGCTGCCCTTTAGTTTAGGTGTCTACCAGGTCGGTCGCCTTACTCGACGTTACAGCACATAGAATCATAACGCAGAACCTACCATGATTATGAAAATCTAATATAAAAAATAATATAAAGTCACGTTCCTCGACTTTGGTCGTAGTCAAGCTGGAAGGCAGCCCGACAATATTCGACGGCTGGGGCACGTCATCACGTATGCAATCCGACTGCGTCGAATCGCGGACGACGTTCATTACTGTTACCGAAAACGCAGAATTAAAGGATAAATTACGTGAAGAAAATTCAAATTATTTCGGGCGTCCGTGTAAATCATATAGCCACCGTCTGATTTTTTGTTGTCTAGCAGGTCAGTCATCTATGTTATCCGGGTAGGCAACGTGCGGCCGGGACAGCGTCCATTACAGTCACTGACAACGCAAAATTAAGTTATTAATTATGTGAAAAAAAATTCATAACACTTCGTAAGCAATCCGACTACCGAGTCACCTTCCTCGACGTCATTACGCCAAAATTTAGGTCTACGACTTTATAATTATTTATTATTACTAATAATTAGTTATTAGTTATTAACTATTTTCACCACAGATATCTATTGCATTTTCCGGAAAAACCTCTACATCAAAATATAGGTTTCGGTTTCTTTTCTTAAAAAAATATATTTAATTGTTCCGGTCCGGTTTCGGTCCTAAGATTTTCAAAAGATTTCGGTCCAAAACTGGTCAATTTCGGTACGGTTCCAGTCCCTGTAATTAACTAATAAATGCATACATATCAATATAATATTACAGTTGTCAGGTGAGTTAATTTGTTGAGGTAATCAAATAGCCACTTTCTTATTTTGGTAATTAATAATTTAATGTAGCATACAAATACTGCTACAGTTTCTATATAATATATATTATTATATTAATAAATAAAAAGATCTTTATATATTTAAGTAAAGTTTGTAGGTAGTAAAGTTATTTAATATTTGTATAATATTTTCTATACTATTTGATATTACTTACATATATAGTAAAGTTATACCTACCATGTATATTTATTTAATAATGAGAATTAAATCAAATTAATAAATATATAATTTTATTGATGAATAGCAAATTTGATTGACCTGAAAAATACTGTCCTATTAAACGTAGGTATGTGTAAATGTATACACTATACAATGCATATAGTTTGTATTTTTTGCATTTATCTTACTGAGTAGGTCTACTATCATAATATTTTTCTGTTATATTGTATGACTATATATAATATATTATGTACCTACCTACCAATGGTATATGATATTTATGATAGTTTAAATTATTTAGTAATTATAATTGCACATTTATAATGGTGCATCACTGTGTTATGACTTATCTGTTATGTGTATGCAAGTGTGTATGAATGTAGTTTATATTGTACACTTAATACATCTATGGGTATAATAATAGTAATAATACATCTATATTATAATACATAAGTCATATGTAAATACATAATATATAGTATCATTTTGTTATTCATCATTTATTAATTATGTATTTGTTTTATTGATTTGAAACTCATGTAAATATACATGATAGCCCTACCTATATTTTGAGTAATATCTAATTATGTCATATCATTATACAATTTAACTGCCAGAATTTAAATAAATACATAATATAGTTAGTAATTTTTTGTTTACTAATATACATAATTTGACTCAACTAAAAACTGTAATATATTAAGTAGTATAAATACATGTAGGTTAGTCATATTACTGTTGTCTATTCATGTAGGTATAAAATAACCATAGTTATAATAACAAATAGTTTATTTCATATAATACTCATATTCAAACCTACCTTTATAAGTTATATCAAATAGTATATAGTCATATCATTATACAATCTAATTGCCAGACTTTAAATAAATACATAAAGTTCAATTTTGTTTATTAATATAGTATTATTTATAATCTGTAGCAGTATTATAATCTAACCAAATCTTACTGACCTAAAAACTGTAATAGCTGTATCAAGTACCTACCTACTACATAGATTTATTTAATATTTAATCGAACCCATGTCAAAGATTTAGGTGCGTTGATCATAAATGTAGATAATAAAAGCAATAGCTGTGGTTGTCAATTACCTATCTAAATATTGTTATTTATCAATTATCTATTTATTAATTTGATTAAACCTACCTATTGTATACTCAAATAGTCAAATTAATAATACCTAATATATAATTATTTTATATTATTGTTTCTGAGACATCCATCGTCGACTCGAGCTGGGATAATATTTTATAAAGTATATATAATTTAACTAAACCAACCCAGCCACCGTGTATCATTTCTTGATAAATATACATTTATATATTATAATATGCATGTACCTGGTACTCCTACAGACCGACTCTGCAGCGGGCGGCTTATAAATTTAGCGGGGAACGCCAATAACATCCAAACAGGAAGGGTAATACCACTAAAACGGGCCAAGAAACGAATTTTAGAAAAAACGGCAAAAAACGACACGACGCATGTATTTATTGTTGCATATAGCGATACTTACACGGTACCTACTCCCTTTTCCACGACGCCGCTCTTTCCCGGGACTCGTCTGTGAAAAAGTAGGGCCACGCACCGGCTATAAATTTAGCGGGGAACCCGAATAAGATTCAAACGGGGAGGGTAATAAGACCAAAAGGAGCTAAAACTCGAAGTTTTGAAAAAAAACAAAAAAAAAATAGAGAAATCAAACTCTTCGTCGCATATTATATTCACGCCCATGTATAGTAATAAAGACACTGTTCGCTCTGCTAAATCATTTGACAGGGAACGCGAATAAGTCTTCATCGGGGAGGTCCGAAGTCAGTAGAGGCGTTAAGACTCGAATTTTGAAAAAAATCGGAACATTTACGTTAAAAATGATAAGACGGAAGTGATAGCGAAACGACGAAAAAAAAAAAAAGTGAAAAAAAAATTCAGATTTAACACGGCCGCCGCAAATTATCGAAAATCCCGGCTGCTGGGTTTGAAACCACGACCCTCGAATCACCTGTCCTAACGCCTAACCAACCTAGCCACCTACTGAGATGAAATTCATAGTCAATTGTATGACTTTTAAGCCACGTCACCGTGCACGCGAAAGGCGAACGCCGTTTGGACGGCCGTCATAAGGCGTTTGAGCGGGCGATCCGACCGTTTCGGCGAGAGGACCTCCGAATCCGCCGCCCTCTGACGTATAAAACGCGAGATTTGCGAAAAAAATCGAACCTCGAGACGCATGTATTTATGCCTATATATAGCGATACGTAATCGGTACCTACTCTCTTTTCCGCGACGCCGCTCCACCCGGGACTCGTTTTTGAAAATGTAGGGCCACGCGTCGGTTATAAATTTAGCGGGGAACGCGAATAAGTCGTCGACGGGGAGGGTGATACGACCGAAAGGGGCTAAAACTCGAATTTTCGAAAAAAAACGGCAAAAAGAGCAGTCATAATATAGTCGTACTACTTAAATGCCAGAGTTTAATCAGTTCTTTTAGATCTATTAGTTTATTAATATCGTATTAAACAATATTTAACCAAATCGGAATCACTTAAGAACCGTAATATATCAAGTAGGTACTACAATATATGTCATATAGGTTAGTTATATTATATTGTATTTATAAAAGAAACATATAGGTGCGTTGGTCACGGTAAAATCAAGTATTAATTAAATGCTAATTATTATTATTATTATTTAATATATTAATTTATTATATATTTATATTTTTTTGCAAAATAAATATAGTTAAACGAATTATAATATATATAAATACCGATATATTTAATATAATAAAGCGAATTTTGAAAAAAATCACAACACTTTCGTTAAAAATAATTAATGTGACGAAAAAAAAAAAACGCGAAAAAAAAAAAACCCATTTACACGGCCGCCGCAAATTACCGATTTTCGGGCGGCGGGTTCGAAACCACGACCCTCGAATCACCTGTCCTAACGCCTAACCAACCTAGCCACCTACTGAGATGAAATGCATAGTCAATTGTATGACTTTTAAGCCACGTCACCGTGCACGCGAAAGGCGAACGCCGTTTGGACGGCCGTCATAAGGCGTTTGAGCGGGCGATCCGACCGTTTCGGCGAGAGGACCTCCGAATCCGCCGCCCTCTGACGTATAAAACGCGAGATTTGCGAAAAAAATCGAACCTCGAGACGCATGTATTTATGCCTATATATATGCAGTATCTTATCATTTATACACCTAGTACCTATCTATGCATTGTTATTAAGATATGCACTGTATGAATGGCTTTTTAAATTGTTATTAGTTATTCCTACTATTACGGTTAAATGTTGTGCTTACAGCATTTGTTGTCAAAACAAAGTATTTAATTTAAACGTTGAGTAATTTACTCTTTTTGAGGGGATCCATTCCCTGACCCAAGAAATGTGTGTGAATTTTAATAAATCGTCATTGAACAAATGCACCATGATTATGTCGTTAAAATCAATTGTATGTTTTTACAAATTATTTATTCTTATGATATTCACTTAATTAAGAACCAATGGCACTCTTCAGTGGCACAAAGACACAAAACAAATATTGTCAATGTAAATATAATTAAATTTAATGAATTACAATTTATATACACATCAGTAGTAATAATCTAAAATACAACTATTAAATGGTGTTTAACAAAAAAACATTACTTTTACTGAACAAAACAATTACTACAATGTCAATTATATAAATATTGTAATAATTACATTTATAATATAATTAGAATAAAACGAAGAAGAAAATGGTGTTTAACAAAAAACTTATACTCTATTAGGGAATAGTGAGTAAAACAATTAATACAAATATGTCGATTATTATAATATACAATAATAATTATATGTGAAGATTTATATATTTAGTAATCTAAACGATCTCTCAACCATTAATACAATATAAATTAATCAAGTAGTTCAGCGATACAAAGTGTACAAAATATTATGAATATCGTGAGTAGGTACAGTGAAATTTACATATTAATAAACACAATACAAATAAAATAAAGTAAGTTTTCAACCATTAATACAGTCTTCATTAATTAACAGCGGTTCACAGTGATTTAGTATACAAAAAGAATATACATATTATGAACATAGTAAAATTGCTTATTAATGTTAAAACCAAGAAGAAAGAAATACAACTCTTAGTAAAATGTCAATTATCTAAATATTGTAAAAATACAATATATTATATATTTATATACAAACAGTAGTAATATAATAGTAATGCAATTTAAAGTGTACAATCTAATACTCTTTTAGTGAATAAAACAATTAATGTAATTAACACATTTTCCATTAATTTACAACAAACATAGTGAAATTGACTTATTAATGTTATTTACATCATATAATTTAGGTACATTAGAATCTTAAATTAATGTTCCATTACAAATAAAATACAACATTCAAAATTAAAAAAATTGTCTGCACTATCTATACAAATAACACAGACATTACATACATTGTTTGACATTAGTTACGGCTTCACATTATAGTGAATCCGCATCCAGAGAGAACCACGAGGAGGTTGTCAAACTTTCTCTCCGTTTAGCCCGAAGGCAAGGTCATCACGAAGTCACCTCCACACAGACCACGTAGAACAGCGGTGTAACGTATTAAGTTTGAAAAACGTATTAGGTTTAAAAAAAACTGTTACACATGTTGGTTTAAAGTCAACCAGACTATCAACAGCGGTATAACGTATTAAGTTTGAAAAACGTATTAGGTTTAAAAAAAACTGTTACACATGTTGGGTTTAAAGTCAACCAGACTATCATCGGGCGCATGTAGTACACAGACCAGTATAACAGCGGTGTAACGTATTGTGTTTGAAAAATATGTTACACATGTTAGGTTTAAAGTCAACCAGACTATCATCGGGCGCATGTAGTACACAGACCAGTATAACAGCGGTGTAACGTATTGTGTTTGAAAAATATGTTACACATGTCAGGTTTAAAGTCAACCAGACTATCACCATCATCTAGACTCGATCGTCGGACGTCACCTAGAATATACTTACCACTTATTGCATTACAGAACTTCCCTGTACACGATGTTCTTGGTGACGAATCGCCCGCTGTCATCGGCGTACATGCCGACTTTCACGGACTGTGCGTTTCTCACCCTCGAAAACGCCACGTACAGCTGCCCGTGAGTGAACGGGGGCGTCGTCAGAAGCAAACCTACCCTGTCGAACGTCTGACCCTGCGACTTGTTGATGGTCATGGCGAACGACAACCTCACCGGGAATTGAATGCGCTTCAGTGGGATGGGCAGGTCGTCCTCACCGCTGGACCTGAGCGGTATCTTGGGCAGGACGATGTCGTCGTCCCGTGGGTCACCGCCCAAAATCCTCGCCTTGAAATTGTGTCGCCGCAGTTCGGTGACCACCAACCTCGTACCGTTGCACAGTCGTCTCCTAGGATCGAGATTTCTGAGCAACATGACGATGCACCCCACCTTCAACTCGAGCCGGAACGGCGGCAGGCCGTCCGGTACCAAAGTGTTGAGGAACTCTGTGGGGAAATTGGCAACTTCGTCGGCCGCGTCCACCTCCGCGGTGTCGACGGCCTGGTAGGTCTCCGAATTGCCGTCGAAGCGCTCCAGCACGTCCGCGTTGACACCTCTGCACTCTTCGTTGGTGGGACACACGACGACTCTCCGAGCAAATTCTTCGACGTTGGCCAACGACATTTGCTGCGGATACACGAAATCGATTAAATCGGCGACGTCGCATACCATTTCCTGCGGGATTTCCACCGTGTCCGGAACGCCGTCGACCGCGGGCAGTTGGCCGTTGCCGAGCTGAAGCAACCAGGACGCAAAGTCCGCGTCGTTGCCCGCGCGCATGTTCTGGACCAGATCGAAGCGCTCCATGACGTTCCAGAGATGGTTGTTCTTGATCGACGACATGACGATCTCGGCTCTCGTCCCTCTCCGGATCACGGGCAATATCTGCCTGAAGTCGCCGGCGAACAGCATGGTTTTACCGCCGAACGGTAAATTCGAAACCATGACGTCCTTGAGCAGGCGGTCCACCAGCGTCAGTTGCAGTCCCGGCGACATGGGGGCTTCGTCCCAGACGATGAGAGCCGCGTTGCGTATCCTCTGCGCTCGCGCGGACTGCATGGTGATGGTGGACGTCGAGTCTTCGGTGAGCGTGCCGAACGGCAGTCCGAACGTCGAGTGCACCGTCATGCCGCCGTCCATGAGCGACGCTGCGATCCCGGTGTACGCGACGCTCAACACCTCCCGCCGAAGCTGCCGAAGCGACCATATCAGGCATCCGTACAGCGTAGTTTTTCCCGTACCTCCGGGTCCGTCGACGAAGAAAGTTCGCGTCACCTCGACTGGGTCTTCGACGGCCGCCATCACGCGATCGTACACCGTTCGCTGTTCGGCGTTCAAGTTTTCCACTTGTTGGGCCCACCGTGCCGCCGCGTCTATTTCTCGGAACAGCGCGTTGTCGTCCTGCAGCGGTTCCAGTAGTAGGGGGTCGGCGAGGGGCAAACCGTAGTCGACCGCGGGTGACTTTCCGTGCCCACGAAGTAGATCCTCGATGGCTGCCAGACACGCGGCCCTCGCGCGGTCGACGTCTTGGAGACGCCGGTTGAAGTCCTCCATCAGGTTCGCTTCGTTCCTCTCGTACAACGCCAGCGGGTCTGAAGGCAGGCAGAACACCAGTATAGTGACGAAGAGATACCTCAGTTGCCGCGGCGTGTCCACCAACGCGGATTCATCCAAACAATTCCGCCACGCTAGGTCGTCTTCCAATAGTCCGAGTGCAATCGCAGCCGCCGTGTATGTTCCGTGAACGACCCCGTCCACCGTCCTTATGTCTTGAAAGGACTGCGGGCCTCTTCGGTTCAGAAGTAGCAATCTCAAGTGGAAACGGTCCCGGTCCATTGGGTTCACCACGTACATCCGAGCCAATGTAACGTTTGTCATCCGATTCACCCGCGGACGCCATTGTTTGACATTTTGCTGCCAGGTGTAATGCATCGGTATGTCGTGGTACAAGTATTGTCGAGCCACCACGTTGGTCGCGTTCAGCGCGAAGAACTGCGTGAGTTTCGTGCGACCAACAGCTTCGTTCTGTAGCCGTAATTCTTCTTGGCCCGGCGGAAAATACACGTTGTGACGACCCTCCAGGTGAACGGGAAGCCTGAAGACCGTGTGACTTTTGTCGTGCAGTTTGTACGAATACAATCGCCAGACGGCTTCTGGCGGGCTGACGTACCTCGAGTTGACGTACCTAAAAAGGAATATTGAAAAGATTAGTAACAATATATTGGCTGGCTCAATATAAGATGATACCGTTTGGTGTTGTATTATTATGATAATTTATTTATTTTTTATTTTGTAGACGCATAGCATTGCATTGCATTATAATAATATATTACAATGTTTAATAATTTTAATTTATTTTGAAGTATTTTGAAACGTTTAACCATACTAAGAACTAATTTTTGAATATTGCATAAACACTTATAGTTCTTTACTTTAACATTGAAAAATATAATGGACATTATGAAGAATCCCTACAACCGTTAAATTGTAAATTTTGTAAAGTTTGGCATACAATAAATGTGACCGATATTATATTATGATATGTATTTTGATAAATAAATGTTGTAGTAACGCACGCGTAAGACACAAACGTCTTGAGTAGCTAAATATTAATATTAATTAATATAAGTTACAATTGAAATGAGTTGGAATTATTAGCATATAATTGATGTATTTAATTCAATTTATATTTTGCACTGTGAAAATAACGCATCAAATGTAAAGTGAAACTAAAAAACTTGTATCAGCTAGAATACATTATCTGTGTGACTGCGTATAAATCACCGAATAATATTATATAAGAATGGCAAAGGTATAGGAAATATTAATTTATGTCAATGAAAATAACAATCCATAAACAAACGTGTGTTATTCCGCTGGAATGAATTAGATGAAAAAATAATAATGAATATAATAAAAATAATAATAATAATAATAATAATAATAATAATAATACCTAAACAACACATTAAACGTAAAGTATATAATATAGCTAGTATACAAAAGTAAAAAAAAAATAAAAGGCTTACCACTACCCTAAAAACCTAAAAAACACTGGACACACTGCTAAGAATGACACATGCATAAAATATTGTAATAATTTTCAATCTAATAAATATAATAAAAATCTATCAATAGCATGTAGGTTCCACTGTGTACTAATGTAGACCACCTATAGAACTCTCTGTAGAAGTACATAATATAATAATACCTAAACAACACATAAATATAATATATATTGAAGTATAGAACTTAAAGGTAATGGTGAATGTATACAACTGCCCTATGAAGTAGTAAATAATTCATACACACCGAACACACTAAATAAATGTATAAAATCCACCAAAACAATCGTTATACCATACACATGTATAAATTATATATTTTTATTTATAGTACTGTATGCAATAGAATGTTTATTGTGTTTATTATACACAGCTTGAACGAAATAACGCATTAAATGTAATAAAAATAATGACCAACACATAAAATAATTCCGTGGCTGGGTGTAAGATGGGTCAATGTCGTTAAAATTTGCTTATGTTAGTTGTGTTACAAAAAAAAAGGGCCAATGTCTCTAACGCTGTAGGACCAAATTAGATAAAGTTTATAAATGTAGAAAATTACCAACATTATGCTCAATGGAATATTATTATTAAAATGTAGAAATGTTTTCACAAGTGTTTATTTTAAATTTAAGTTTTTGGCCAATCCCTTCTTGCACCAAGCCACATGATATTATATAATATATTATATGAGGTATTGGTGAATGTATACAACTGCCCTAAAAAGTAGTAAATAATTCATACACGCTGAACACACAAAATAAACGTATACAATCCACTATGATTATCAGTTATCACTATACCACACACATGTATACTATTATATTATTATCTTATGTTTATATCGCTAAGTGTAGTGTAAGGTTAAGACTCACCTTGTAGTTTCATCTCCGTTCTGCTCAATCTCCAACGTCACACGGTCGTGTCCCTTGTATATATACTTGTAGATATACATGACACTTTTTATGGATGTGCATATCTCGACGTTGATGTGAGCGTCGTACTTGGCCAGAAGGTAAGGGTTGTAAGGCACTACACACCCGTTACCGACCGCATCACGTCTTCCCACAAGTACCGTCCGGCCGTCGTCCGGTCGGCGGTACCTCGGATAACCGCCTTCCGCAACGTACACAGTCTCCTCTGCGTACGCCTTCGGGAAATCTTTCGAACATTTGCCGTTCACCATGCACGGACACCTCGGGTTGACTGTTCCACACGGTCCGTGTATCATGTGGGACCGCACGCAGTCGTGTAAGCGCCTGTCTGTCTCCGGGTCCGGCAAAAAGGCCAAACCACGTCGTCGACGTCTGCCGCCGTGCGGAACTTATGATCCTCCTCCAGGATTACCAGTATGTGCGCATGGGGCAGACCGCGTTTCTGAAACTCCATAGTATATACGTAAGCGGCGACCATTACAAAACACACGATTAACAGTTAGGTCACCTAGTAGCTCCTTTAGTTTCATGTTGAACACCCTGGCCGTCAGTTCGGGCCTGTCATTCGGGAGGCTGTGAGCCGCCAGGTTTTCCGTGATCTCCGGCCACCTTGGATTGCACGTAAACGTTATGAACAGGTCGGGCTTCCCTTTGCTGCGGACCATGGCCATGGCGTCTTGATAACACATCTTGTTGTATCGGTCGCTGCCCACGAACGTCGACGGTAAAATGACCCTACGGCCGACCGCCATAGGATCGATGATGAGACGTCGTTCACATGGTCCACCAACCCTTGATACGCTTCGGCAAAGATTTCTGCCTGATGCTCACGTATGTAGTTCAGATTGTTGGTTTCCATCTGAACGTAGTGGTCGCACAGGAACTGGTGAAACAAGGACCGGCCCTGATGTATCGAACTGAACCGTTGGTGCCTCGTGTCGTTATTTCCCTCGTATCGAATGGCCACGCGGTAGCACGCAAACTCTCTTATAGAGTTTCGACTGCGGACGTTATTTCGTCGAGGGCCCTCTTGCAACATCTCGTTATGCCAACCGCGCTCGCCGTACGGGAAGAACAGCGGATACAACATGGGATCAGAGTGAGACGAACCTTGAGACATAGAAGGAATTTTAATTAATTGCTGAGCCAAGGTCTGTTAGTAGCTGAGAGTTGGTTTATGGAGATACGTTTGTGTTGCGTGTACACAATTTGCTGAACCGCCAAAGAAATGTATGAAATAATGTACAGGAAATATTAACTCTAAGATAGGCTATAATATTGTAAGTGCTATTAGTTATTAAGTATATTATTATATGGTGAATCAAACTATGAATCTATACGAAACTGTGATTCTTTAACTCTATTTAGGAGTTATTTATATCTATTTGTTATTTATTGTTATAGCAAGTACCTACATAACGTTTTGTAGAACCACACAATTGGGGTAAATATATTTAGGAGGACAATCCATGAGACAATAATAATATGTGACAGGTATTATGTTGATCCACGTTGTTTTAAATTTATAATAATGTAATGGCTTGTTTCACAGCAACACAATGAATTTACACTGTTAATTTAATAAGTATTATTATGTATGACGGTTTTGACCTAATTAATCAGTGAATAACTAATTAAATTTCAAAAGAATGTCCAGAATGTATGCGTGTTAGGATATTTACCAGTTATTAATTTATTGTTATGATTGGGTCGTGTACTTGTGTGTATAGCAAGTACATAATGTTTTGTAAAACCGCAAAGGAAAGGTAATTTATAAAACAATCTAAAACATGAACTCTAAGGTGGGCTAATTTCTATACCAAGTGTTCATAATCTAAGTGATGTTAGTTATGAAGTATACACAAATTATGAAATAAGGAGAACAGTGACTTAAGCTATTGAAGTAATGTTACTATAACAACTTGATGAGAGTTATGTACTAAATGAAAAAATGTGATGACTATTATTTTATCACACAACAACTCAAACTGTTAATGTAATAAGTATTACTGCACAGTGTAAAGGGTGAAGTCGGTGTTGACCTAACGTATTAGTTATTAAGTAATTAAATTTCACAAGAATGTCCAAAATGTAGTAAAAGGGGGGGGGTAATTTAACTCTTTGTTGGTAGCAGGTTAGACATCTGTATACTACTATAATTATGTGTGTGTCTGTGAGGTGTACTAACCCGCAGGTATCCTTTGCGTCCTGTATTGCATGTCGATTGGATTGGTGTCGAAGATGACCAGATCGATGTGTCTGGGAGGATGACCACCTTCACCTACGAACACGGCTGCAACTTCATTTGCGGTAGGCAGGTTGTTTCGGCCCCTATCCCGGGCCGCATCTTCAACGAAATTCATCCTGACTGGTCTAGGTGGCGCGGCTGCGGGATCGGCCAGGGCTCTTTCTGCCAGCCACACCTGACGCATGTTCCTGAAACAAATATATTTATATAATTATGTTAAACACACTCCGCATGATGTGTACAACAATTGTGAATTTGATCGCAAAGAGCTGAGAATAAATCATGTTACCTAAAATGTATTAATCAATAGTAATTGGTGTATTAGTGTATCAGTGATATTGTTAGAAATAATCGTATATTATGTGTAATTAAAACATCCGATCATTCAATCCATTTAACTCTATATCAGTAGCGGTGAGAGTATAATCTATACTAAATATTATAAATCTTCCATGCGCGGTCAAAAGGGCTTAACACAAAAATACACATTTTGAGATTGGTATGTGTTTTATCTCTAATAAATATGAATTATTTTTGGTAAAATCGGATTAAGTCAATTTTGTCCTCTTTTAAGTTATAACACTTATCATTTATCATATCCAATTTGGCGTTTAATTTATTGATAAAATATACTTAATTTTATCAGTTTGATTTATCAATTATCAATTATCAATTATATAATTTTAATACATATATCTGTCAGCCCTTTTGACTTAACCCCTTTTGGCCGCGCACGGAAGAAATATTTGTGTGCCTGTGTGTAGGTGTAATAAGCGTAGAGAATCACATTCAATGTGTATAAAATGTATTATTAAATGTACCCCAAGATAGTTTTACTTCAAATTCATATAAATATGTTAAGTCATAAACATCCAAGCCCTATGTCATATTTAATGTTATATCATAGTACCTTAGGTTATTTCAAAAACTAATAAGGAGGAGTTAAGAAAACTATTTGCTATGTATACATTATTTTAAATCATTATTAAGTCTATTATATTGGTAAATGTTTTTTTTTTTTTTTTACTGTAAGAAAGGTATGTGTAAAATGTATTTACTGTAAGGCTAAATTCACATTCCTAGTGTTCATAAATACAATAGTTTGAGGTTTCTTACATAAAAGCCATTGCGTACGGATTGATGCCCGCAGCAAACGTCCAATAAACCCATCACGATTTCGCACAGTTCACGATTTGCCCGTCGTGCAATATCGAGGCGCCGGTGGTTGGCTTCTACGGACTCCAAGAAATACAACTGACAGTTGTACGCATTTTCCGGGGCAACGGCCACCTCATGATTAGTCGTCCGATATGTCTGACCGTGGACAATAAACACAGGCGGTCCCCGCCCTGGCAAACGCCTGTCGTGTGCGTCGGAGGCAAACGCAGCGAATGCCAGTAGGTTGTTGAACCGGCGAACTTCAGCTCGGAATCTTCGACCATCCTGCGAATCATCTATAAACAAACTCTGTAATAAATATGGTACTGGTAACAACGCGTGTTGTCCTGCAGCGACCACTTGGCCGTTGTTACAACACGTGGAGAAGTGACCCCGGGTTGTTTGCTCGCCACTGAAGTGGCGGGCGTAACAATGTCTGCAGACTCTGTCCAGTGCTCCCACGTAGTGCCGCTCTGGAAGCGGGTGTGTTACGCCCGCATGCCGGTTTATCATTGGCGCACGACCTATGGGTAGTTCGACCACTACCACATACTCGATATCTTCTACCGGGTAGTCGTCCTCAACCCCGTCGTCGGCCACTTCCACTTCCTCGACCATTTCCACCTCATATACCACTTCCACTTCCTCCACTCCGACGTCGACCATTGCCACCTCCTCTGCGACGTCCTCAATCCCATCCATCTGGACTTCTGCCACTTCCACCACTTCCACTTCACCATTTCCCACCACCTGACGGTCGACCACTTCCATGTCCTCCATCCGGGCCTCCTCTCCATCCACGTCATCCATCTGGACCTCCACTCCTTCTACTACCACCATCTGGACCACCACTCCTTCCACGTCCTCCTCTACATCCGCGTCATCACCAAGTACCTAAAAGTTAGGTCCAGTTTAGAGTAGGTACAATATTAAGGTATTTATAATTGTAAGTAGGTAATTAAATTTACAATATTATGTTTGTGCATTGAACGTCAAAATCCATACTCAAAGAGAACTGCTGTACTAACGTATTAGTAACAACGTCTAATAAAAACTAACAGTAGAGTGTATATAGTGTATATGATTACTATGTAAACATAGGTAATCTATAGTTTGTGGGTAATGTAGCATGGTTAAGTGCATTTATATGAAATTATATAGGCATTTAAATATCATAAACGTGTCTAAGAGTACCACATATGAAATGATAACAATTAAAGGAGAGTAGACAGTTTAAGTCAGTAGTAAATAGTATAAGTATTTTGTTCATTGCTTGTAAACACTCATAATAAAAGTTAAAATACGGTGAGTTGAATTTTTAATGGCTGTGTGTTCATACATATTTAATATAATCTTGTATTGGTTAGGTGTAATGTGCTCATGTGTTATACCGTGTACACTCATATGCAATAAGTGCATTTATATGAAATTCTTATAGGATAAGTTGAATGTAAGGTTTATGTCTTCAATGAGATAAGATCAAGTACACCTATATCTATCACCACTATAAATAAAGTAAAGAATGTATTGAACACTATGATAAAACACATAATATGTTTGGTTGAATAAACTATTAAATCCAACCACAATAACTTGATAGTTATAACTTGAGTTTATAGTAGGTACAATATTAAATATCAAATATTTTTTTGTGCATTGAACGTCAAATCAATACTCAAAGCTTAACCTAACCTTAATAGGTACAATCTTTTACATTGTAGTATAATCTAAAAATGTCATTGTAGTAAACAGATAAACTGAATTTTAACTTTAAAATCAAGAGCCAATCAAAAAACAAAGAAATTCACAGAAGAATATATAATTGGTTGCGCATTCATACATAGTTATAATCTTTCTAACAACAATAACTTTGAAACATTGTAAAAACGTATTGCAATGTATAACAGTAAGGTTTCTTTCTAAGAGTACTACATATCTAGTACACAACTTACAAATGACCTAGGTCAGTTGTAAGTAATGGTAGTAGTAGTAGTAGTAATGGTAGTAAGATGTAAGAAAATGTTTAAGTATTTTGTTCATTGGGTGTGTTGTGAATACCCATAATAAAAGTTAAAATACAATGAGTTGAACTTTTACCGGTTGTGGGTTCATACACAACAGTAAGTGTATGTACTCATATGCAATAAGTGCATTTATATGAAATATTTATATTATGATAAGTTGAATGTAAGGTTTATGTTACACTAATAAGATCATACATGGTCTCCAATGTGATAAAATCAAGTACACCTATATCTATCACCACTCTATGTATCAAATAACACACATAAGTAGTAAATAATATGTTACACTGTGTTACAAATAAAGTAAAGAAAGTGATGAACACAACGATAAAACACTTATCCAGTACCTACACAATTCACAAAAAAGGAGAGTTTAGTAAAGAGTCTAGTAATACCTACTTTGTGTAGTAGTAATATTAAGAAAATGTTAATTTATATAGCAAAACGTGAAGTATCCTGTTTAGGTCAAAGTTGATATATAAGTATAGTTGTAAGTTAATCTAGGTATCAAATTTTAGTCAATGTATGAGCTTGACCCAGCGTTTGTTATGCAACTGAAATCTGAAACAGTGGCAACACAATTGAATGTCGTTAAAGTTATTCTACAATTTGCTTTCTACACATACAATTATAATATAATAAGCTGAATGGAATTCTTATGATAAAATAGACATTTAGTTTTCAAGAATGTTGCACCGAGCCAGTACAGTATTGTAAAGTATGAGTAGGTATAGCAGAGTAACCTAAGTTATGTACAGAAACAATTTATATAATATGTATATCTAAGATCACAGTGAATATTAACACGGAATAAACGTAAAAAAATCTATTGTATTAACTTTTGAAAGAATATAAACATTTCTAAGAGTACCACATGTTAAATGATAAAATGCCTATCTAGTACACAACTTACAAATGACCTAGGTCAGTAGTAAGTAGTGGTAGTAGTAGTAGTAGTAAAAAAGAGTGTGTTGTTCATACATAATTTAATATAATCTTGTGTTGGTTAGGTATTACCGTAACAATAACAAACATTAAAAAACTCTATAACAGTAAGTGTAGTATACTCATATGCAGTAAGTGCATTTATATGAAATTATATAGGTATTGAAATCTCATAAACATGTCTAAGAGTACCACATAAAAGTTAAAAAAAACGGTGAGTTGGACTTTCAATGGTTATGTGTTCATACATATTGAATATGATCTTGTGTTGGTTAGGTTTATTTATTACACGATAAAAGTTGATCGTAAGGTTTATGTCACACTAATAAAATCATACACTTATTTTTTAAAGAGTCTTCAATATCACCACTATATATCAAATAACACACATCAGTAGTAGATAAATAATATGTCACACTGTAGTACAAACAAAGCTAGTTGTATAAATAAAGTTAAAAAAATGTGTTGAACACTGTTGTTTAGTAGTAATATGAAGAAAGTGTAGGTAAGACACTACTTGTTGTCATTTTGAATGTGAAATGATAAAATAAAGGCGAGTAGACCTAGGTACTAAGTAAGCAGTAGTATTAGTATTTCGTATCATAATCATGTGTAACTACTGTAAATATTATTATTATCTGTAATATGCAAACTTTTATTGTAATTTATGTAGATGCTGTTATTTAATTAATATTGTTATGTAATTTAATTAAACGATGGCGGACCGGCGGGAAAGCAAAGCATATAGGCAGTCCCCCACCAGGTTGGACGATTCAGATAAAAAAAAAAAAGTAGTAGTAGTAATATTAAGAACTGTGTAAGTAAACGTTTAAGTATTTTGTTTATTGGTTGTAAATACCCATAATAATGAGACAGCAATATTGTTTGTAATTTTTTAAAAATAAAGCAATAACAAAAAAGAGTATAATTTAATACAGAATGTTAACCAACAACAATAACTAAATGCAAGTAGGTACCTTTTGGATTTGGTTTGCACTCTAGTAGGTATAGTACCAAACTGTAGCCATTGTAAAATACCTGCCACCTGGGTATATTCACACTTTATGAGTTGTCAAGTTATAACGTATAGTAATGTAATGATCAAGTGAGCGAATCGTATGCAGTAGGTGCAGCCCGGCACTATTTGTTCAGTACAGCGGTCAAATGTTGTATTTTGGTTGTTACTCACTACTGATGGCACTGCTCCAGCAATGAGTCGACGGCGAAATACCGCGCCTGCGTAATCACGACCAGGAACGAAATGCCTCGAACAAAGCTTGGAGTTATTCGTTATTCGTAGAGGATTGACACCATTGTTCTCGGCGAACATCACCCACTGACGCTTCTGAAAGACATTCGCTGGAAAACTAATACAATGATTATTGTATTATGAATTATTATGTATTTTAATCTCAAAAGTAATCGTATATATTATGTAAATGCACTTACCCATGCACTGAAACGCCATCGACGCCATCCACGTTGCCACAAATCGCACAATGCTTGACCATCGTTATATTTGCCTAAAAAGATATAGAATAACATTTTGAAAAGGTAACGGCCAAACATTTTATATATTATTATAATAATAATATTGTAAGTAAAACTCCGTGTTCGTGTAATGGAATTGTCTTATCAGTACCTATGTTATCAGTAAATAATCCGGTGTTGTGTGTTTATTTTTAGAAATGCAGTAAATTGTATTATTCTTACACGGTAGGTATAAAATATTATTACGTGTACATATACAGTATCGAGTTCGAGTATGAACTAAACAAAATTAACATACTATATTACTATTTTTAAATATGGTCTCGTAAGTCGTAACTGCAAAAAGCGTGGCTTAAAGATTTTTGCGCACGTAGGCGTTCAAGTCTATGTCCGGATATTATGAACACGGCAAGCGGAAATCCAAATGTCGTATTAATATCGAATACGAAACGCGTAAAGGCGGAAATGGCGTGTATATAGTAATAAACAATATCGCGTATACGGAAACGCATCGAATGAAATACGTACAATGTCATGAATAAGCCAGTAAGTACGCGCGGGCTACACAAACGTTATACGATTAATTATTATTATGTATTTCAAAATTGTACTTACCGGTTTTGAAAAGCGCCCAACGCAGAACACAATACGCCAAGAAAAGCTAATATATTATAGGTATAACTGTTTAAGCTTTTATATTATGTTTTTCTGTGCGCTTGGGTTGTGTGTTGCATGGGCGTTCGTCACAAGATGACGTTAGACACACGGGCGCGTTTCGCGTCGCAAAAGTTGTGCCCCGCACGTCGTCAACACTCCGACGACCAACCCGTATCAATGAATAATGGTCATACTGTAGCATTGCGTGTATCGTTGATATATCGTGATTATTGACCGTCCGACACCCATAAAATATAATCGTATGTATTCCAATATAATCCAGGCCATGTTAAAATAATATCAAATACTCATATATATATAGTCCTATCATTATGCAATTTAATTATTGTATAGAATTTGCAGCAGTACCTACTACATAGTAGGTAAATATTATATATTTCATGTTTTGACGTCCATCAAAGGGCCTCGTAGCCGGCGATCCTACCGCGTCGGACAGCAAAAACGCGATCTTCACGAAAAATAATCGAACCTTCCGACGCATGAATTCATGCCTGACATTATAGTAATGCCTACTCGATGGCGGCAATTTTGGCCGTCTCGTTTCAGAGAACCCGCTCCGCCCCGGGACTCGATGTGTAGTGGGGAAGGCGAATAAGTCGTCAACGGGGAGGGTAATACCACTAAAACGGGCCAAGACTCGGACTTTAGAAAAAAACGACTCGACGCATGTATTTATACGGCCTATATATAGCGATACCTACACGGTACCTACTCTCGTTTCCGCGACGCCGTACCTCACCGGGACTCGTCTGTAAAAAAGTAAAACATCGCGCCGGCAATACATAAATAAGATTCAAACGGGGAGGGTAATACGACCGAGAGGGGCTAAAACTCGAATTTTTGAAAAAAAAAAGACATCGAACTCTTCGACGCAAATATTCACGCCCGTGTAAAGTAATAAAGATACTGTCCGCTCTGCTAAATCATTTGACGGGGAACTCGAATAAGTCTTCGACGGGGAGGTCCGAAGTCCGTAGAGGCGGTAAAACTCGAATTTTGAAAAAAATCGGAACATTTTCGTTAAATATGATAAGACGGAAGTGATGGCGAAACGACGAAAAAAAAAACTCGAGAAAAAAATTCCGATTTTAACACGGCCGCCGCAAATTATCGATAATCCCGGGGACCGGAATCGAACGCACGACCTACGAGTGTCCTGACCTAACGCCTAACCTACCGAGCCACCTACCGAGTTGTAAACTGGAGTCAAATCTATGACTATTAAGCCGCGTCGCCGTCCCCGCGAAAGGCGAACGCCGTTTGGACGGCTGTCAAAGGGCGTTTGATCGGGCGATCCGACCGCGTCGGCGAGCGGACGACCGTGTCCGCGGCCCTCGGACGTTCAAAACGCGAGATTCGCGAAAAAAATCGAACCTCGGGACGCATGTATTTATGCCTGTATATATCGATACCCCATCGGTACCTACTCTCGTTTAAGCGACGCCGCTCCTCCCCGGGACTCGTTTTTGAAAAAGTAGGGCCAAGCGGCGACTATAAATTTAGCGGGGAACGCGAATACGGCTCCGACGGGGAGGTCGGACGTCTCGCGAAAGCGCCGAACGCGACTCCAGTCGAAAAAGTCGGGAAAACCGTCGAAACGGCGACGACGCGGCGCCCTCGGCGATCGATTCGTCCGCCGGGGGACTCGTTTTTGAAAAAGTAGGGCCGCGCGTAGGGTATAAATTTAGTGGGGAACGCGAATAAGATCCAAACGGGGCGGTCGATACGCCCTAAAACGCCTAATACTCGAATTGTCGAAAAAAACGGCAAAAAACGCGCTCGACGGCGAAGCTCGTATCGCACGCGATATCGGCCGCGTCGGGCCCCCCGGGAAAAAAGTAGGGCCGCGCGCCGACTGTAAATTTACCGAGGAAAACGAATAAGGTCCAAACGGGGCCGACCGAGGCCCCGAGGGGGGTATGAGTCGAAAGTTTTGAAAAAAAAATAGTGAATTTCGAGAAATTTCGAGAAAAACGGTGAAAAGCGATAAGAGGAGTAATAACGCGGCGACGGCTCCGCCGCCGCCGGGAGGGCTCCCCATTGGCCGTCCCTTAAGTACGATGCGAAAAAGGACCGCGGGGCGCGCCCTCGGGTTCACGTTTTATATAGTAAGACTAGCTCTCCGAGCGTCGCTGGGGGATACCCCCAGACCCCCGGGTGTCGGTCATGAGTGTTTTCGATTTCGGAAGATGCAGTGGTCTGTTGGTCTGGTCGTCAGTCTCGAGCTGGTCGGTGTGTGATAAGGAACTCTGATAAGGTTAGGTCCACCGTGGTTTGGCGTGGTAGCCCCCCCGGTAAGCAACAACGTTCGACGACAACGTTCTTTACTGCCGCCGGAAATTCAAAATTCCGTAAAAAAATTATAAATCGTCGTTGTATTTTTGTGTGTGTCTAGCAGGTCAGTCACCTCGAATGACGTTCGCCGTAGTAATAGTATTTGGGGTCTAGCGGGTCAGTCACCTTCCTCGACTTTGGTCGTAGTCACCCTGGAAGGCAATCCGACAATACTCGACGGCTGGGGAACGTCATCACGTATGCAATCCGACTGCGTCGAATCGCGGACGACGTTCATAACTGTTACCGAAAAAGCAAAAAAAGTAATAAATTACTTGAAAAGTATTTAAAAAATTTCGGACGTCCATGCAAATCATATAGCCGCCGTCGCCAGTCGCCAGTCTCGAGCTGGGCGGTTAATGGGTGGTATGAAGGTCTAGTGATAAGGATTTGTGGTATAAATTAGTGATGAGGAAACTGGATTTGTGATAAGGATAGTGGATTATTGATAAGGATTGTAGATAAGTGATAAGCATGGTGGATTTGTGATAACAATTTATGATAAGGATATTGGATTTGTGATAAGAAAAGTGGATGTGTGATAAGGATGGAGGATTCGTGATAAGGATAGTGGTTTAGTTAACCGGATACCTGTCAAAGTCTTTTCTTGGGGGTCTAGCATGTCAGTCACCTTCCTCGATGTTGGACGTAGTCACCCGGGTAGACAACGTGACAACCGATTCGATGCATCGGTTATATAATTTATGTGAAAACATGTTTTGGGGTCTAGCACGTCAGTCACCTTCCTCTACGTTGGTCGTAGTCACCTTGGTAAATATGCGATTGCTGATGAACGTCATCAAGTATCACAGCGTCCATTACTGTTAACGAAAATGCAAAATTAAAGAATAAATTACGTGAAAAAAAATTGTTATCCGGGTAGGCAATCCGACTCGATGTGAGACGTAGTCACGGTAGACAACGTGACGACGTGTGACGGCCGGTTCGATTGTATTCGGTGTATAATTCACGTGAAAATATGTTTGGGGGTCTAGCAGGTCAGTCACCTTCCTCTACGTAGGTCGTAGTCAGCCTGGTAGGCAATCCGACTTCGTCGGATAGCGGATAATGTGCGACCGCTGATGAACGTCATCACGTTCATTACTGTTACCGAAAACGCAAAAATAAAGAAGAAATATTTCGGGCGTCCATGCATATCATATAGCCACCGCCTTTTTTTGGGTGTCTAGCAGGTCAGTCATCTATGTTATCCGGTAGTCAATCCGACCCCGTCGGATAGCGGACAATGTGCGAAGGCGGGGGCACGTTCATTACTGTTACCGAAAACGCAAAAATAAAGAAGAAATTACGTGAAAAAAAATTAAAATCATTTGGGGGGGCTGTATTGAAGCCTGTATGTTATAGTAAAAGCGACACGACGCACGACGGCGGCGTTCTCCGCGGTGTCGATCGACTTGATGTTGGTCGTAGTCACCCGGGTAGACAACTTGACGATGTGTGACGGCCGGTTCGAGGGAATCGTGCCGCCGTGATCTGTTGAGTGTCTAGCAAGTCAGTCACCACCTTGATTGATGATAACATCGTTAAATGCGTAAGCAATCCGACTAAACGTCAGATAAAAGATCCACCACTCCGAAGCCGGGTCGAAAATGAAAATAGTATTTTTACCGTGCCCAAAAATTACTGATAAGGCCCGTAATCACTTACGAATAAATGAAGGTGTCCTGAAATAATAGCATACTGTATTTCCATCAAGAATTTCAGCGTTGCATTGCCGAAGGCGCAACGATATGGAAACGGAACTCGGTGAGATGGTTGTGGTTTTGTTTCCACGCACCAACATGGTTTTAGAACCAATGTCTCCCGTATTATGTAAACGTTTGTTAAAAGTCGCGCCAACAGTAACTGTATACGGTATACGGCAGTTGGAAATCTAAGGCGACACATAATTTATTATAATATATTGATAAGTAGGTATTGGTACGTGTTGGGTGAATTACTTGTGTACGGAAACATCGATAATGTTTTCTCCACAATTCCGCATAGCACACATCGTTTGACCATTTTGAATAGCCTAAAAGCATCAAGAACAGGTTATAGTAATAATAAGTAAAAAGTGAATACTAAATATGAAAAACTCGTCATAAAAAAAAACGTTGCAATCGAATACAACGACTGTTGTCTGTTGTAGGTATCAGTTATTGTTATCAGCGGTGAGGTATGAGACTCGCGTGTTATTTTTAGAATTAATAGGTACACACCGGCTTACGTGATGTACATAAAAAATAGAAAAATACGAAAAATGATATACCCAGCTCGTAATTGCACAATTAACTGTTAAGTGTTAACGCAAAATGTAAAGCGATAAAACACGTAGGTACCGCAATGGTAACGCGAAGAAACAGCCAACGGACTTAAACATCGACTACAGCGACTGGATAATACACAACTAATACGAATGCGGATATAAAAAAGTTATAGGTATTCAAAGTACATTTGCGGTGTACGAAAAAAACACGAAACGTGCCATGATGTCTGTAGCTGGTGCAAACATATAGAATCAGTAGTTTATCTGAATATTATATAGTAGTAGATATTATTATAGAAGTTGTACTCACCGGGTATGTGAAAAGCGCCCAAAAGACAACAAAACTCAAAGAAAAACACTGAATGTTAAATAACACGAAACGTATTTGGCTTTTCCGTGAGAGTCGATGTGCGTTGTACGAGCGCCGATCACAAGAGGCAGGTCGAAACGGGCGCGCTTCGCGTCGACAAAGTTTCCCCCCCCGCACTCACTCCATCCCACTCCGCGGCCCACTCGCATAATGTCGCGTATATTAACGGGCATATTATGTAGACAGTATCGTATAGTTTAGTCATATCATTATACAATTTACCTGCCAGAATTTAATTAAATACATTAAGTTATATTTTGTTTATTGATATACCTACATAATTTGACTCACCTAAAAACTGTAATACATTAAGTACCTACTACATAGTATATTATATACCATTGGAGTACCTGTGCCCAACTACTTTATTTACTAATTTTATTTCACTATCAATTCATCTACTTACTATATAGGTACCAATAATATGTTAACTGAAATAATTTTTATAATATTATGTGTAGGTACTTTATTTATATTTTTGGCCCAATGAACGAAAATGTATACTAATATCACTATTAATTCATGTACAATAATTGTACATACATATAATATGCTTAAATTATATAACTATACTATTATGTATATACATAGGTACATCTATAAAATACATTAGTCATATTATGTAGGTACATAATATATATATCAATTTATTATTCATAAATTATTACATTTGATATTAAATAAATAAATAAATATAAGTGATAGACCATAGACCTATATTATATTGAGTAATATCAAATTATGTCATATCATTATACAATTGAACCATCAGAGTATTATATACTATTTGAAAAATATAGGTGCGTTGTTCATGGTAAATGTGTCAAGTATTAACTAAATACTTATTATAAATAAATATTTATTAAATACTTATAGTATAGTCATATGATATGACTAAATTCATATAATTCATATTTTTAATATCACCTAAAAATTTAGTATGTAGTAGTCCTCTGTTTCCAATACTTAGTTACTCTCTATTAGTCCATCAATGTTATGTACCTACTCATGGAGTACTAACCTATGACCAACTACCTTATTTACCAATTTCACAATTACTTCATCTAATTAAATTTTTACATATTACAATATGCCCAGTTCATATATTATAACACTATACCGTTTAACACACAATGCAAACTATTAGAAAAAGACATATTTTATATACCAACCAATACCAATGATATAATTAATAGTAAATAGTACTTCATTTAAACTTTTAGACCAATGGACCAAAATATGTACTGATTTCACTTTGTACATACATAATATTATGCTTAAATTATATAAATATATCATTAGGTATAAACATACATCTATATAATAAATAGTACATAATGTATATATATATCAATTTGTTATTCATATAATTTATTAATTTGAAACTCATAATTAAATTAATATACACTATAGACCTACCTATATTTTGAGCAATAACAAATTATGTCAAATACAATTTAACTATCAGAGTATTATATACTATCTGCAGCAGTATTTGTATCGTACCTCAACCAAACTGTGATATATTAAGTAGGTACCTACTACAAAGTATACATGTACCTAGGTTAGTAGTTATATTGTACTTGCACTATTGTTTATTGAAGTATAAAGGAAACATATATGTGCGTTGGATAAAATCAAGTGTAAATTAAATATTTATTATTATTATTTATTAAATAGTTTAATAAGTATAGTAATATTTAAACACGATAAGTTATATATTAAATATCTACTACATCAAACGATCAAACCTATCCATATAAATAATATCAAAGAGAGTAGTTAGGTATATTATAATAATTGTACAATTTAACTACCAGAATTTAATCATTTCAATTAGATCTATTAGTTTATAAATATTATATCAAATAGTATTTATAATCTGTAGCAGTGTTAAACTTTATTATTATTTATTAAATAGTTATAGCATAGTCATATAATTTAATTAAACACATTAGATTATATTTTTAATATACATAATTTGACTCACCTAAAAACTGTAATGTATTAAGTACCTACTACATAGTATAATACATATATATTTTTATAAAATGTTATTATATAAATATATCAATAGGTATAAAGATACATGTATATAATAATAGCACATAATATATATATATATATCAATATGTTATTCATAATATTACCAACAACTCAACCTCAACCAAACTGTGATATATTTAATAGGTACCTACGACAAAGCATACATGTAAGTTAGTTATTATTATCGCGTCGAATCGTGGACGGCGTTCATAACTGTCACCGAAAAATTTGAGAGGGGGTCAAAAGTACCCCGACTCTGGGGGGACTATTTAGATGGTCTTGAAACGTAAATTTTGGTGGTAAAACGGGGGACCCAAGTCGAAACGTGACAGAGATATACTTAAATCAAAAAAAGGAGGGGGGGGTGTAATTTTTGATATGGTATGCACGTGGTCACCCACAACCCATAGCCGTTTACAAAATACGGCTACGATGATCCCCGGCTAAGTTATGCTCGGCCAAAAAAAATTTGATTGGGGGGGGGTCAAAAGTACCCCGACTATGAGGGGGGACTATTTAAATATGATAATACGGAACTGATTGAGAAAAGACGAAAAAAAAAACGCGAAAAAAAACTCAAGATTATCACGGCCGCCGCAAATCTTCGATATCGCCGGGGGACGGTATCGAACCCACGACTCCTAGTTACATGTCCTAGCGCCCTAACCTATCGACTACCTACTCAGATGAAAAATCGTGTCAAATCTATGACTATTAAGCCGCGTCGCCGTGCACCGGAAACTGGAAAGCGGCGTCCACGTCCGTCAAATGGCGTCCGAGCGGGGGGGTCGAACGCGTCGGTAAGGGGACGACCGTCTCGACCGGCTTCGGAAGTTCGATTCTGTGAGATTCGCGAAAAAAATCGATCGTCGGGACGCATGTATTTATGCCTGTATATAGCGATACCCAAAATGTACCTACTCGGTACCTACTCTCGTTTCCGCGACGGCGCTCCTCCCCGGGACTCGTTTTTGAAAAAGTAGGACAGCTCGCCGACTACAAATTTAGCGAGGAACGCGAATAAGACGCAAACGGGGAGACCCGAGGTCCCCGAGGGGGGTAAAATTCGAGATTCGGTGGGATTCGCGAAAAAAATCGGACGTCGAGACGCATGTATTTATGCCTGTATATAGCACACACACGACGTACCCAATCGGTACCTACTCTCGTTTGCGCGTCGCCGCTCCTCCCCGGGACTCGTTTTTGAAAAAGTAGGACTGCGGGCCGGCTATAAATTTAGCGGGGAACTCGAATACGTCTTCGGCGGGGAGGTGAAAAGTCTACAAACGAAGCGAAACGCGACTCTGTTGGAAAAAGTCGGAAAAACCGTCGAAATCGTGACGACGCCGCGGCGTCGGCGACCGTCTAGTCGGATGAGGGGACTCATTTTTGAAAAAGTAGGATAGCGCGCCGGCTACAAATATAGCGAGGAGTGCGAATATAACGCGAACGGGGACGCCCGGGGCCCCCGAGGGGGGTAAAACTCGATATTTCGAAAAACACGGCGAAAAACGCGCGCGACGGCGGCGCTCGTATCGCGCGCGAGATCGGCCGTCGCGGGCCCGCCGGGAAGAAAATACGGCCGCGCGCGGCCTGTAAATCTAGCGGGGAACGCGAATAAGGTCACAGCAGGGAGACCCCGGGCCCCCCGAGGGGGTAAAACTCGAAAAACTCGAAAAATTTCGAAAAAATCTCGAAACAGTGATAAGAAAGGCTGATTACGCAGCGACGGCTCCGCCGCCGCCGGGAGACCGCCCTCCGGGGAAATTGAATTTTCTCATTGGTTCTCTCTTACGATGGTTCGGATTTAACGCATAGGCGGCGCCCTCGGGTTCACGCTTTATATAGTATAGATGACTAGATTCCGGTGTTTGTCATCCCGCCTACGGCGGAAAGACTGTGTGGGCGGTGGTGCATCTTTGTCGGCGATGCTGGGTTTTTTGATCCAGCCTAGCTGCGGCGGGAATGGAGGGTCGTCGGTTATTGTGTTTTGTCGTGTTGAAAGCACTGGTTAAGCGGTAATTTTTGAACTCGGAAGAGTGTCTAGTCGTAAGTCACGCGATTCAAGTCGATCGTACGACACAGCCAGTCAGGTAGGCAATCCGACTACGTCGGATCGCAGACCATACACCGGGTGGGTATGTCCGGTTCTGGTGTGTGTGTGTGTTGAAATCGGAAATTCGGATTCTGGGTTTGAGTGTCTAGCTATCAGTCATCTCGGGTAAAAGACGATTCCCGAGTGTCGGATGCAGTGGGGGACACTGGGGGTGTAAGTCGCTCGTATGCAAGTAGCTAGTCAGGTAGGCAATCCGACTACGTCGGATCGCAGACCATGCACCGGGCGTGTGTGTCCGGTTCTCGTATGCGTGTTGAAATCGGAAATTCGGATTCTGAGTTTGAGTGTCTAGCTATCAGTCATCTCGGGTGAAATTCGATTCCCGAACGGACAATCAGCCTAGAGCGAAAAGTGCTCGAAACGGCCGTTCAAATATGAAAAAGCATACAGGAGGTAATAAAATTGTATTTTTTGCAGGGCTTCAAAACGTTATTATAACGTTATAATTTATAACGCTATAACGGAAAAAAAATGAAAAAACATAAACGAAATCAATAAACGAAAAACGAAAAAAATCGAATAACATTAAACATAATATATCATTAATCATAATTCATGATTAAAAATAAACAATAAACGTATTTGTAACGTAAAAAAATTGCAAATAACGTTATTTTAAATAACGTTTGTGATTTTTTTTTTACATTGAGCCCAATATAATTTTTTTTTTTTTTTAATCTTATAGTTATGAACAATTCAAAGTTGGCTAACCTGTGTTGACAATAATTTATATTTTCCGAATTATTTTATCGCAGGTTTATTTATAAATATTGAATGCGGGCGTGTTATTTGGAGTACCTATAATAAATAATTTGATATAATTTCAAGTTGCTATTGTTGTTTAGTTAGTTGTAGATTTGTCGTCAAATTATATACATACTACCTTTCGTCGAATCGTCTATGGTGTATACCTACTTAATAGTTAATAGTTTATTTTAACCAACAATATTTCATTTAGAATTGGCCAATAATCAATATTGAATATATTATTTCATAGTAGGTAAGTACCTATATTACACACTTCATTATTTAGTTTTACTTTTCATTGTTTTTTAAATAAAATCATGATTATTATCTACTTTTCTTAGGTAACGTACTACGAAAACGATTTAAGAAATAATTATTGATCATTATTCATTAAATATGGGTAGGAAAATTACAAATCCCGTCCTACGCATGTATTTTGTGTACAATGTGTCAACTAATACAAGCACTTGCACAATTTTGGATTGTCCACATCCTGTACGCAGTGGATGTCATGCAGGGAATTTGGAAAATCATGTCAAGGCATTCCACCAAAATGAATATAAAGAACTTTTAAAAGAAAAGTCAAAAGTATCATCATCCTGTCATAATGAATATGAACCTTCATCGAGCATTGTAAAGGTTAGTCATTATTGTCAATTATTACATCATAGTTTACTTATGTGGCGATGAAATGTTTAGGTAGGTATATAATATATCATATTATGTTCCCTATAGGTATAATATTAGGTAATATTATAATTTAAATTAAATTGGATAGTCTTTATAGATTATATTATATCATTAAGAATAATTTAGATACCTAGGCACCTAATTTATATTTTACATAATTTCTTGAAATTGATTTGTATTACCTATACATATGCCTATTTAAAAAAATTAATTAGTATTATTGTTGCGTTAATAGAAGCAAAAATATGGACCATTGGACAAAATGATTTGTGTAACTAAAACAACACTAACAAATGTTAAATTAAATAAAAAGAATATCATTGAAGCTTGTGTTCAGCTAGTTACAACAAATGGAAGGCCTTTTACACTTTTAAACGATACTGGCTTCAGAATGATAATGGATCCAATCATGAACTCTATCGGTGGTGGTATGTATATAATATTAAAATGTATACTTTATATTTAGCCATTTAGGTAGTTATATTAGTATTGGTAGGTACTTGGTAAAATAATTTATTTGTATTTTAATTTGTTATCATGATTGATGAAAAAAAATGATTCACCAGACATAAGTCATTGTTGTACCTATTAACCTATTTAGAAAACATAAAAATAAAAAGCAATTTTATACTTGTCTAAGTTTTAATGAAGTTATAGCTCTTACCTATACATATTTTAGGTTTCAGAATTAATTCTCAAAATATTAAGCAATATGTTGATACACAAGCAGAGAATATTGTAAAAAACATTAAATATGATGTTATTGGAAAGCTAATTTCCTTAAAAGTAGATTGTGTTACAAGACTAAATCGATCCATCCTTGGTGTTAATGTTCAGTACATTAAGGATGGCAAATTACACATCAAAACCCTAGGGATGCCGGAACTTTTGAGTCGACATTCTTCTGACTACTTAAAGGAAATAGTATGTATAATTAATTTGAATTTATGTAAATTAATTTCAAGTCAAATTATTACTTCCTAAAATATTTATTTTAAACTAATGAATTGTGTATTTCTTTTTCTTTTTGTGTGTTTGCCAGCTATTAAATATCTTAAAGAAATATGACATTAATAAGCGCCAAGTGTACTCTATAACATGTGATAATGGTGCCAACATTGTAAAAATGGTAAAGATATTTAACGAAAATACAGAAGACCAAGAGTTTGACGATGAATCTGAAGATGAATCTGAAGAGGAAGTAACTAATATTTTAAATGGTATGTACTTGAAATAATTATAAAACTGTTGGTTAAATAATTAATATTTGTTAGAAATTATTTGTAAGAGTAGATGCCTATTTAAAAAAAATGTACTAATTATTTTATATATTATGGTTTTGAATCATTGAAGTTGATATTTTCCTTGGTAATTAAATAAAAATTGACAACAGTACTATTTAATATCATCACATAAAAATAAAATATACATAGTACATAAAATATTTCAATTTAAATACAAATGAAATAATTTTAAAGAAAACTACCTACTTTTTTCCCCATTAATAATTTATGACTTATTTACCATGTATTACATTTTAGATGACTCTGATCTGAGTGAAAACGCTATTAATGAAATTGTATCAGAAACAGATATCACATTCAATGTTGATGTGTTACAAGATGAGGTTGCTACAGCACTAAACAATAATATTGAAGTAAATTGTATCACTCAATGTATAAGATGTTCTGTGCACACATTTCAACTGTGTGTTGAAAGTGGACTGAAAGAACCCTCAATTCAAAAACTATTAACTAAAACACGTAAAGTAAATATGATAAAACTTTTTTATTTCATAATTGATACTTTTATATACTTTGCAATTTTGCATAAGTAGTTAGTCAAATGTTAATAATTTAAATTTTACAATATGCCTATTTTAATTTAAACTAAATTATTTGTATAGGTTGTAAAAGTACTAAGAACTCAATCATATGCAGCCCTTTTAAAAAAAGAAAATATGAATTTATGTATTCTTGACATAGTTACAAGGTGGAATTCTACATATCTTATGTTATTACGTTTAATTGAGCTTAAGCCTTTTTGTACGGACCACCAACTAATTAATACAGATTTATTTTTAAATACACGAGATTGGGATCGTATTGATAATTTGGTAATCAAAGCAAAAATTATGAATTCATACTACTAACTCACTTATACATGTCGATTGTCGGTATCTAATTTTAATATGGTTTTTTCTAATACTGTTGTTTGCTTAGGTAAAATCCCTTCAACCAGCATTTTTGTGTACTAAATTGTTACAAAAAAAAGATTTAACACTGGGGGATTTCTATGGAATTTGGATTCAAACACAAAATAAATTAAATCTAATCAATACGTCCATTTCAAAATCAGTTTTGCATTTTATGAAGATTCGCCAAGACAAATTATTAGAAAATGATGTTTTTATTGCAAGTGAGTAGTAAGTTGCTACTAGCAAGTAGCAACTTAATATATTTATAATTTATAAGTGATTGATAAGTTTACTAGAACTATTACCTTGTAAAGTAATACATAGTAAACTATTATGATTTATAAATTTATAATTTAAAAATTTAAAATATAAAGAAAATTGCTTAATAATTAATTATTTTGCAGCCATTTATTTAGATCCTCGTTATTTGTGCCTACTAAATGCTGCTACTAAAAAAAAAGCTGTTAGTCATCTGCTTACAACATGGTCACTGAAAGAGTCCCTTTCGTTAACGGCAATAGCAATAGAGGTTAGTAAGAAATAAAAATGTATGATAATTTTTATCTTTTAATTGAAACTAAATAATGTTAAAATGCAATAAATTAACTGAATTTAGACAGTTATGAAAATACATTGGATGTATATTCAATATTCATTTTAATTCAAAGTAGCTCATAGAAATCTTAGTAAATGGTTTGCATAATTACTTTGTTCAAATTTAGCTTCAACAAGTTAAATTAATAAACTGTAACAATAAATATAATATTATTTTAGAATGCAATTTCAACTTAGAAATATTTGATTTCAGAATTCAAATAAGGAATTGGTTGAGCCAGCAGCCCTAGATGACGATTCTAATTCTTTAGAAAAAGAAACAAGTGTCATCACAGATGATTTTGAAGAGTTTATAAGAACAACTTCACAACCTATATCTACAGCTAATAGCATTAACCTCAATAATTCAATTAATGATATAAAAAAAAAAATTGAAGATTTTGCAAATACTGATAGAGTTCATTATAAGGAAAATGTGGTTCAGTATTGGTTGGCAAAGAAAAATGAAATGCCTCAGTTATTTGAGCTTGCAGAAATTGTTATGGCTGTACCAGCTACTCAGGTAAATTGTTCTTGTGCTTTTAAAGTTTTAAATGAATGTAGGTACTATGTAGTAAGTATTAATTGAGTGAAATGGTCATATATTATATAATAAGCATTAAACACCATTGTTTTTTTTTTTAAATTACTTATATTAATGTTAATTAATTAATCACTTTAGGTGAGTGTGGAACGCAGTTTCTCAGGACTTAAGTTCATTTTGTCAGACTTAAGATCTTCATTATCCAGTCAAATGTTGGAAAACATCTTGATAATACGAGGAAATAGCTTATAATTTATAAATGTATATTATAATTTATTTATTATTTAAATATAAGTCTGTTTAAATAATTGCTATGGAATATAAAAATTTATAAAATACACTAAACATTATATTGTTATTTATAAACATCAATAATTATAATTTATAGATGCAAATTACAACTTCATTACATCTATAAAATATTAGTTGTAAATTACAACTATTTAGTATTTTTTATTATTACATTTTTGAGCTAAAAAGTTTAGTACCTACCCTATTGCAAATAGCAACACTAATTGGTAATTTATTATATTAATGAGTAATGACGTATAATTTATATTGAACATTGCAAATGTCTAAGCTGCTATTTAGGTTAACTAAATACTACTTTGTATACACACTTCAAGCAGTCAAGGGAGTAATATAATTAGAACTTATTAAACACATTTTCTACCTAATTCATGCCATTTTATCTTTGTTTCTATTGCTCAGAGACCAGAGTATTAGACAAAAAATTGAATAATTTATAATAGGTATTTAAATTTTTTGTAAGTAATAAATATTACTTTATAGCTTGCTTAAGTTACCAACACCTAAATTAACACTATTTGATCAGTTAGCTCCTTGCTAAAAACTCTAGGAAGATTGAAAATGAGTAATGTATTATGTAACCTGGCCAACAAATTCTACTAATTTCATATTTCTTAAATAACAGTGTGGATAATTATGGCACAAATAACAGTAGAATTTATTATAAAACAAAAAACAATTCCCTATTTGTTTTTAAATTATAACGTTTAATAAAAACGAAAAATTAAAATAACGTTTAAAAATTGAATAACGTTAAACGGAAAAAAACAAATAACGTTTCAATGTACAATAACGTTAAACATTAAAACTGTGTAACGTTTCAAAGTACAACAACGTTAAACATTAAAATTGTATAACGTTTCAAAGTACAATAACGTTAAACATTAAAATTGTATAACGTTTAAATACCCATAAACGGAAAAACGATATTTTTTTTTAGAATTTAAGCCCTGATTTTTTGATAATTATAGAGAACAGTTTTCAGGTGTTTTATGTTGTATTTATAATCAATGTAATCATTGTTATGTTTTCGCGGTTATAACAAATAAGTCGACAAAATCTAATTTTCTGATATTTTCGAATATTTTCTAAAATATTTTCTGATTGGATATTTTCTAAAATATACCTACCATGTATATTTATTTAATTATGAGAATTAAATCAAATTAACAAATAGATAATTATATTGGTGAATAACCCGAGTCAATTCTATGACTCTTAAGCCGCGTTGCCGTGCCCGCGAAAGGCGAACGCCGTTTAGAAGGCCGTCAAAGGGCGTTTGAGCGGGCGATCCGACAGCGTCGGCGAGCGGACGACCGGCTCCGCCGCCCTAGGACGTATAATCCGCGAGCTTCGTGAAAAAAATCGAACCTCGAGACGCACGTATTTATGCCCGTATATAGCGATACATACACGGTACCTACTCGGTACCTACTCTCGTTTAAGCGACGTTGCTCCTCCCCGGGACTCGTTTTTGAAAAAGTAGGTAAGCGATCAGGCTATAAATTTAGCGTGGAACTCGAATGCGTCGACGACGGGGAGGTCGGACGTCTCGTAGAGGTGCTAAACGCGACTCTAGTCGAAAAAGTCGAGAAAACCGTCGAAACGGCGACGACGCGGCGCTCTCGGCGATCGCCTCGTCCGCCGGGGGACTCGTTTTTGAAAAAGTAGGGCCACGTTTCGACGTTAAATTTAGCGGGGAACGCGAATAAGATCCAAACGGGGAGGTCGATAAGCCCCAAAACGCCTAAAACTCGAATTTTCGAAAAAAAATGCAAAAAACGCGCGCGACGGCGGCGCTCGTATCGCACGCGACATCCGCCGCCGCGGGCCCGCCGGGAAAAAAGTAGGGCCGCTCGCCGACTATAAATTTACCGAGGAACGCGAATAAGGTCCGAACGGGGCCGCCCGAGGCCCCCCGGGGGGGTAAAACTCGATTTATTTCGAAATTTCTTTGATTTTCGAAAAAACGGCAGAAAGTGATAAGATAAGTGATAACGCAGCGACGGCTCCGGGAGACCGCCCACGGTTAGAAATGTAATTTTCTCATTGGCTCTCCCTTACGCTAGTTCGGAATTAAAACATAGGCTGCGCCCTCGGTTTCCATTGTTCACTATAGCAGTTGAGATTTAACACATAGGCGGCGCCACACGTGTTCATGCTTTATAGTATAGAGACTAGCTCTCCGAGCGTCGCTGGTTGATACCCCCAGACCCCCAAAAGTCGGTCATGAGTGTTTTCGATTTCGGAAGCTGCAGTGGTCTGTTTGTCTGGTCGTCAGTCTCGAGCTGGTCGGTGTGTGATAAGGTACTCTGATAAGGTTAGGTCCACCGTGGTTCGACGTGGTAGCCCCCCGGTAAGCAACAACGTTCGACGACAACGTTCTTTACTGCCGCCGGAATTTCAAAATTCCGTAAAAAAAATTATAAATCGTCGTTGTATTTTTGTGGGTGTCTAGTAGGTCAGTCACCTCGAATGACGTTCGCCGTAGTAATAGTATTTGGGGTCTAGCGGGTCAGTCACGTTCCTCGACTTTGGTCGTAGTCACCCTTGAAGACAATATTCGACGGTTGGGGCACGTCATCACGTATGCAATCCGACTGCGTCGAATAGCGGACGACGTTCATTACTGCTACCGAAAAAGCAAGAAAAGTAATAAATTAATTGAAAAGTATTTAAACAATTTCGGACGTCCGTGCAAATCATATAGCCGCCGTATTTTTTAGGGTGTCTAGCAGGTCAGTCACCTCGAATGACATTCGCTATAATAAAAGGAGTAGGCTATCCGACGGATAGCGGACAATGTGCGACGGCCGGGTAACGTCATCACGTATGCAATCCGACTGCGTCGAATAGCGGACGACGTTCATTACTGTTGCCGAAAACGCAAAATTAAAGAATAAATTACGTGAAGAAAATTCAAAATATTTCGGGCGTCCGTGCAAACCATATAGCCCCCGTCTGATTTTGGTGTCTAGCAGGTCACCCATCTATGTTATCCTTGTAGGCAACCGACACGATGTTGGAGGTAGACAACTTGACAACCGGTTCGTGTCATCGAATAAATAATTTACGTGAAAATATGTTTTGGGGTCTAGCAGGTCAGTCACCTTCCTCGACGTTGTTCGTATTTTTTTGGGTGTCGGACAATGTGTGATGGCCGCGTGTCACGTCATCACGTAAGCAATCCGACTGCGTCGAATCGCGGACACCGTTCATTACTGTCACCGAAAACGCATAATTAAGTAAAAATATCATCTGGTCGTCGGTCTCTAGCCGGTCGTTGTGTCATGAGATTTGCACCACCGTGGTTCCACGTGGTAGCCCGTGTGAGCAACAACGTTCGCCGACAACGTTCGCCGAATGCCCCCGGAAATTCGAAATCCCGTAAAAATCATATTGTTGCCGCGATTTTTTTCCTCTCTACCAGGTCAGTCAACTCGAATAACGTCCGCCTTAGTAATACGGCTAGGATATCCGACAATGTGAGACGGCCGACTTTTATAGCTTCCCTTTAGTTTAGGTGTCTACCAGGTCAGTCGCCTTCCTCGACGTTACAGCACATAAAACCATAACGCAGAACCTACCATGATTATGAAAATCTCATATAAAAAATAATATATTCGTTGTATTTTTGTAGGTGTCTAGCCATGACTTTGCCGTAGGAATAGTATTTGGGGTCTAGCGGGTCAGTCACGTCCCTCGACTTTGGTCGTAGTCACCCTGGAAGACAATCCAACAATATTCGAATCGCGGACGACGTTCATTACTGTTACCGATAACGCAAAATTAAAGAAAGAATAAATTAAGTGAAGAAAATTCAAAATATTTTGGTTGTCCATGCAAATCATATAGCCACCGTCTGAATTTATTGGTGTCTAGAAGGTCAGTCATCTATGTTATCCAGGTAGGCAACGTGCGGCCGGTACAGCGTCCATTACAGTCACCGACAACGCAAAATTATGTTATGAATTATGTGAAAAAAAATTCAAAACATTTCGTAAGTAATCCGACTACCGAGTCACCTTCCTCGACATCATTACTTCAAAATTTAGGTCTACGATTTTATAATTATTTATTATTACTAACAATTAGTTATTACCTACTTACACCACAGATGAAATATCTATTGGATTTTAACAAAAAAAAAACCGGAAAAACCTCTACAACAAAATATAGATTTCGGTTTCTTTTCTTAAAACAATGTATTTAATTGTTCCGGTCCGGTTTCAGTCCAATACCGGTCAATTTCGGTACGGTTCCAGTACCTGTTAAGAACTAATAAATGCATACATATCAATATAATATTACAGTTGTCAGGTGAGTTGATTAGTTGAGGTAATCAAATAGCCACTTTCTTATTTTGATAATTAATAATTTAATGTAGCATACAAATACTGCTACAGTTTCTATATAATATATATTATTATATTAATAAATAAAAATATCTTTATATATTTAAGTAAAGTTAATATTTGTATAATATTTTCTATACTATTGTCTATTTGATATTACTTACATAATATATAGTTGTAAATACCTTGTATATTCATTTAATTATGAGAATTAATAGTAATAATACATCTATATTATAATAAATAAGTCATATGTAAGTACATAATATATAGTATCAATTTGTTATTCATAATTTATTAATTATGTATTTGTTTTATTGATCTGAAACTCATGTCAATATACATGATAGCCCTACCTATATTTTGAGTAATATCTAATTATGTCATATCATTATACAATTTAACTGCCAGAATTTAATTAAATACATAATATAGTTAGTAATTTTTATTGTTTATTAATATACATAATTTGACTCACCTAAAAACTGTAATATATTAAGTAGTACCTAGGTATACCTACATGTAGGTTAGTTATATTACTATTGTCTATTCATGTAAGTATAAAATAACCATAATTATAATAACAAATAGTTTATTTCATACAATACTCATATTTAAACCTATCTATATAAGTTATATCAAATAGTATATATTCATATCATTATACAATCTAATTGCCAGACTTAAAATAAAGAGGTACTTACATAAAGTTCTATTTTGTTTATTAATATAGTATTAACTATTATTTGTATCTGTAGCAGTATTATAATCAAACCAAATCTTACTGACCTAAAAACTGTAATTGCTGTATCAAGTACCTACTATATAGTATATTATATATTTATATTGAGAGAATACGGAGCTTTTTAGGGCTCCATAAACCACCCACGACAAAAGGGGAACACTTTTGTCGCGACCTGTGAGCCGCACCGCGTGATGACCCAAGGGCCAAGTCGGTGGAGCTCACAGGCTTTGAACACGCAACGGCAAGTGAATGCCGAGGATTTATTAAAGGGGAAAATAATATAAAATAATAGAAAAGTTTTAGGGTAATCACGTGGATATATTAAATTGGCATTACAAGGGGAAATTGAAATTTAAACATTATAAAGATTAAGAATAATATAACTATAATAATATGATCTAATAATTTTGGCGCACGGCAAATGCAAACAATATAATTTGGTGGCACATGGCATATATAAAGTAATAATTTAACTTTGGTCGCATGCTTTCCCGGCCCGCCGGAGGCGACACACCATATTACTCATGGTGTGTCCTCGCAGGGTTACCGGGAAAGCGTGCCGGAAAAGGGGGGACAGGGGAAATAAAAACATATTACGACATTTGATATTTTGATGTGACGAGCTGCGTGGTCGATGTTGTAAGCTGGAGCAGTTGTGGCCGCCGCCCGGGCCCTCGTGGTTCACTCAGCCCATCATGGTGAGCGATCGCAGGTGTCCCAGTATGTTGACGGTAGTTGAAAACGATTCTCGGAAGTGGGTTGTTTGTCGATCAACTCGGTTGCCTCGTGGTCTGCAGGTCGTTTAACAAAGACGAGTGTATGAAGTCGACCGGGCAGGTGTGGAGATGTTAACCAGGCGTCCAGGCAGGTGAAAGGCCGTAAAAAGAGTGATTTTGCTGACACGGAAACCCGACGACGACGGTGGCTTGTTGCCGGCGGCGGAGCTTTTCTCTTCGTTGGTGGGGCAGGTCAGTGTCGTCATTGTGTGGGAATGTACAATATGTTCGGGTCGTTCAGGACTGTTCTGCCGGTGCGGTGCCGTCGGACGCGACAAAAGCGCCGACAGCAACGGCGGCCGTGTGTGGCGACATGAAGACACCGTGCACTGCGGGTTTGTGGGGGCCGGGGAACAATAATTACATAATACTGCGGTCATTTCTGCAATAGCGCGCGATAATCGTAATAATTTATAAATAAGGTACGCTCATTAGTGGCAATATGGGTACAGGTATGTTTGTTATTGTAATAATATGAATGCAAAAAATGCTGTGACGTTACAATATTTAATCGAGCCCATGTCAAACGATTTAGGTGCGTTGCTCACAAATGTAGATAATAAAAGCAATAGCTGTGGTTGTCAATTATCTAAATATTGTTATTCATCAATTATCTATATATTAATTTGATTAAACCTACCTATTGTATACTCAAATTAAAATACCTAATATATAATTATTTTATATTATTGTTTCTGTGACATCCATCGTCGACTCGAGCTGGGATAATATTTTATTAAGTATATAATTTAACTAAACCAACCCAGCCACCGTGTATCAACTCTTGATAAATATACATTTATATATTATATTATGCATGTACCAGGTACCTACAGACCGACTCTGTGGGTAGATCGTGTAAGCAGTAAAATATAATATAATAACGCAGTTTCTTGAATCAAAAAATCGAACTTTTCGTCGCATATTTTCATTTCCGTTTATAGTAATAACAACACTGTCCGCTGCCCGATCTCCTCCGCGGAACTCGACTCGAGCAAAGTACTGAAGCGGGCGGCTTATAAATTTAGCGGGGAACGCCATTAACATCCAAACAGGAAGGGTAATACCACTAAAACGGGCCAAGAAACGAATTTTAGAAAAAAACGGCAAAAAACGACGCGACGCATGTATTTATTGTTGTATATAGCGATACTTACACGGTACCTACTCCCTTTTCCACGACGCCGCTCTTTCCCAAGACTCGTCTGTGAAAAAGGAATTTTCGAAAAAAACGGCAAAAAGAGCAGTCATAATATAGTCGTACTACTTAACTGCCAGAGTTTAAACAGTTCTTTTAGATCTATTAGTTTATTAATATCGTATTAAACAATATTTAACCAAATCGGAATCACTTAAAAACCGTAATATATCAAGTAGGTACTACAATATATGTCATATAGGTTAGTTATGTTATATTGTATTTATAAAAGAAACATATAGGTGCGTTGGTCACGGTAAAATCAAGTATTAATTAAATGCTAATCATTATTATTATTTAATATATTAATTTATTATATATTAATATTTTTTTTCAAAATAAATATAGTTAAACGATTTATAATATATATAAATACTGATATATTTAATATAATAACGCGAATATTGAAAAAAATCACAACACTTTCGTTAAAAATAATTAATGTGACGAAAAAAAAAAACGCGAAAAAAAAATTCCATTTATCACAGCCGCCGCAAATTATAGATTTTCGGGCGGCGGGTTCGAATCCACAACCATCGAGTCACCTATTCTAACGCCTAACCAACCTAGCCACCTACTGAGATGAAATTCTGAGTCAAATGTATGACTCTTAAGCCGCGTCGCCGTGCTCGCGAAAAGCGAACGCCGTCTAGACAGCCGGCAAAGGGCGTTTGAGCGGGCGATCCGACCGCGTAGGCGAGAAGACGACCGGCTCCGCCGCCCTCGGACGTATAATACCCGAGCTTTGCGAAAAAAATCGAACCTCGAGACGCACGTATTTATGCCTGTATATAGCGGTACCTACTCGATACCCAATCGGTACCTACTCTCGTTTAAGTGACGCCGGTCCACCCCGGGACTCGTTTTTGAAAAAGTAGGGCAGCGCGCCGGCTATAAATTTAGCGGGGAACGCGAATAACATCCGAACGGGGAGGTCGATACGCCATGAAACGCCTAAAACTCGAATTTTCGAAAAAAACGGCAAAAAACGCGCGCGACGGCGACGCTCGTATCGCACGTGACGTCCGCCGCCGTGGGCCCGCCGGGCCAAAAGTAGGGCCGCGCGCCGACTATAAATTTACCGAGGAACGCGAATAAGGTCCGAACGGGGCCGCCCGAGGCCCCGAGGGCAGTAAGAGTCGACAATTTTGAAAAAAAATCGTGAAAAGTGATAAGGAGGAGTGATAACGCAACGACGGCTCCGCAAAAAACAACGCGACGCATGTATTTATGCCTGTATATAGCGATACATACACGGTACCTACTCACGTTTCCGCTCACGTTTAACCTCCCCTGGACTCGTTTTTGAAAAAGTAGTGCCACGCGTCGACTATAAATGTAGCTGGGAACGCGAATACGTCTCCGACGGTGAGGTCAGACGTCTCGTGAAGGCGCCGAACGCGACTCCAGTCGAAAAAGTCGGGAAAACCGTCGAAGCGGCGATGACGCGGCGCTCTTGGCGATCGACTCGTAAGCCGGGGGACTCGTCTGCGAAAAAGTAGGGCGGCGCGCCGACTATAAATTCAGTGGGGAACGCGAATAAGGTCCGAACGGGGCCGCCTGGGGCCTCCGAGGGGGGTAAAACTCGAAAATTTTGACGAAGAAAGACGGTCTAAACCGCGAAAAGCGATAAGGAGGAGTGATAACGCGGCGACGGCTCCGCCGACGCGATTTCCCGCCATTGTTCACTATAGCAGTTCGGATTTAACGCATAGGGGGCGCCCTCGGGTTCACGCTTTTCGTGACCACATTACGTTGGTTGAGGTGTTGGTTTACATGGTCCACGAGCCCTTGATACGCCTCGGTAAGGAGATCCCTCTGATTCTTACGTATGTAGTTCAGATTGTTGGTTTCCATCTGAACGTATTGGTCGCACACAAACATGTGCAACAAGGACCGGCCTTGATGTATTGAGCTGAACAGTAGGTGCCTCGTGTCGTTGTTTCCCTCATATCGAATGCCCAAACGGTAGCACGCGAACTCTCTTATAGTGTTTCGACTGCGGACATTGTTTCGTCGAGGGCCCTCTTGCAACATCCCGTTATGCCAACCGGCCTCGCCGTACGGAAAAAACAGCGGATACAACATGGGATCCGAGTGACACGACCCTTGAGAAATATAATGAATTTTAAGTTAAACCAAAGGTCTGTAGTAGCTGAGAGTTACTTTATGGAGATACGTTTAGTAGTTATTTATATCTATTGTGTGTGTATAGCAAGTACCTACATAATGTTTTGTAGAACAACAAAATATGTTAATAGTGTATGTCTGTAAAAGTGGTGTCGGTCAAATTATGAAATAAGAGCACAAAAGACTGAAGTAATGTAACTTTAGATTTGATTAATGTTACTTATTGTAACACTATCACTACAAAATTATGAAAATAATTTATTTAGGAGGAAAAATTGATGAGACATGTAATAGGTATTATGTCGATCCACGCTGTATTCAATGTGTAATAATGTATAATGGCTTGTTTTACACAAACACAATGAATGTACACTGTTAATTTAATAAGTGTTATTATATATGTTGGTTTTTCCCTAATTAATTAGTGAATAACTAATTAAATTTCAAAAGAATGTCCATAATGTATGTGTGGTCGGATATTTACTGTGTAAAATATTAAAACCACGGGATGTAATTTAACTGTGAGTTATTTATTTATTGTGTGTATAGCAAGTACATGATGTTTTTTAGAACCGCAAAAGAAAGGTAATTTATAAAATAATCTAAAATATGAACTCGGCTAATTTCTATACCAAGTGTTCATAATTCTAAGTGATGTTAGATATTGTTATTATGAAATAAGAGAACAGTGAATTAAGCATTGAAGTAATGTAACTTATTGTCATACTATCACTATGAAAATAATTTATTCAGGAGGAAAATTGATTGGAAATGTATTATAATGTAATGACTTTTGTTTTATCACCCAACAAACTCAAACTGCTAATGTAATAAGTATTACTGCACAAGTGGAAGGGTTGAAGTCGGCGTTGACCTAACGTATTGGTTATTGAGTATATAAATTTAAAAAAAAAGGCTAAAATGTATAATGTAGTAAAGCTATATGATGGGGTGTAATTTAACTCTTCGTTGGTAGCAGTTAGACTCGAAAAGGAAGTATTTCAATCCTAGTGTATAGTAAATATTGTAAGTGTTCAATATTTATTAACTAACCCGCTGGTATGAATTGGGTCCTCCGTTGTTGGTCGATTGGATTGATGTCGTAGATGACCAGATTGATGTGTCTGGGAGGAAGACCACCTTCACCTACGAACACGGCCGCAACTTCATTTGCGGTAGGCAGGTTGTTTCGGCCCCTATCCCGGGCCGCATCTTCGACGAAATGCATCCTGACTGGTCTGGGTGGCACAGCTGCGGGATCGGCTAGGGCTCTTTCCGCCAGCCACACCTGACGCATGTTCCTGAAACAAATATAGACATTTATATATTTATGTTTATCAAACTCCATGATGTGTACAAATAATTGTGAAATGTAATTACAAAGGATATGGTAATTGGTGTATTTGGAGTTAAGGTATTGTAAACTAAAATATAATGTAGGTATGTAACCTAATAGTATATTAATAGTATATTCAGTGCATTTATCTCTATATTGTTAGAAATAATTGTATGTGTAATAATAGTAAAGTAAAATTTAAAACCATTAACCTGTTTAATGGTAGCAGTGAGAGTATAATCTATACTTAAATATTTGTGTGCCTTATGGGTAGGTGTAAAAGCGTAGAGAATCATATTCAATAGGTAAAAATAAGTATAAAATTTATTAATGTATTATTGAATGTATCCCAAGATAGTTTTACTTCAAAGTTACACGAATATCATAAGTCATAAACATCCGAACCCTATGTCATATTTAATGTTATATAATTGAGTATTGACTCTAAGGTTTAGGAATTGCATGTATTATACCTTAGGTATCTTAAATAACAAATAAGTATTAACCAATAGAAAATAGGTTTTTGTAAATGTATTATATAACCAAAATTTTAATGTAGGTAATATAATGGTATGTAAATATCATTCAGTGCATTTAACTTGGTAGGAATAAGCTATAAGCTATAAGAAACAGCTATTGAAACATTTTCTATTGTATTCAACCCGTTTTTGAAGTTTACTATTTCGTTTAACTATCTTTTAAATATTTTCTATTTTATAATTATGAACACATTCTCTTTATAACAATTATTATAATATCAACTCAGCTTTTCTGATTTTACAGGAAACTTGTCTGTCATTATTCATCTATTATCTATAACTTAAACTTTTCGTTGCTAAATGAATATATTATTATTATTATGTTTATTAACACAATATAATATAAAAATGTATATTATAAATATGTGTGTGTGTGTGTGGGTGTAGTAAGCTTAGGGCCCGTTTTACAATCATAGTTTAAACCTCGGTTACGCTTGAACCACTGATTTTACCGGCCGAATTTGGTGGTTTAACCGGAGTTCAACTATTGTAATACGGGCCCTTAGAGAGTCACACAGAATAGGTAACAATAAAACATCTACTTAGAATTTACTATAAGGGTTTCATAGATAATAATAATAATAATAGTTGGTATGGTTGTGATACTATTTTAAATCATTAAGAAAAGTATTTACTCTAAGGGGGGCAATTCACATACCTAATGTTAATAAATACAATAGTTTAAGTTTTCTTACATAAAAGCCATCGCATACGGATTGATGTCCCGCAGCAAACCGTCCAATAATTCTATGACGATTTCTGACAGTTCATGATTGCTCTGTCGTGCAATATCGAGACGCCGGTGGTTGGCCTCTCCGGACTCCAAAAAATACAACTGACAGTTGTTGGCACTTCCCGGGGCAACGGCCACCTCATTGTAGGTCCTCCGATAGGTCTGACCGTGGACAATCCACACCGGCGGTCCCCGCCCTGGCAAACGCCTGTCGTGTGCGTCGCAAGTAAACGCAGCGAATGCCAGAACATTGTTGTAACGCCGAATGTCCGCCCGGAATCTACGGCCATCCTGTGAATCATCTATAAATAAACTCTGAATTAAATAGGGAACGGGCAACAATGCGTGTTGTCCTGCAGCGACCACTTGGCCGTTGTTACAACACGTGTAGAAATGACCCCTGGACGTTTGCTCTTCACTGAAGTGGCGGGCGTTACACTTTGTGCAGACTCTGTCTAACGCGCCCGCGTTGTGCCGCTCTGGAAGCGGGTGTGTCACGCCCGCCTGCCGGTAAATCATTGGCGCACGCCCTATGGGTAGTTCGACCACTACCACGTACTCAATATCCTCTACCGGGTAGTCGTCCTCCACCCCGTCGTCGGCCACTTCCACTTCCTCCACCCCGTCGTCGGCCACTTCCACTTCCTCCACCCCGTCGTCGGCCACTTCCACTTCCTCCACCCCGTCGTCGACCATTTCCACCCCATCTGCCACTTCCACTTCCACGTACTCCACGTCCACAATCCCATCCATCTGGACTTCTGCCACTTCCACTTCCCCATTTCCCTCCACCTGACGGTCGTCCACGTCCACGTCCTCTCTATGGACCTCCACTCCTTCCACTACGTCCATCTGGACCATCAATCCTTCCACGTCCTCCTCTCCATCCGCGTCATCACCAAGTACCTAAAAGTTAGTTCCAGTTTAGAATAGGTACAATATTAAGGTTTTTTATAATTCTAAATAATTAAATATATAATATTATGTTTGTGCATTGAACGTCAAAATCCATACTCAAAGAGAACTGCTGCACTAACGTATTAGTAACGTACAACAGTAGGTTAAAAAAGACAGTTCTGGAACCTCATCCTGCTGGCAATTTCCTATACCCGTCTGCTCAACCCAATACACCGCCTGCTCAACCCACTATACTGTTTGCTCAACCCACTATACCCGTCTGCTCATCCCACTATACCCGTCTGCTCATCCCACTATACCCGTCTGCTCATCCCACCATATATCACACACGATGTACCCCCGCCACCCCACCACCTATGACCACCGCTCGACATTGCCGCCGCGCGTGGAAAATAATTTAAAAATTTATCCGCCGGACCGTGATTCGAACCCGGTTAACTTGCATGATAAGCGACAACCGTACCACTGGGCCGCCTACTCGCATCTGTTTGAGAAGGTATATTCTATCTCATTTAACTGGCGTCCGCTCACGTACGCGAGGTATAAATTCCCCCACCACTAAACCATTTACCCCCTCCCGATTAACCTGTAGGGACTTTTCGATGTCTCCCCCACCAATTAATATTTAATTTGCTCGTTTATGAACACAACTACACAACATAAATTCAGTCACTCTATATAATCGTTCCAAGTGTTTCGCGTGTGCTTGTCTCATATTCAGTGTTAAAATCATATTTATTTCTCAGTGCGTAAAATAAATATGGCTGGTCCAATTGAAAATATGGAAAATATTTACAAGAAAACTTACAAATATACACCACCATCGCCGCCAGCTAATCTGATCGACTGCAGTAACTTGACTATTGATTTCACGGCTCGGAAGTTTTTAAATATTGGACTAGACCCTACCGATGAATTCAAAGCAGCGGTTCATATTATAAAAGCTTCGCGACATGTAAATATTCCCATCGATTTTCTGAAACGCATATTCAGATTTATGGGAAACATTCTATCGTTCGTACTTGACCGTCCACACGAACACAAACGAATTTTATTTTTGGAGACAGAGTCAATTACAATGTCTAGTATGATATATAAATCGGAGAACACACTTGTTTTAGAATCGAAAACTCAAGACGGATGTCGCGTTTTGTTAAATCGTACAGATCTACTGGTCTTACAAGATTTAGAATGTGCTATTTTTGAAATTATTAAAAGAAAATCCGAAATAGTTAAACCAATCGTACTACATCATATCGAGTTAATCGTTACATTCTTAAAAATAAATGTACCGCTACAAAGCTCAGTACTCGAAATATTGAGAACTCATGTGAGAAACATCGATAATAGCTTTATCCAAAGTCATGTTATTGACGAGGCAATGCAATATGGTATTAGTCAGAGCGATTACATTTACACAAATCAAGTAAAATTATACGCAACTGATTATATCGTACAAAAATGGATTAACAAAGTGAAAAAAGATGAGGTATGAATATTTTTTTTTTTTTTAATAACTTATATTATTATGTTATGTTAATAAACTGAATTTTTACAGGGATACAATAGCGAGCGTTCTATGACTTTTTCTCCACCACCATCGTTCAGCAGTTTATATGAACAGGTAATAAACAATTTTAAATTATATTCACAAAACATATTTTAATTTTAAATATTTTCAGGAAAATCTATCATTAGTCTCGCCCTTGTCCCCGCCAGCACAAGAGAGCTACCTCGAGAACAACCAGGAAGGCTTTTCGGAAAACGATGGACCATTTGGACCACAATATAATTAATTATTTTTATACTAATTTAGTTGTTTTTTGTCTAAAATAAAAACAAGCGTGATATTTAAAAACAAGTTTTTTTTATTTAATAATAATAAGGTTATAATATATATAGCATAAGGTCACAATATTTTACAAAAAAAAAAAAAATATATAAACATTTTTACAATTTTCTAACTTCTCCACTAAACGGGCTATAAGTTATAATCTGGTCATGTAATATTAAGCAGTACGCTGTAGTTTTTGCTGGAATAATTGTATCCGTCTCAAATTCAATACGCAGGTCTACGGTTGACGACTTCACATTGTCGTTTTGACACGATAAATCGACGACGATGATTGGTGAATAGTTTTGAAAAATATGTTTTGATAATAATGGCTCGCTGTACTCTTTCTCATAATACGATTTTTGAAAGTCTGTATAGGCCTTATACAGTATACTAGTTGTATTATTTTTAAAATCAGCACGAAAGTCTTCATATGGAAACACTTCAGAATTTAAGTGAACTTTAAGATTTTTTAACTGACAGTGATCAAAGCGCCCGGCGTCTGTCTCAATATTTCTTTTACGATCTGTTTGTAATCCAAACAACACAAACCTAGGTTTTTCTAACAAGTTGCTGGACTTTACCGTCCACGAATGTGAAGTATTCCTAGGAAGAATGGGATACTCGTTAAGATCCCACGTGCGGAATGCACACGATAGTGTTTTACAAGAATCTATCACTTTTATCAACTTTAATTTTTCTTTATCACTAACTTTGATAATAGGCATTTTCCATGCTACCTTAGTAAGTTCAATTGTAATTTTTTTATTGTTTTCAACGGCTCCGCTTGCACCCTCGCCAACAACGTGTATCGCGTCCAGATCGGTAGACGCCCGATTTAAAATCAATTGTTGATTACAATTAAGTAATATTTTTTTATAGTCTTCACAAAAGCCGAATAAATGTTTTAGAGGGATACACCCGGTAAATACATTGCTGCTCATAAAGTTTTTATTATCTTCGCCATCCATAGCCGAGTCCCAAGCAGCGCTCTCTAACGTATTCAAATCGTTTGGAGTATACGAACAGTATGCTTTTAAGCAAGATGAGACTCCAGGTGTTTTTAATTTCTGTATTACTACTCCATTTATTTCATATCGCATTTCGGAGAATAAAAACGCCAATCCATTATTTGAAAAACGTACTTCTCCAACAGCATCGACAGGTTTATTTACTCTCCCCTCTATGTAAATATAGCTTTCACACGGTAAAGTGTACGCATCCATATTTAAAACACTTATCTTAATTTCATCGTTATTCGATAAAGACAGGTTCGAGTACGGAGTGAACGAATGATAATGCTTTTGCGTTATTTTACACTCGTCGACATAATCGACCCCAACGTCTAAATACGAGTCGTCCATAATTATTTTTTTTATACTTGCAACGAACGTAGAAAATTTAAATTATTTTTCGTGAGCTTGATTTCGCCTTTTTTCGGTTTAGATGTTGACTTCTTAACAGCAGTCGGTAAACTGACTGGTTTTTTGATTGTAGATCTTTTTATATTAAACTTTAGTGCCATTTCCACACGTTATTTGTAATCGAATCGTAATTGGTTCACCGCGCAGATTTATTAGACAATCGTTCTGATCTTTTAGCGCGATATACACTCTAGATACCAAAGTCGTGTTGAGAGCATAAAAAACAGGATGTCTAGGTACCTCGACGATTTTATAGCCTGGCGGAACAGTTGGATAGAGCTCGTGTATGATCTGACTCGGTGCTCCGTCGCAAAATGAGCCAGTAATCAAGTTACACATGACTTTTATACTATTGATTTTCATTATCTTGACTGTACTTTCAGATTCGTAATTATTACCAGTAGTGTATAATTCATTTCTAAAACCCAATAATTTCGCTATACTATTTTCAACTGATAAGTCAACGTCATGACTACACGAGAGTATACACTTTAATGTGGTATTGTTTGCTTTTAATTCAAACCACTCGATATATTCGGGCATATTTTTCTGTATAACACTCTCTAAATTATCAAACTCATACGATCCCGTAGGTATGATAACATCCTCTCTTTGTCCGATCATATTACGAAAACCGATAGTATTACAGCCGGGTTCAATGTTTGGTATTGAATTATTTGTCTGTAGGCTCAAAAGGCATATTTGTGATGTGCTTTCTACTTCTAGCGGTGGAAAAATGTCGCATGACAATTCACTTGAGGTACCGTTTAATGTTAACGTGTACATGATAAAAATTTTAAACACAAGTGCCCGCAGTTGGTAGTATTATATTTCTGCTCTCTGCTGTAATTGAAATTGATATCGCATCCGTGAAAATATTTTTGTACTTCTAATGGAGGTGGCAAATTTCCGAAACTGTCATAATATTCAATTTTATTCCCAATTTTTTTATACGCTACCCAGTGGGTCCCCACCCCGTTTTCCGTATCCAAGTTAACAATCGCTGATTCTATTCGTTTACAGCGTACAGGCAACCTATCTCGGGTAAACACACCGACGAAGTGAGGTATTTTAATCAATCGAGCCATTTTTATAAGCTCGTAATCGTACAGGGCTCGACGGGGTAACGTAGCTATTAGTTTTTTTTATTTTTTATAGTCTTCTTCGTTTTTACACTCCCTCCACTTTTATATGGTGCGAGATTTAAACCTGATCCGATTTTATACGAGTTGCCCTTATACGGCGTGATATATAACCCGCCGCCCAAATGAGATTGCGTATTTCTTTTAAATTCGTTAGCAACCTTGACAACGTTGGCAACACCGCCACTCAGTGCTCCTAGTGCCGACAAACCGGCAAAAATCGGAATGAGCGGTAACACCCCGCCCTTTTTCGGAATTGATATAATCCTTGGAACTTTAGTTTTTTTATTTTTGAATGTTTTTCGTGCGACGGCTACACATTTCTTACTTAATTTCATAAGATTTTTTTCGCCGATATTTTTCTTTATTGTGTTTTTAGCAGCTTTGATGGCTGCTTTAAACCCGCATCCAGCCCCGATTTTACGTTTTGCTTTCATGGCGGTAGTTACGCCCCAAGCCACAGCTTTTTCTTTTAAACTAGAATCTTTAGACTTGAACCTATCCCAGGCTCGCTGCTCTAATATATAGTCAGCCTGGTTTCGATCTGTTATAGAGTTACTACGGTCGTATGCAATATCGTGATCCCTACACGCAGCGTCTAAAGGATTTACACCTTTATCTCCTCGAGCTAAACGTTTTTTTAAATTTGTCCCAGGCCCGCAATATTGATAACCTATAAGAAATATTATTATTACTATTACTGCGTTAATATACGCGTATTTATTCTCACCAGGCACGTGAATCTCTAATGGTAATTTATTTATAAGCGTGTTTATAAGACCAGAACCATTCGTAGTCCTTCTTCGTGCGAGCGACATCGTACACTGATCACGTTCTCAGTGTTACAGAGATATTTAAAAATGAAATTCGTTAAACAAGATATACAACTCACAGTTGAAAACGTGGATCCGCCTACTTCGAATAAAAAACAAAGACATGGTGTACTTCTACCTAATACGATTAGAGCACTTATCATGGGCCCTTCAGGTTGTGGGAAAACTAATTTAATATTCACATTATTAACACATATAAACGGTGTACGATTTCACAACGTCTACATATATTCAAAAACATTGGATCAACCAAAATATAAATTATTGAGTGATATTTTATCAGACATTAACGGAATACAATTATTTACATTCTACGAAAACGAACAAGTTATTGAACCTGAAAAAGCTTTACCAAACTCTGTGTTTATTTTCGATGATATTATAACTGAAAACCAAAAGATTGCAAGAACCTACTTTTCCAGAGGTCGACATAATTTAGTAGATGTGTTCTATTTAGCTCAGAGTTACTCAAAAGTGCCTAAACAACTTCTACGTGATAACGCAAATTTCATTGTTTTATTTAAACAAGATGAGACAAACTTAAAACATGTTTACAACGAACACTGTTCCGGTGATATGTCATATCCCGAGTTTAAAGAATTTTGTACTTCATGTTGGCGTAAAGGGAGATTTGAATTTATCGTCATAAACAAAGACAGTGATCGCGATAACGGTCGATATCGCCACGGATTCGATACGTTTGTTGTTATTTAAACTATGGTTTTTTTATAATGCACTTCATTCGCAAATATGTCGTCTAAAGGTGAGGTACTCGGAGAATTGATTAAAGCTAAAGAAAATATTAAACGCAAGTATACTGCATTAAAAAATGGAAAAGCTGATATTCAATCTTTTGTTTCACAAACATTTCAGCCAATAATCGAACCTCTAAACAAATTACAAACTGTCAAAGTTGACGAGGGTATGGTTTCCAACACGTCTGACGATCGGTTCACAAATTTACGTAAATTAGAAGACCAGGAAAAAGATAAAGTATATGGCCCGAAAAAAAATTCTCAAGGCATTATCAAATTAGGTACAGAAGTAATACATTTTAGAAACGGTGCAATAATTGTGAGAGAAAACTCTTATCCGATAACACAAGGGCTTGGCGAGTTATTGTTTTCCAGATATCCAATGCAATACACAGCTAATGATTTAATTACATATAAAGACATACTGATTCAAACTTCAGCACATTTAACACAGGACGGAACAAAAATTAGGAAAGGTGGTACAAAGTATGAACAAATTATTAGCAAACTTTTCACCACAGGCTCAGGTGTGAAATTACAAACGCATAATCTAGTATATTGGAATGATCCGAACGAGCTGGTCGATAGGTTACGACTTCTTTTAGCCTCGCAAGCTGCTGGTAATACAGGGCTTTCCAACGAAATACTTTCAATTTACGAAGAATTGTATGAAACGGGTTTAATAAAACGAATTCCAAATGTCTAAACGTGATATAGCGAACGAATTACACAAACCAGCGAGAAAAAATTATACAAGGCGAAGAGTTAATGTGTATGGTAAAAACGACTTGTGGCAGATCGATTTAGTGGAAATGATTCCTTATTCTAAAAAGAATAAAGGTTATAAATATATTTTAACTATCATAGATTGCTACACGAAATACTGTTTCGCTGTACCTTTAAAGTCAAAAACGGCTAAAGAAGTTTCAAATGCAATGTCAAAAATACTACTCAAGCGCTCGCCAAAACTATTGCAGGTCGATAACGGAAAAGAATTTTACAATGTAACATTCGATGCGCTGATGAAGAAACACAATATACATAAATATTCCACGTATAGTACAACAAAGGCTTGTATCATTGAGCGTCTAAACAGATCAATTAAGGAAAAAATGTATAGAGAATTCACTGCGCGAGGATCACATGAATGGGTTTCTATTCTACAATCTCTGATTAACGAATATAATAATTCAAAACATAGAACAATAGGTATGACTCCTATACAAGCAGATGCAAATCCTTCTTCAGTGAAATTAAAGCAACGTCGAATTAATAATGTAAAAATTAAATTTAACATTGGTGATTGTATTCGGATAAGCACGTATAAATCAGTATTTTCAAAGGGATATCTGCCGAGCTGGTCCACAGAAATATTTAAAATAACCAAAATAAATAAAACATCTCCCACTACTTATCAACTAGAAGATTATACAGGAAGCCCGATTTTAGGTTGTTTCTACTCTGAGGAAATTCAAAAAACTAGTTTCCCAAACGATTATTTAGTCGAAAAAATTATTCGTAGAAAGGGGAAGAAAATGTTTGTAAAATGGTTAGGGTTCGATAATACACACAATAGTTGGATAGATACGAGCGACATCAGAAAATAGTGTCAGTCGAACACTAGACATGAACGTGTTCGGAAGTTCACAGGCTGGTGAAACAAAAAAATTTGTAACAAATCTCGAACAAACCGTAAAATCATATTGTATAAAACTAAGTAAGTTAGAACATTTACTCGAGGAAAATCATAAATCCATTCAAACACAGGAAGAGCAAACTGAAACACTTCAATTAACGTGTGATGATATACAAGAGCGCCTTATAAAAATCGAAGCATTGCTACAAAATATCAGAGAAAATACGGACAATCTGAAAAAAAATTCCTAAAGTACTATCATCATCCAAGCAATAATGTCTACTGGTATCATTGATTTTCATTGCATTCTTGGGAGGGACAATAAATACATGATAAAAGAAATGTCTGTAGTAGATGTAGAAACATGGGCTACCCAACATTGGATTTTTAAAAATTCAAAATCAATACAGGATAACAAGAGTCGTAAGACTAACAAGTGGTTGGAACGTAATTATCATAAACTATCTCTGGAATATGGCGATGTCGAGTATGAAGAACTAAGTAGAATATTGAATTCGTTAAAGTTTAGCTTCATATACGTTAAAGGCGATCAGAAAAAACAACTTCTAGTAGAATTTATACCACACGTTGTAGTTATTAACATTGAAGACATGGGATGCCCTCCACTAGACCAAATATGTGATGAAGAAACTTTACCATGTTGTATTTTTCATATGAATTTCAATCCTAAACAATGTTCATTTTATAAAGTATTTAGCCTAAGAAAATGGTTTGTAAATAATATGTAAAAATAAACATTATATTTATTTTTTTATACCAGTGAATTATTTCTTTATACTACCCTATCCTAACTATTTGCAATAATAATAAATATAATATCCATAGAGATACTTTACAAAAAAAAAAAATAGTATCTACATGGTATTTTACAGAAAAAAAATAGTATCTACATGGTATTTTACAGAATAAAAAAAAAAAAATAATGTCTACAGTGATATTTTACAGTATAAAAACAATTCATTATGGATGCAGAAAAACTATCTGTTTAGCTCGGCTTATGCAAGTTGCATTAAATCGGCTTCTGCTTCCTTTAGTGTTCTGGTTTCCCTATACAATTTAATAATATTAAAAGTGTGATAAATTAAAATATTTAATTATTTTTTAACTCACTCTATGGAGTAGTGACCGTGAGCCAGAGTATGTATTTGATCCTCGAGTATAACCCTCTTGTCATCGAAACTATTATAAGTCACTTTGTTTGACTTGATGGTCTTCAATTGATGTTTGAATGAACGTATAGATACATTTTCTGTCATAGTTTCCAAGGTTGCATCTCCAAACAGACAACGGTAATGATCGTTAAAGTTCATGTGGTTTTTCACTACATGGCCACGGATTCCTTTTGCCCTGATCTTCTCTTTCCCATTGATCTTATATGTATAAGACTTTGCACGGAGAGCACAAAAATGTGTCATTACCTCTGAGTTGGTTTCATCGGAAAAGAGTCCTGGTATCTTCTTTCGTTCGGCAATGTAGCAAGGGTGATCTGGTGGCAAGTCTGATGTATCCATTCGATCAAGTAAATTGGAATTATTCTTAAGGTCTTTATAAAAATCTTCGGTCTGGACATAGTATACCAGTGAATCTGGAAAACAGTATAATTTAATATATGAAAATTAGTATAGTTTGAAAACATTTACCTGTATCGGTATACATGAGCTCAATTTTATCTCCATAATGGGCTTGCATAACGTTGTAGTGATAATCATACATGACGGTCTTAGAAATTTCCAACACTGCAAAACCTGTTGAAAAAAATATATTAAAATTCAGCTACTATAAGAAGTATATTATATTTACCTATATAAATAGGCTTGCAAAAATCAATGATTTTATTTTCCAACGAAATGGCATTGATAGTTTCATCGTATGTAGTACAGTGTTTAAACGTACACTTATTTATAAGCTTTTGCAAACGTTTTTCACTACAAACAAGCTCCATTTTAATTCTCTTCCTAACGGATTCCATCGTCTTCCCAAAAACAGCATTGTTTAAAAGTTTAAAAAAGTCCTTTTCGAAGTCGTTCCTCGCCCTCTTTCTCATCTCAGTGTTTAATTCTATGTATTTCTTAAGCCAGTCTGACTGATTAAACTGTACAACTCTGTGAACCTGAAATAAAACAGAATATGTAATAAATAAAATAAATGAGATAAAATATGTTACTTTTTCCACTACTAGTCCGTTTTTAATGGCCTGCTGCAGGTTGCGATAATGGATTACATATTTTTTTTTTTAATGGAGTGTCGCCATAAGTTTCTTAACTTTTGAACCAGGTGGGATATCATTTTTTGGTAGGAATGGTAAGTCATTGTGTTTGTCATGAAGTTCTTTCGGATATGATATATCAACCTCATATATCCGTCCTATTGGTGATGTGTCGTTCAAATCATTCAACCCATCTAGTTTGGGTTCAACCCACTTAAAACCTCCGTATGGCATGTAATGTGACATTGCGAACCCGTACAAGTTGTTACCTGCAAGTTAAATAATATATTATATTAATGAAAATTAAATATTAAATTGATCTTACAATCCTGATAAACAAGCCATGATTTCGGTTGTGCTGGATCATAATCTGGTGTCTTTTCATTATTCGCCTTTGCATATCTCATGCTCGCCTGAGTCAAGCCACCACGAATTCCTATAATAAAATCAAGTATTATTTCACATAATATATTTCACATAATATAACTTTACCTTTTTCAAAAATTAACAACATATCATAATCTGTCAACAATTCCAGCTTCATTGAAGTGTATTTCAACATACAGTCAAATGAGAATCCAGGTGCCGTATAGTAAAATGATGGGTCCAGATGGTATGTGCTTAAACAGAGGTCTCGGAAATTTTCAAACACATCAGCCAACAGTAGTACATCAATTTTTAAATAAAGATCGGAGTATTCCCCTAGTGTTTTACAGTTGAAATGATTCCAAACCGTCTTCGCATGATCATAATGATTATCTTTTATATGTTCTTCAGTCAACGTACTATAAAAATCTTCTTTTTGAGGCAAAACAGTTTCTTCCAACTTGTCCCAACTATCTGTATACTCATAAGGGTAGACTCCCTTACGGGTAACAAGTGGTAAATCTTGAGATGAAAAATATTTTTCTGTCTCTCTAAACTTTTCAAATCCGGGTGTAATTAAATTTTTTGAAAGTTTTGATAAGCTTGCGGACATAAATCTTAATGTGTCTATAAATCTTATTGTGAAAGTGTTGCTAATATATTTTGAAAACGTTATAAACTTTTCCTCACTGTTTGGTATCACCGTAATTGAATGTGCGTCATAACCAAGACGAGTGACAATAAAATGTGAATCATAATTCGTTAAATTATGAAAAAATACCGGTACAAAGCTAGGTGTTTGGAGTTTAAGATTACACGTATTACATAGTGACTGTCTAAATTTCCCTGATAAATGGCAGTGATCTGCCACTTTATGATTTTCTAGGGAAAACTTGACCTTACATAAATTACAATTATTACATAATGCATGTGTTCTCCGTTGTTCGTCTGTGTAAATTATAGGAATGTTTGTTTTGAGTAACTCTTCAATTTTTTTGGCTATTTCCACAATACTATCCACAAAATGTCCGGCTACGTCCTTATTATTTTCATTTCCACGGTAAATTACAGGAGATGTTGGAATTTCGAATTTTTCGAGCAGTTCTACTGGTATGTCTTCATTTGCTTTAACCACAAGTCCATAGCTCATGGGCTCGTGTTGTTGAAAAGCTGTTGTTTTTTCTCCAATTTTCTCATCAGTTTTCTTGAAAATTGCTTCGAAATCTGCATAAATTACTATAGGATGACGTTGCGTTTTATTCCATGCAGTAAACTCGAGCATTGTACCAGGTTCAGGCATCTGAGCTAGTATAGGTTTATGTTCTCCACATATTAATTTATGTTGCTCTAGCCCTGCCTCACCGTTTAATTTATATTTGTATTGTTGTTTATCGAATGTTGTAAAGCATCGTTTGCAGAAAATTGATTGTCCATCATGTTTGGTTTTTTGTGACCTGATGAGCCGTGAAAAATTAGAGATATAGCTATAATGACTGTTATCCTCGTCTGATGTAATAAGTAGATCAAAATGATCCGGTTTTTCTTCATCTGCTACTTTAAGAGGAAAAACTTTATATTCCGGAAATTTTGGCGGTTGAAATTTCTTGTCGATACCATAAACATTGACAGACACGTTTGGATTATTTTTTTCAAAAATTTTAACTTTATGTAGTGGTGTTGGGAATGTTAAACCAGAAAAATTATATTTTTTTTCGTGTTTTAAATAATTATCACCAACACGATATTTATTTTCTCCTGTAACATGTTTCGCTAGAATTGCCCACTTGAAGCATTGCATATCTAAGTTTTGAGGGTTAATCACAGCTTTTTTATTTTTAATGTCCACTGGAAGTGTTATATAAGAGGAACCGCCCATAGGTGTATATTTATATATACCTAGCATTAACCCGTCAATACATTGTAATGTGAAACCACTACCCTTGCTTGCATACTCGTCTTGCTCTTTCATTAATTTAGTAAATGCCTCTTCAACAATTTCCTGTACTCCAGTATCACAGAAAACCGCCTTAGCCGAAGTTTTAAAAGCACGGTTTTCCGACGAATATTCAACATTTGGTATATTATATGTCGCTTCAAGCTTTAAATTAAATTTGATCGGATTTTTACTTGCAATTGATTTCAGTAAATTAACTAGTTCGGATTTGATCGAATCGAGAAAGTATGTATAGTTTTGAATATTGGCGGTGTTTTTTACGTAGTACCAGGTGATAGTATTGTTTGATGATGTAGATATTTTTGTAAGCCCTCGAGACTTTACGAGATTCAGACGTATTTTTTTTGCCCTAACAGCGGATTTAGTGTTGGCGCTGGAAACACGTTTACCATTATCGAGTGTAGTGTATGAATCTTTAGAAAAAAAAAAAAAAAAAAAAAAAAAATTAATCTATGACGTGTTTATAAAAAGAAATAGCTAACCTTAAAAATCATAAAGTCCAAGATTCTCAACGGTGTCCAAAACTTCCAAGCATAAATCATCATTCGCATTACTCCAAAATTCATCCTTCGTGTTATCTCGCATGGGTGATAAGCGATCATTTTGCCCGAGAAGATCGGCGGTGTCGAGAACCTCCCAGCATTCATTCGCGTTACTCGTCAATACATCCACCATGTTATCTCGCATGGGTGATAAGCGAACATTTTGTTTATCTCGTGTAGTTGATACGCGATCTTTATGAACGGACGATGTACCAGGTTGCAAGTTTGGTACAAAAACGTGTGGCGCGATCTGTACTATACCTGATGACAAAATTAAAATAAATATTTAAAGTGAATATAGAAAATAGGTACATACCATGAACATTTTTCAAATGTCTATTGAGGCTGGTCTTGTAACTGAACGTAATGCCACACCTAATACACGGTATACGAATACCCTCGTGCGTTTTTTCGTGTCTTGTCAGATTACGTTTCGCTGTAAATTCCGAAGCACATTTGCTGCATTTGAGCAATTTCGAATGTGTTTTTCGGTGAGCGATCAGATTTGACTCGTATACGAATCCCAAATAACATTGCTCGCATTTAAACATTTTAAAATAAACGGATAAGAAAAAATTAATACGTTATATAATAATTACGTACGTAGTATTAGCATAGAGCGAACGAGATGTAGGTAATAGAGCACTATAACACCAACTGAGGACAGTAATGAATAGCGACTATTCATTCATTCAAAAATCCCTACCGCCGCCGCTGCCACCACTGATCCCCGTCACGTGACAAAATACAGGGTCGTCGGATTGTTCTATATATCGGGTGTACTAATATCAGTATGGTATAGTGTTCAAACCATCTGTTAAAAAAAAAACTATGAAATCGGGCTCAAACGTATAACGGAAGACTGTATAGTTACCTTTTATAGATGAGATATACTTTTCGCATGCAGGGAAATATATTTACAATTAAATATTCCAATTTTCTAAAATACCATACCCGTAAGTCCATTCTCTCAACATCATTAATCTATCTAAACTTAAATTACCTAATTCTACATTTAAATTATATACACTATTATTATTATAACTATAAATAGGAGTACTACGAATATTATATACAGTATTACTTAAGTCTAAATCTAAATATTCTAAATTATTAATAATAGATATAATAGGCCCCATTTTTTTTTGAAAAATTCTAAACAATAAAAGATCCCAATAATTTTTAGCTATATATGAACCCCTTAATTCTAAATTTCTTATATCATAATTTATACAACGTCTTATTTTTAAAAATACCTCCTCCCAATAATCCCTACTTGTATCTTGTAACCACATCACACTCCCGGATAACAAATTATCATTCCAGATAATGTGACCATGGTCGTCTACTAATTGGTAGGTTTGCTGAAATATTTTCCGGAAAAAATATTCGAAGTCACGATGCGAATATATTTTTAACTCCGGCTTAATAAAACTTAAATTTGTAATTATATTAGGGTTTAAATTTAAATTAAATTTATCGTATACAAATTCCCGCCATTCTATGCTAGTTGACATATGGTATTTTTTATGGAAATTTTTTTTTTTTCCCTGCATGCTTCACAATTCCATACAAAATGTTGGTGATTGTCTAATGACGCCTCGCAATGAGGCGTCATTAAACCCTCTAGAGAGGTATGAAAATACCTCTCGATTACTTCTAAGACTTTAAAAATAAAAATAAAAATCCCGAATATAAATATTAGGCAATGATACTTACTCGATTCAGCGTCCATAGTTTGCAAAGTATCGCGTTGATTATTACGTGTTATGAGCTACTGATACGACGTTTAGAGTACAACTAATTCTAGTTCGTAATATATGTTTTTGATGAGAAAAAGTATATTTCTAAAACTATGAAGAGCATTGTCTATGAACTATCACAATCAGGCAAATTTTACATTTTCACTATATATTTATGTTTTTGATTCATAAAGAGTATATTTCTATAACTATGAAGAGCATTGTCTATGAACTATCGTAACCAAGCAAATTTTTACATTATCATTATATATATATAGTTTTATGCGGAGGAAGATTTCCAGCCTCTGCTCAACAAACTTGTAGCATGTAGTATCAGTTGTGTGGTATACATCATATGGTTTAACGAGATATAGTTAGCTATATGAAGGTGGTGTATAAAATATATATTATAAATATTGTAGAAAGAAGAATGTTATACGTAAGGGAAAAAAAAAAATAACGCTGTGAATAGTTGTAAAGAAGCGTTTATTAGTACCTGTATATACATCGTTAATTTATCTACAAATTTTGTACTATATTAAATATTTTAACAGCTACTTCCCTACATTCTGCTGTACCTAATACATCTTCATAATATCTATAACCATGGATTTTTACTAACTCCTCCATACTAGTCCATACCTGCAAGCGACGCCTACAAATGTCACATTTTTTAAATTGTCATATATAACGTAGTAAGGTAGGGTCATCATATACATGCTGTGTAAAGAAATGTTTTTTAGAACTTAACATAATTTTATGTAAACTGTTTCCTCTGGGCTCAATAAATTGCTATAATAGTCCCGTCTCGGTGTATTTGATAGCTACAAAATGTTAAAAATATACCAGTAGATTATTTTGTGTTAAAGTCACTGTGATAACGTACCGGAGGGCTCGCGCGCGCGTTCGCGGCGGTTCTTGGCATGGTATAGTGGCGGGGGAAATTATACTAATATGGTTGTATGATGTGTATATAATTATTAATTGTTTGGATATAATTTATGTTAGTATGTACCTATATATTAAAATATAATGAAAATGGTTTAATATTTTTAGATACGTGTGATAATGTACCATATCTTTAATGTTTTTTTTTTTTAGTTCTTTATTTTACACAATATATTACAACAATCTGCTCTACTTATATATCTTAAGGAAATTGTAAATAATTTGTAAAATAAAAATACTTTTTTTAAATATCACGTTGTTTTTTTTTATTATATATAAGTAATAAAATATCATATTACAATAAAATATTACATTCTTAACGAAAAATTAATGTGCGGGCTGCTTTTGCGGTTTCACGTGCTACGAATCCCCTCGTCCTCGGTCTGGTTACTTCAGACTAAAAAAATTTGTTTTCTTTAGTATAAAATAATATGTAAAAATAAAATCGTATTACCTCAATTTCGATCGAAGAAGCTAACCATCCCCTTGCCAATTGTTTGACTGCCTTGATTTTCAAATCTGCTATTAAACCATTACCAGTGAAATTGAGTTGTTTTTTCAATTCTTGGACATCGATGCGGGATAAATAATATTCAACATTGTTTATTTTCGTATCTTTGGGTAGCGGCATTTCCTTTCCAAGATACATTGTAATATCACAGGCCCGACGTAATGCACTAGGTCGTGTATATATATTTTTCATATGAATAACTTCTTCCACGGCATCATTTAATTGTAAGATCCTCGAAACATTCTCTTCAGTTAATCGTACATGTTGATCCTGTTGCAAACACTTTATCGAGAGAACGTTGTCACCGTTGTATTTATCTACTGAAGCCAATTTAAGCTCCTTCAGCATTAAATGAGATGGTCGTGAAAAATTGATGTAGTTAAGAGCTATATTAATTAGAGATTTATAGAATTCAATACTCATTTTAACACACTGCGAGTTATTTGAGATGTATATAACGCAATTAAACAAAAAATCAGGATCTAATCCTATATTTATAAAAATATTGCTATCAATAAAGAATGTAGTACAATCGATCAGATTAGCTGGTGGCGATGGTGGTGTATATTTGTAAGTTTTCTTGTAAATATTTTCCATATTTTCAATTGGACCAGCCATATTTATTTTACGCACTGAGAAATAAATATGATTTTAACACTGAATATGAGACAAGCACACGCGAAACACTTGGAACGATTATATAGAGTGACTGAATTTATGTTGTGTAGTTGTGTTCATAAACGAGCAAATTAAATATTAATTGGTGGGGGAGACATCGAAAAGTCCCTACAGGTTAATCGGGAGGGGGTAAATGGTTTAGTGGTGGGGGAATTTATACCTCGCGTACGTGAGCGGACGCCAGTTAAATGAGATAGAATATACCTTCTCAAACAGATGCGAGTAGGCGGCCCAGTGGTACGGTTGTCGCTTATCATGCAAGTTAACCGGGTTCGAATCACGGTCCGGCGGATAAATTTTTAAATTATTTTCCACGCGCAAAGTCGGCGATGTCGATCGGTGGTCATAGGTGGTGGGGTGGCGGGGGTACATCGTGTGTGATATATGGTGGGTTCATCAGCCGTCAATGTATAGGGATGAGCAGACGGGTATAGTGGGATGAGCAGACGGGTATAGTGGGATGAGCAGACGGGTATAGTGGGTTGAGCAAACAGTATAGTGGGTTGAGCAGGCGGTGTATTGGGTTGAGCAGACGGGTATAGGAAATTGCCAGCAGGATGAGGTTCCAGAACTGTCTTTTTTAACCTACTTACAACGTCTAATAAAAACTAACAGTAGAGTGTATATGATTACTTTCACTCGACTGTATAAACACAATGTTAAGTATACAATATCAGTTATGTAAACATAGGTAATCTATGATGGTTTATTTGGTAATGTAGCATGGTTAAGTGCATTTCTATGAAATTATATGGGCATTTAAATGTCATAAACATGTCTAACTTACAATTAAAGGAGATTAGACCTGAGTCAGTAGTAAATATAAGTAAAAGTATTTTGTTCATTGGTTGGTAAATACTCATAATAAAAGTTAAAATACGGTGAGTTGAACTTTTAGTGTTTGTGTGTTCATATATATTTAATATAATCTTGTATTGGTTAGGTGTAATGTGCTCATGTGTTATACCGTTTATACTCATATGCAATAAGTGCATTTATATGAAATTCTTATAGGATAAGTTGAATGTAAGGTTTTTGTTACACTAATAAAATCATACAAGGTCTTCAATGTGATAAAATCAAGTACACCTATATCTATCACCACTATGTATCAAATAACACACATCAGTAGTAAATAATATGTTACACAGTGTTACAAATGAAGTTAGTTGTATAAATACAGTAAAGAAAGTGATGAACACTACGATAAAACACTTATCCAATAGCTACACAATTCACAAAAAAAAGGAGAGTTTATTGAAGAGTCCAGTAATACCTACTTTGTGTAGTAGTAACATTAAGAAAATGTTAATTTATATAGCAAAACGTGAAGTATCCTGTTTAGGTCAAAGTTGATATATAAGTATAGTTGTAAGTTAATCTAGGAATCAAATTTTAGTCATCAATTTTAGAAATCTGAAACAGTGGCAACACAATTGAATGTCGTTCAAGTTATTCTACAATTTGCTTTCTATACATACAATTAGAATATAATAAGCTGAATGGAATTCTTATGATAAAATAGACATTTAGTTTTCAAGAATGTTGTACCGAGCCACTACAGTATTGTTAAGTATAAGTAGGTATAGCAGAGTAACCTAAGTTATGTACAGAAACAATTTATATAATATCTATGTATCTAAGATCACCGTGAATATTAACACGGAATAAACGTAAACAAATCTATTGTATTAACTTTTGAAATAATAAAAACATTTCTAAGAGTACCACATGTTAAATGATAAAATGCCTATCTAGTACACAACTTAAAAACAAAGGAGAGTATACCTAGGTCAGTAGTAAGTAGTAGTAGTAGTAGTAGTAGTAGTAGTAGTAGTAGTAGTATTTTGTTCAATGGTTGTAAATACCCAACAGAGAGTTAACTGTGACTTACACTACCTATTTCGTAGGAATGGATATACAGTTTATCATTTTAACAAAATGAATAAAAATAAAGTGTAATTTAATACAGAATTTTAACTTCCAACAATAAAAAGAAGAATATAGTAGTAAATATGTTACACTGTAGTACGAACAAAGTTAGTTGTATAAATTGCTAACAATAAGACAATATGTGAAATGATAAAATACTTATCAAAGCAAATAAATGAAATTAAATGAGCACTGCGGAAATTTTTGTCGAATGATAATTAAAAAGTAGGCTGCACTATCTAAAAAAACACTATATTAAGTAGGTAATTCCCATATTGTTAAAGGTGTTGTATATCATTGTAATATCATGACTTTTGTTATTATATTATGGCATTCACTTGATATCGTGTATTACAAAAGTATTAGTGACAAAGTGTAACCGTCACGATTTACTGCAATGAAATGATATTTATTAAACATATTATGATTTCTACACTCACCAAAGACGGCACTGCCGTGTGCCGCAGACGTCGGCGTTGTGCATTTCCTGCAGTGTAGTCAACACCCGGAACGAAATGTCTCGAACACAACTTCGATCTGACGGTCACAGGAAAACCGCTGTTCACCACAAATGCCATCCACTCATCACGACGCACGTCGATTGTTGGAAATCTAAAGGTGACATATTATTGATTTTATTACATTGCTATGCATCAACGTGATGTGTAAAATAATTGTAAATACCCATGTACTGAAACGCAATCAATGTTGTCCACGATTCCGCAGATGACGCAGCGTTTGACCATTTTGAATAGCCTATATTATAAGTATAATAATAAGTAAAAAGTAAATACTAAATAACATGAAAAACTCGTTAGAATCGAATATTATAATGACGGACGACGGTGTCAGTTCGTTATCAGCGGTGATGTAAGACACTTGGCGACTCGTGTGTAATTTTTAGAAATAATAGGTACACACCGGCTTACGTGCACACCGGCTTACGTGATGTACATACAAAATAGAAAAATACGAAAAATTACATAGGTACCCAGTTTTTTATTAACGCAAAATTCCAAGCGATAAAACACGTGGTAAAGCGCCGAAACGGCCAACGGACTTACGCGTCTAGTATCTACACCTCTCACAGCTAATACGAATGCGGATACAAAAAACGTTATAGGTATTCAAAGTACATTTTGCGGTGTACGAAAAAACACGAAACGCGCGGAAACGTGAAAACGGAAACGTGAAAACGTGGTGAAAATATGTTCGTTCGCGATACACGCTGTCATGAATACACCTGTAGTTTATCTTAATATATTATATTATTATTATTGTAGGAGATATAAAAGTCGTACTCACCGGTATGTGAAAAGCGCCCAATGCAAAAAGCAAAAACTCCGAGAAAAGCACCTAATATTATAATAATATAATATAATACAACGAATAACTGTATTGGGCTTTTCCGGGTCGATGTGCGTTGCAAGAGCGCCGGTCACGAGTTGAGGCGTCCTGCAGGTTGTGCGTTTCGCGTCGCCAAAGTTGTCCCCCCGTGGCTCCACTCCACCTAAGTTCGAGTGTAAGCCGACCCCGCGTACTGTATCCCTACCATAGTCTTGGAACCGTTATCATAATATTTTTAACCACGGGTCTAACATCATGTTGGTGCGTGGAATACCGCGTCAAACCCATGAATTTACTACACAGGACTGGACACTATTGGCAGGAGGAGAGTAGGGGGTCGTCCACAAAGTTGTACATATTCGGTACACATGCGACACAGCGCCATCTGTGAGATAAGAAATATTTTGAATATTTATAAAATACCGCCTTAGTAGTTCATGCTTAGTAGTCCCACAAAAGTGAAATATTGACATATATATTATTACTTACTACTTAACCATGAGAATGAGACAATATTCACAAATGACAAATCAAAAACAGATCAAAGTAAGCTGCAAAAAGAAGAAATTATTGTCAAAGTTGGTAAAAACATAAGATAAACGTAACAAATGTACATAATATTTTTTTTATATACCTACAGAAACGTCAAAAACTGACAGCTATTAAATCATTTAAATCATTATTAAACTTACTATTTAGCATTAGCACCACGGCATTTACTATTTATTATTATTTATTATCACTAATATCAGTAATATCACTATTCTTTAGTGTTATCCTATAAAAAACGTAGTTCGTACTACTAACAGGCAGAGTGCAGTTACATTGCATGTGTACGAACCTTGTACAACTTTGTGTCCGTGATTTTCTCTGTAGTGTCCAGTCCTGTGTAGTAGTTCATGGTCGAACCTTCATGACGTATTTAATATTTATAATAACGATCGTACGTAGAGAGTATCGCGCGCAGTGTCGCTCCTAAATCGTAATATTACACACGCATGCATAAACATTAAACACATACCTACACAATAACACAATACCTATATACCTATAATATAACATGTGTGCACACAGGACATGAATCATAATTCATAAGTCATAACGCAGTACCTACACATCATTGAAAATGTAATAAATATATTATATTAATGGATATAATAAGACACTAAACAAACGTTAATATATTAAAAATCGCGTAAAATATAAATTACGGGAATAACGGGCGAAATCCTAACGAAGTGCGTAAGGGCGGTAAAACTCGAATTTTGAAAAAAACGGAACATTTCCGTTAATCATACTTTTATGACGGAAAAAAAAAAAATTAACACGGCCGCCGCAAATTATCGAAAATCCCGGCGGCCGGGTTCGAAAACACGACCCTCGTGTCACCTGCTCTGACGCTTAACCCACCTGGCCACCTACTGAGATGAAAAACGTAGTTAAATCTATGACCCTTAAGCCGCGTTAACTTTGAGACGCATGTATTTACGCCTGTATATAGCGGTACCTACTCTCGTTTAAGCGACGCCCCTTCTCCCCGGGACTCGTTTTTGGAAAAGTAGGACCACGCGTCGACTATAAATTTAGCGGGGAACGCGAATAACATCCGAACGGGGAGGTCGATACGCCATGAAACGCCTAAAACTCGAATTTTCGAAAAAAACGGCAAAAAACGCGCGCGACGGCGACGCTCGTATCGCACGTGACGTCCGCCGCCGTGGGCCCGCCGGGCCAAAAGTAGGGCCGCGCGCCGACTATAAATTTACCGAGGAACGCGAATAAGGTCCGAACGGGACCTTCCGGGGCCCCCGAGGGGGGTAAAACTCGAACATTTTGAAAAAAAATCGTGAAAGACGGTCGAAACCGCGAAAAGCGATAAGGAGGAGTGATAACGCAGCGACGGCTCCGCCGCCGCGATTTCCCGCCATCCGTTCCATTGTTCACTATAGCAGTTGAGATTTAACACATAGGCGGCGCCACACGTGTTCATGCTTTATAGTATAGAGATTTAATATTTCGTTTATTCGCGTGTGTTTTCCCGTCGATTTTATTATTGTTAAAACGTCTATTTAAATTTCGTATATCCTCTTCTTCTTCGATAGCAAGTGTAATCGCTTCTTCGAGAGTAAGGACGTTTCGTGCCCGTAATAAACTTCTAATTGCTGGTTGCGCCCCGTTAATAAATGCATTGCGTGCCCCCGATTTATGTGTGTTTGCGACTGCTGCGGCGTCATTGTTATTTAATCCTACCGTTAGTGCGCTCACTAAATCGTGGTAACATTTTTCGGTGCGTCCGGCGAAGCTTTTAATATCTTCGTCGTACCTTTGTTTAATATTATATAAGTTTGTTTGTAAAAACCCGATTGAGTGTGCTGACCCGAATACTTTTCGAAGATGCGCTTCGAGTGCAGGCCAGTCTGAAATTGTGCGGTAGCGTACGGCTTGAAATGCGTCCCCCTTTAAACTTGTTAGCATTCGCTTAAAAATCATTGGTTTAAGGTTTTCGTGGACGTTTTCCATAATATAGTTACAGTCAACTAGGTAAGATGCTAAGTCTGCCTCAGATCCCCCCGTAAAGGTTGGAATCATGCGTATCGCCGATTCAATTCCTAAAGTTACACTCATGATGGTTGTTTGTAAAGTTTGTGGATTGTATCTAATTATTTCCCAACACCTATTCGGACTCTCAGACATATACTAAAAATTATTTGCTTATACAACAACTTACAATGTATTCATTGCGATGGTCTGGTCCTTGATTGTCCTGCGTGCTGACTGCGCTGCGGCTGGTCTCACTGCTAGGCTCGATTGATTGTCGTCTTGTCTCGCTTGTCCTGATCTCCTTCTGTTGATCCTGACGTGGTTGCACTCGAGGTCCGCTTATGTACTGACTTTGGGTTGATGCCAAAATTCTTCTTTCAGGTGACCCCACACCTGACACCAAAAAACGTGTAGTGATCCCTCACTAACGCTTATATTTGAGTGACCGACGTCTGTAGTTGGACCAGGTTGATCAAAAGGAATAAGGTTTTTCGAAGAGAGACAAAGGCGCAATGTTAAATGAAGTATTTATTATAATTGAGTTAAACTTGTTATAAAATAAAATAAAATAATTGTTACAAAATGTTATAGAAGTTTGAGGACAGCACGTTAAGTAACTGCCCGAGAACTTAGTTAAATCTACTTGTAGCTACTGGGAATGCACTTAGTCTGGCGGCGATGTAGAGTGCGCGGACTCTACGACCAGGTAAGTACTACATGTAGGGATGTGAGACTAATTCTGATTCTAAGGTATACAGAGACTCATATTTATATGGTTCTCTGTACTCCCTGTTATACACGGTAGAGACTACGAGGTGGACAAAAAGGCGAGTCGGCAGCTTGTTGTTTATTGTAGCTGCCAAAAAGTGGTTTGCGACCAAAAGGTAATACAAATTTGCAATATCATTTTAACTGGTTCTTCTCACGTCTTTGATTCTTGGAACTCGTAAAACGCAATAGTATTTGTGTAGACCATATGCCTTGCATTGATAGTTCCGAGAATCCGAAATATCATATTAAAATGTGAATGCCGTGGCTTTAATGTAATAAAGTAAAAAAAATAGGGAATCGACTCCGTCGGTTTACTACACTGCTATTTTTACCGCGTCAAGAGACATCTAATGCATTGCCAGCTGCATGTTGTTTGGTTTTTATCAATCATTTCTCAAAACATCTTTGAAGTGAGTACACGTCGCTTATAGTATTAAAATAATATTTCTTAGGTTATGGTTACGTATTTGAATAAAACAATTTTTTTTTTTTTGAAATCTAGCATGCCGAAAGACAGCCGTCGTCAAGACATAAGTCGTCAAAGTTTTAACGGTCGTGGTATGCGGGTGTACAATGCACCCGTATACCACAATGCTGTCCCCGTGCGGCGTCCGGGAGGAAACGCCCGACGTAAGTATCTAATAGAAAAAAGCACATGCGTATTGCATAAGCCAAGTATAACACTAAACATGATTTGTACGTTTCAGGATGTTACAGGTGCCGACAGGTGGGTCACCTGGCGAGAAATTGCGGTAAGTTTGTCCTATTATTTATTTTTTCACGTGCTAAGCTTTTGTAATTTTTATCAGACTCCCCCTGCGTGGTGCCTGCGGCATCGCCGGGCGCGTCCTCGTCGGGGCCGCAGCAGGAACGGCAGCACCAACAACAACAGCGGCAGCAGCACCAACAACAACAGCGGCAACCGCAACGACAGCGGCAACCGCAGCAGCGGCGGGGCCGTGGGTTAAGGTAAGATCGCAAATACCAAAATATGTCAATTATCATCAAAAACATAAAATGTATTGTTTTCAGTAGTTTTGTCGGTCAAATGTCGGTGGAGGAGCCGGCCGCAGCCTCGACACCTTGATCAACGGGTGAGGAGGTGGGGGGTACACGACCGCCTCCTCAACTCCTCAGCGCCACAACTCCAACGTAAGAATAGTCAATATTATATAAATTAAAATATTAAAAAAATATAATTATATACATCATTTTCAGTGTGATCGGGTCGGCAGACAGTGGGCGGTGGGTGGTGATGGAGGCTGGTAAGTTTCAATTGGACGATTTTGTCTACTTTATAATTTATTTAACAATTGTATTTTTTTAAATATTTTTCAGAATGAATAAAGCACCATTTCATGTAACTTTTATTGTTATTTATTATTTCCTTGATCCCAATATTGTTTTATGAACTGTAACTGTAACGTTTGTCAATTGACAATTGTGTGTGAGGTGTGTCATTAAATATTTTAGTAGTTGGTTAACAACAGTAATATATTATTAGTTAGTAATAATAAAATAGGTAAGTGATGTGTGTTGCTGGTTTGAAATGTAAGAGTTGGAAACCTTATCTTGATTTTATTCATCAGAATAGGGTTTACTTCACAAAATGTGCTAAAAGATAATTAATCATTATAACTGTAGTCCACTGGTGTTTAAATTTAGTTGTTTTATAAAATCCCACATTGTAATGACATTGTCGGGCAAGTGTTGTAATCAATTGAAAATATTTGTATAGCGTACATTGTTGTTAATATGGACTGATAAATAATCGTATTGTTACATAAAATAATGTAAACACTAAAAAGTAATTGATAATATAAAATAATTAATAATATTGTTGTTGAGAATATAAAGTAGTTAAGTGTTATCTGTGACAATTAGTATATTATATCATTGATTATAAATATATTTATACATATATATATATAAATAATATAAGTATTTATAATCAATGATTATAATATGTAGGTGCTATTCAAATAGCTTGGCAACGGTCATTAGACTAATTGCAATAATTAAACCATAAATCTGTTTTTCAGTACCAATTAGTGTAATGACTTTCCAAATTTTTTAATATTAGCAGCAACATATTAATAAAAATAATAGTAGGGTGATAAATTTAATGTTACTTTACATGAGAGTATTAATAAATATTTTTTTTCTTATGATAAGATGTGTTCCAAGCTATTAGCTACGTGCTACATAGATGAACAATTAAGGTATGACTGTTATCTATAGTGTTAGTTGGAATAGTCTACATCAATAGTTGATCGACAAACGGCGTGCCGACACTAATATTTTAGTTATGGATTTAAACCAATAATTGATCATACTCAGAGATAAAGACCTAACAACTATATAATATTAAATATATGTGTATTATCATCTATAGACAGTAATATATAATAATAAAAGTAATACACAATAAGTATAATAATAATAAGTATAATCAAACGTAATAATATGTATAATAATTGAAATACTACAGTCACAGTTAACCAACCATCATATCATAAGCACATACAACAAAAGTGTATTTACTTACACACGGTATCGACAGTAAAAAATAAAAACTTCAATGTATTGTAGGTATTTTACAGTACGAACACAATGTTACATAGTTAAAAGGTAATTACAATTGCGATTGAACAAATAGATAGTGATACGACATGTTACAAAAAGTTGAGGTTAATTTAATTTGACTAATTTTAATACTGATACTTAAGAAACAAAATACAAAGGAAAATCATACTGTTATAATATAGAACATTGACCGTCGTCCATAGACATTGAAGTACGGATCTAAGGTTATACAATAACCAGATAGATGTTTGATAAGTACATAAAACAATTTACCTACGCACGGTAAAGACATTAAAAAATAAAAAATTCAACGTGTTGTAGGTATTTTACAGTTTGAACACAATGTTACATAGTTATAAGGTAATTACAATTGCGATTGAACAAATAGGTAATGATACGGCATGTTACAAAATATAGCAATTTCTATTATATAGTACTTCGACAGTCGTTTATAGACATCAAAGTACGAATATAAGGTTATACAATAACATAATTAATCTTTTAAGTTAAATACAGCGACAATATTTACAGTGATCACAGAATTAAATTTGTCTTTTTTGATGATATAAGGTTTAACAATAAGAAGTAAAACAAATACATACATTAGTTTATACATTAAAAGCATTTGTCATTTTGTTGGGTGTCATTTCAAAAATGTTTCTAAGGGTTTTCAGTTGTGGTTAACATGAATGAAACACAGAGTGGGAACTGAACCAATAATATCACTGTCGAAGGTAGCAGTGCAGTGCTGTGTTGGCCTGGCATGTTGTGGTTTGTATCTCAATGTTTCCACACAAAACAGCCTAAAAATACAATATACCAGTTAATGAATTTAATGAATAAGCTTATAGTATAATGTAGTTCTTAAAAGACTGAGGCAGAATCAAATTTGTCATTTTGTTTGGTAAAGATACTTTAAGCACAACGTCAGTATATCTTTATGAAACCATTATAAAAGTTAATAACACTATTAAGGCAATATTGGGTTTATCTAATAAGGTCTATGAATTTTTTTGAACTCATATTAGTCTAAGTTAAAATGAATGCGTTATACGTATAAGAATATTCTGTTTAGATATTATGTGAACATGAATTGAACACGGGGTAGTTAAACATTAAAAATAAAAGTCAATGAAATATTTCTGATAATAAATTAACCTGAGAACATGACAAAAATATTAAATTGTATAGTGAATAGTGAATAGTGAATAAGAATAACACATACAACATATAATAGCTCTCAAGTAATAGTTAACAGTGATCACAGAAAATCAAATGCATTAACCTTTATAATGAAGAATATCGAAGTATACTCATGAATATAAGGTTTTACAATAAAATATAAACATTAAAAGCATTTGGTCAATGAAAGTAAATTGTTATAAGAGTATTAAGTTGTGATTAATACAAATGAAACACATGTTGGTGGTTTTGATGTGTGTGGGAAATGAACAAATACTAATGCAAATATTCATAATAACCTCAGTGTTGTGTCGAGAAGTCTCCAGAAACAAAAACCTCGAACACAGCTTGATAGACTTGTGACCCATGGTGTTGCACGAACTGCGTCCATATCCGCCGAAACCTAAATGTAAATGTGAATGTGAGTAACGGTCATGTTCATTGGGACGTAAATGGTTCATACTTACTTGTGTATAGAAACTCCATGGCGGCATCAATGTTTCCACACCAAACACAGTTGTGGTTAACATGAATGAAACACAGAGTGGGAACTGAACCCATAATATCACTGCTGAAGGTAGCAATGCAGTGCTGTGTTGGCCTGTCATGTTGTGGTTTGTATCTCAATGTTTCCACACAAAAACACAAAACAGCCTAAAAATACAATATACCAGTTAATTAATTTAATGAATAAGCTTATAGTATAATGTAGTTCTTTAAAGAGTGAGGCAGAATCAATTTTGTCATTTTGTTTGGTAAAGATACTTTAAGCACAACGTCAGTATATCTTTATAAAACCATTATAAAAGTTAATAACACTATTAAGGCAATATTGGGTTTATCTAATAAGGTCTATGAATTTTTTTGAACTCATATTAGTCTAAGTTAAAATGAATGCGTTATACGTATAAGAATATTCTGTTTAGATATTATGTGAACATGAATTGAACACGGGGTAGTTAAACATTAAAAATAAAAGTCAATGAAATATTTCTGATAATAAATTAACCTGAGAACATGACAAAAATATTAAATTGTATAGTGAATAGTGAATAAGAATAACACATACAACATATAATAGTTCTCAAGTAATAGTTAACAGTGATCACAGAAAATCAAATGCATTAACCTTTATAATGAAGAATATCGAAGTATACTCATGAATATAAGGTTTTACAATAAAATATAAATATTAAAAGCATTTGGTCAATGAAAGTAAATTGTTATAAGAGTATTAAGTTGTGATTAATACAAATGAAACACATTTTGGTGGTTTTGATATGTGTGGGAAATGAACAAATACTAATGCAAATATTCATAATAACCTCAGTGTTGTGTCGAGAAGTCTCCAGAAACAAAAAACCTCGAACACAGCTTGATAGACTTGTGACCCATGGTGTTGCACTAACTGCGACCATATCCGTCGAAACCTAAATATAAATGTGAATGTGAGTGTAACGGTCATGTTCATTGGGACGTAAATGGTTCATACTTACTTGTGTATAGAAACTCCATGGCGGCATCAATGTTTCCACACCAAACACAGTTGTTCACCATTTTTCAACAGCCTGAAAATGTTAATTCTATAAGTATGCTGAAAACCAGTTAATTAATTTAATTTCAAAACGTTTGACATTAGTTACGTATTCACTTTGCAGTGAATAAGCATTCAGAGAGAACCACGGGGAGGTTGTCAAACTTTCTCTCCACAGGACCACAAAGGTCGGACCACACAGGTCAGACCACACAGGTACCCGCTGTCGCATATAGCGACGGCTAAACTTATAGCAAATAATTAAAAATTATCGGCATAAGTGATTTAGACTGCAATAACTAATAAGTATTAAGTGTAATTGCACTGCTCAAGTTAAGGTTGAACAAAAACGGCCGATCACAACACGTCTGAATACACTATATTCCTTGTGATAAATCGACCGTCGTCGCCACCGTACATACCAACTTTTATTGATTCCGAGTCCCGCACTCGTGAGAACGCAACGTACAGTTGTCCGTGCGTAAACACCGGGGACGGCAGAAACAAACCAACTCTGTCAAAAGTTTGACCCTGAGACTTGTTGATCGTCATCGCAAACGAAAGTCTCACCGGGAACTGAACCCGACGCATGGTGAAGGGCAGGTCGTCGTCTCCGCTGGACGACAGCGGTATCCTGGGGATGACGATGTCGTCCTGCCCTTCCCCCGCGTCCACCAACAACCTCGCTTTGAAGTTGTTGCGCCTCAGTTCCGTAACCACTAACCTTGTTCCGTTGCACAGTCTGATTTTCGAATCGAGGTTCCGCAGCAGCATGACCACGGAACCGACCACCAGCGTCAGCCTGTACGGAGGAAGTCCGTCGGGCTCCAGCGAGTTCAAAAACTCGGTCGGGTAATTGGCAATCTCGTCCACGTCGTCCGCCACCACTGTGTCTATGTCGGTGTAGGTTCTCGCGGCACCCGTGACGCGTTGCAGCACCATGCGATTAACCTGTCTACAATCCTCGTTCCGGGGACAGAGAATAATTTTCCGAGCAAAGTCGTCGACGTTAGCCAACGACATTTGCTGCGGGTAAACAAAATCAATCAAATTAGCTATGTCACATACCATATTCCTGGGGATTTCGACGGTGTTCACATTTCCGTCGACCGCGGGCAGCTGGCCGTTGCCGAGTTGAAGCAACCAGGCGGCAAAGTCCGCGTCGTTGTTGGCTCGCATGTTCTGCGTCAGGCTGAAACGCTCGAAGACGTCCCACAGATGGTGGTGCCTGATTGAAGCCGCCACGATCGCGGCCCTCGTCCCCCTGCGGACCACCGGCAGTATCTGTCTGAAGTCACCTGCGAATAGAACCGTCTTACCACCGAACGGTAGTTCCGATTGCATTATGTCCTTTAGCAACCGGTCGACCACCGTCAGTTGGAGCCCCGGAGACATGGGCGCTTCGTCCCAGACGATGAGTGCCGCCTCCCGTATCCTATGCGCGCGCAGAGACTGCATGGCGATGGACGACGTCGAATCTTCGTTGAGTGTACCGAAGGGCAAACCGAACGTCGAGTGAACGGTCATACCACCGTCCATGAGCGTCGCCGCTATTCCCGTGAACGCCACAGACAACACGGATCTGCCCATGTTGCGGAGCGACCATATTAGGCAGCCGTAAAGCGTCGTTTTCCCAGTACCACCGGGCCCGTCGACGTAGAACATTTTCGGGACGTCGCGGTTGTCGTCGACGGCCGCCATCACGCGGTCGTAAACCGCCCGCTGTTCGTCGTTGAGGTTGTCCAACTGCAGAGTCCAACGCACCACTGCGTCGACGAAGGCGTAGACGTCTCCTCCCGCGTCCTCTTCGAGCAGCGCGACGTCCGGATTCGGCAACCCGTAGTCGGCCAGCGTTTTACCGTGACCCCGCAGCAGCCGCCCGATGGCGTCCAGGCACGCGGCTCTCGCGCGGTCCTCGTCTCTCAGTCTGTGGAAGAAGTCTTGCCTCAGGTCTTCCTCGCTTGCCATGTATAACGCCAGCGGATCCGCGGCCTCGCAGTACAGCAGGATCGTCACCAGTAGGTAACGCAGCTGTGCGGGAGTGTCCACGGCCGCGGACTCTGTCATGCACGCCAGCAGGGCTTGGTCATCCTACAGGAGTCCAAGCGCCACCGCCGCCGCCGCGTAGGTCGGATACACGACCCCGTCGACGGTCCTCATGTCTCTGAACGACTGAGGACCTCTCCTGTGCAGCAGCAGCAGTCGCAAGAGGAATCGCTCTCGATCTAGGGGGTTGACCGCGTACATCCGAGACAACGTCTCGTTGGCCATTACCCTTTGGCGCCGATTCCACCTCCTGTCTCTTTCCACCCAGGTGTAATGCATCGGTATCTCATGGTAGAGATACTGTCTGGCCTCGGGGTCCGTCTCGTTGAGCGAGAAGAACGCCGTGAGTCTTGTTCGGGCCAGCGCTGCGTTTTGCACACGCTCCAGTTCTTGTCCCGGAGCGAAGTACACCGTGTGGTAGTCTTCCAGATGGACTGGAAGCCTGATCACCCTGTGACTCGGCTTATGCAACTCGTACGAAAACAGTCGCCAAACCGCTTCCGGCGGACTGACGTACCGAGCATTGATGTAACTGAAACAAACAAAATTCGTTCGATTAATACACAATAATGTTATGAGTAGTGATAATAATAATAATAATACATTTTAATAAATAACAAAAATAAAATTTATATTATACAATTTAACTGCCAGAATTTGATTAGTTCTATTAGTTAGTTTATTTTATATAATACTCTATCTATATAAGTTTTATTAAATAGTATATAGTCATATCATTATACAATTTAATTTTCAGACTTTAATTAAATAGGTACATAAAGTTCTATTTTGTTTATTAATATTGTATTATTTAGAATCTGTAGCAGTATTTGTATGCTACACTAAATTTATATAAACTGTAATATATCAAGTACCTACTACATAGTATGTTATATATTTACTATCTAACCACATAATCGAGCCCTTGTCTAACTCAGATGTGTTGATAAATAGCTGTGGATGTAATTTAATTAAACACATGAAGATCTATTAGTTATAATAAATATTGTATTATATAGTATCTGCAGCAGTTTTGTATCATACATAAAATTTATAATTACCAAATTACATTACCTCAAACAATCAACTCACCTAAAAACTGTAAAATATTTAGTACTACATAGAGTATAATTGTAGGTTTGTTATATTACTATTGTCTATTCAAGTATATATTATAGGACTATCCCATATAATCCAGCCCGTGTTAAACAATATATTTGGAGATAATAAAATCAAGTGTTACCTAATTTATTATTTAATAAATAGTTTATTCCATATAATACTCTACCTATATAAGTTATATCAAATAGTATATAGTCACATATCATTATACAATTTAATTTTCAGACTTTCATTAAATAGGTACGTAAAGTTCTATTTTGTTTATTAATATTGTCTTATTTAGAATCTGTAGCAGTATTTGTATGCTACACTAAATTTATATAAACGACTCACCTAAAAACTGTCATAATCAAGTAAATACTACATAGTATGTTATATATTTACTATTTAACCACATAATCGAGCCTATGTCTAACTTAGGTGCGTTGCTCAATAGCTGTGAATGTCAATTAAATATAGTTATTTATATTACATCCATATAGATAATTATATTATGTAAAAAATTTACAATGTCAACTTATAAAAATAATAAAATTTAAAAATTAAATAAAATATTTTTTTAAGGTCAGTGTACTACTGTATGAATTAATTATGTAACATTAATATCAAAAACATAGTAACCGAAAAGTAACCATTATTTTATAGTATATTGTTAATTTGCATATAAAAACAACAAACAAATAAATATTTAAAAATATAAGTTGAGTATAAGTGTTTTTTTTTAAATCATAGTAGCAATATTTAAGGAGTTATACATCAAAGTTAATAAAGAACTTTTGTTTCGTTGTCCAAGTATGCTACATTTTTAAAATAACTTTTTTATTTTATTTAGTCGAATTACTTATGAGTTAAAACAGTTATAGTATATGAAGAAATAAATTAACAGATGCTTACTTTTTAATTTCATTTCTGTCTTGGACTTCTACTGTAGCCATGTCGTGGCCTTTGAAGACGTATTTGTATAAATACTTTACGCTCTTCACAGTAGAACACACCTCTACGTTGATGTGTGCATCGTACTTGGCCAGCAGGTACGGGTTGTAGGCAACTACAAACTCGTTGCTGACCTGGTGTCCCCTCACGAGGGCCTCGATCCCGTTGTCTCGTCGACGGTACGTTGGGTACCCGCCGTCAGAAACGTAAACTGTCTCTGCACTATATGCCTTTGGATATTTCTTTAGACATATCCCTTCAGCCATACACGGACTGTCGCGGTTCAGTTGCCCACATGGTCCGTGTATCATGTGACTCGTCACAGCTGTGAACAGTCTCTGATTGTTCTCGTCTGCTGGGTCTGGCAGTTCAGCGCACACGACATCGTCTACATCCTCGGCTGTGAGCAGCTTGTTGCCATCGCTAAGGATGATGAGTATGTGTGCGTGTGGCAGACCGCGTTTTTGAAACTCAACAGTGTAAACATATGCGTCTACGTTACCAAACACTCTATTTTCAGTTATGTCTGACATGAGCTGCTTGAGTTTGGCGTGAAACACTCTTGCCTCCAGTTCGGGTCTGTCACCTGCAACTGCATGATTTCCTTTGTTGCTGGCGATCTCAGGCCACCCAGGATTGCAAGTGAAGGTAATGAACAGGTCGGGTTTGCCGTACTTGCGCACTATGGTCATTGCATCCTGGTAGCTCTGTTTCATGTAACTCGGACCTCCAGTGAAGGTCGACGGCAAAATCATTCTGCGTCCAACCGGGGCAGGTTCTTCGATGTGCAACTGCTGGTTGATGTGATCCACCAGGCCCTGATACGCTTCGGCAAACAGGGCTCCCTGATTGCGTTCAATGAACCGTATGTTGTTTGTTTCCATTCGTACGTATTGTTCACAGACGTACTGTTGAAACAGATAACCAGCACGCACGGTGTACCAGACTGAATTTTTGATGCCTGTGGTCGTTAGTTCCTTTGTAACGAATGGCCAGACGGTAACACACAAATTCTCTGATAGTGTTGCGTGTGCGCACAGCATTTTGCCGGCCACCATCATCTTGTCGCAGTTCGAAATGCCAACCCAGTTCACCGTGTGGGAACAACAGGGGGTATAGCATTGGATCTGCGTGCTGGGAGCCGTATGATAAGTTTTGCATCCTGTGTTGTGGGTTCACTGGATTCGAGTCAAACAGTGCATGGTGACTCTCCTGGGTTCCACCAGAGGATCGGCGTTGGCAATTCTCTGTTCCTCCAGCCACACTGCTCTCATGTTGCTGAACGCCATGGCAAATGGATTGGTTTGCCTCAGCATCGTGTCCAAGTCTGTAAGCACAGTCTCGTTCAGCTCAACCTGGTGGTTCTGGTTCATGCGAACCCGGTTTGCTTCCCCAGATTCAATGAAATAGAGCTCACAATAACTTGGGGGTCTGTCGTCGTTTCTGACGACGTCGTTGGTGATCCTTCGATACACCTGCCCGTGTACAGTGAACACTCTCGGTCCGCGACCAGGCAATCTTCTCTGATTGAGGTCAGTGGAGAAGGCGGCAAACGCAAGAGTGTTGTTGTACCGTCTTATGTTTCTACGGAACTGGGTTGCTATCCGTGACATCAAATATATTTTGTACAATACCGAAAAACGAAATCATTTTTACTGATACACTAGCAGCATGTACGCCGATTAAATTAAGGCTGTGTGCAGCACAAGGGACAAACTGAGCATGTTCATTAATCTCTTTTAATCGAGCTTGTACACCTTGATATTTTCCCGCCACGTTTGCGCCGTTATCATAGCAATGTTGGATACACGTCATAATGTCGCTGTAAAAATGTCGCTATAAAAATGTCGAGGTTAAAATGTCGCGAACACAAATATGTCGCGAATACAAAAATATCGCGATGTCAAAAATATGATTAATATAATACTAATATATTATAATTAGGGTTCGGATTTATTTGCAAAAATATGTTGCCAAAAATTGATTTTATAGACTACAGAGTAGTACTACACAATACACTTACCTATTATACGTAAAACGAACACAGATTACACCTGATGACACTGATTAAACCTGATAGACTATCTTCATTTTCTCTATAAAACTCGGAATCCAACAGAGATTCAAATGCTGAAATTACATTATTTTCAGGTACATAAGCTAAGGCTGCTAGTTTTCTTAATTCGAGTGCAAAATTTGAATCGTTTGTATACCTAACTTGTAGCCCTTTTGATTGTACATGTCGCCAAATAGATTGTGTTAAATGGAAAAAACACCCTTTAATGTTAATTGATGGAAAAACATATTTTGAAGCGTTCATAGCAGCTTTTTCAAAATCAAACATCATTGATTTTGGATTAAGCTGTGGTTTTAAAAATTTTAATGCTAAAAACATACGTTTGTAAGTATCTTTTTTTTTATTAGGAAGAAGTATATAAACAGCTGGTACAACTTTTGAATAATTTATTCCATGAATAGTATAGAGTTGGTGGAAAATACTATGTACGCAAGAAAATGTACCATCGCATAACCAATGTTCACATTGTTCCATCAATTGTAAATTGTTGTCGGTAGTAAAAATTAAAAACCGGTCTAAGTTATTTTCGTAATCAATGCTATCATATTTTAAAAAAGCTCACCGGTTGAAGTTTTTGTGTAATTATCTGGTATTTTGAGTTCAGTTACTGATTTTGGATCAGGAGGAGCTGATCTTTCTATTTTTCTAACTCGTTGAATTGTTCGTTTTAATCCTGTTGTACTTGGAAATTGACCAGCTATGTTGGAAGTGGTCTAAAATCATAAACTAAAAATAATTATTTGAAAATTTTATATTATGTTTATTAACTATATACCTGTAATTTCAGTGTTCCTAATACAGAATGGGTACTAAGTTGAGTAGTTTTTGCAATATTTTTAAGTCTTGCCATTGCTTCTTTAGCTTCAACTTTTGCAAGATCGGCCACATGGTTATGTTCAGTAGTATGAACTACACTTAGTCCAGATGAATGTAATCGACCGCGACATTTCTTTGAATTATACTCTACGCACTTCCAAATAATTTTATTTTCGTTTTCTCTTTCTTTCTTGTATAAAAAAGGATTAAAATTCAGTAATTTTCCATTTTTTTGGTTTATTATATACTCAAATGCCATAATGTACAGATTATATTATAGAGTTTCTGTTACGGTTGCAGATTACACACTAATATGTATACTGAACTTTATTTTCGTTTTATTACCTATGTTACTTTAATCTAATCTAATCATACCTACGACCGAATGAAAACCGGAACTGGCAGCCACATCGGCGACTACGGCGATATATTACTACCTGCGACATTTTTGTTTTGGCGACATTTTTATCGCGGCGTTTTTGCTGCGATCTTTTTACCACGACATTTTTACCGCGACATTTTGACGCAATACCAGCCCTGTCCACGACAATTCTTAAAACTAAGTCCATATTTCTCCAACTTTTGTAATACATCAGAAGCTATTCCAAGTTCAGTCTTTTCATTGGTATAAATAAAATCTACGAAACTTTCTTCAATGACAAACTCGTTATTAACTTCTCTAACATATCTTATAATTTCACAGAGTTGATCTTCACGAGAAACATCCGGGGTGGAATCAAAAATAATAGAAAAGTATTTTGAATTTTTTATCCTCTGAATGATTTCATTTCGTACTTTTGAACCGAGTAAATTTATAAATTCATTTTGGATTTTATTTGATAAATATGTGATTTGCCCCTTATGTTTTAAGTGACTTGATAAAACAGAATCATATTTGCTAATTAGACCAATTAAATTTAAGAATATTCCACAGCCAGGTTTTCCTATATCACAATTAGATCCTCTCAAAGCTAAATTATTTACGCAACAAAATCTAACACAGTCAATCAGAACTTTCAAAATATGTTTCCATTTTTCCTTTTCATTATTAATTTCTAATTGCAGTGCACAGTCAATCGTATTATTTTTATTTAAATTACTTTTGAAATCGGCCCATTTAAACATATTTGTACGGTGTTCATTACTATTCTCATGGTCAGGTATTTTAGGATTTAACTTTTTCCAATTATTAAATCCTTGTTGTGGATCTATTATTGATGGAGAAGTCATTGTTTTGTTTGCGAAAAGCATACATGGAAAGCAATAGACACATTTAGTTTTATCGCTGTACAATAGCCATGAACGCTCAACTTGTTCACCATTTGGTAACATTTTAGTGAACCAATTTATTGTAAATCGCCTATTGTTAGTTACATTTTCAGAAAAATAAAAATCAGAGTTTTTACCCGTCTCGGGACCATGGTTCATCAATAATGTACGAATTTTACCAGTAATTGGTGGCCAAGAAGAGGGATCATTAAAATCAATTTCGAATATTTCTTCGGTAACTTGAGATTCATTTTTAATATTTTTTTCAATCTCCACATTGCAGGCATCAAGTATTTCAGTTTTTTTTAATATTTTATTTTCAGAAATCGATTCATCGGAATTTTCTAATAATTCATTACACACAATTTCCTCTATAACTTCATTACTATTATTCTCATTACAATTAATAGTCGAATTAGATGAAGAATTTCTTTGATTTGATTTATTTATCCATTTTTTCCATTGAGTGGCTAACAATTTATTTTCTAACTCGATATTCTTTTTTCTTTTTTGATTTTGTGCACCTGATAGTTTTTTAGGGGCCATTCTATAAATCAAAAATATACTGCCATTAACTACTGTCATTCATATACTATGTAGGTTATAAAAATATATCTTACATATCTTACCTTAAGAGGACGTCTCACCCGGATGTGTTGTCTCCGTCTTACACACGTACGACATAGCAAATTTTCGTTTGCTATTTTCAATAGGGTATTGTCAGTTTTGATATTAGAGTGAATCAACCTATTATCAAACTTTTAGGTAACAACATTATTTGTGTTCTCTCGTTGGTATTTTACGATATTTTAATTTTTAAGTGAGTTATGAACATTTTAGAATATGAATACTTTACATACCCATAACTCACTTAAAAATTAAAATATCGTAAAAAACCAACGAGAGAACACAGATACTGTTCTTACCTAAAAGTTTGATAATAGGTCAGTTCACTCTAATATAAAAACTGACAATATCCTATTGAAACTAGCCAACGAACATTTGCTATGTCGTATGTGTGTACGACGGAGACAACACATGCGGGTGAGACGTCCTCTTAAGTCCTTAAAAAAAACTCAAGAGCAAATTTGTTTTCAATGGTGGTATACCGATGTAAACATGTAGTGTGTACGGTATAATTATACGAACACGAACAAATAACAAGAAGAACGTGTAGCCCGGTTCGATTCAGATAACGTACTGACTATTGACAACTGACATGACATGGTGATTTGTAAAATGTAAAAATAATATATAAAAGTTAATACCAATAGGCAATAATTTGTATCTGGTTTTTATTTACTAACGCTTATCGCACTTCGCGTGCTCGACGTGCAGTCGATTTTGAGATAAATAATACGATAATTTATTATAAAGCCAATAATATAACAAGAATAAAACGTTTGGTTGACTAATTGTTACTCCTCAAACATAGTCAGAAATTTGTTCAGAAAAAATTTGTAATGGTTCAAAATAATTGTAAAACAATAATCTTTCTCATATATTTTATTTATGTAAAGTTTAAAATATTATTAAAAAAAAATGTTTGGCGCCCCTTTAAACCACGCGCCCGGGGCATATGCCCCCAAGCCCCCCCCCCCACGGCACGGCTCTGAATTTAAGTAATTTATTTTAAAGTTAATAATAATATAATGGTATTACATTTGAATATAGAAATTTGAGGACAGAGCGATAAGCGTCTGCCCGAGAGATTAGTGGTTAATACTAAGTACTTACAAGTATGTACGTCGTACTAGCACTGCGCTAATTCTAATTTAGATACAGGCGGAGACTCGTATATATACAAAGTCTCCCCTGGTCATTAGGTACACGGTAGAGACTCGGAGGTGGATCAAAGGAATACCGGCGGTTTGAAAGGTACCGACGTAAATGTTAAAGTTGTCGAATAAACCTTGAGTTGCTAACTGGTTTATTTGGCAATATGTATTATTAGAAATCGTTATGCGATTTCCAATGGTGTTCTTGAAGTAGGTAATAAACCTCAGGGCATGTTATAGTTGTTGATCAATATATCATATAGTGCAAAGTCCTTATGATGTATAATTATAGGAAAACGACTCTGTTGGTTTACTACATGTGTTAGTAACGACATGATAGTATCTTTGATTACAGGGACGGATTGGGCCACCGGGATTTCGGGAGTTTTCCCGGTGCGCCGCTTCTTCAAAAAATTATTTAAAAATAATATTTTCTCAAAAATGTATTTTGAAAATTTGAAATATATATTTTTTTCTACTTGTGGTTAACCGAGTCGAAATACCTAATGATTTTCTATTTTTAGACATTTACCACGGTAGTGACTAGTGATAAGTTATCACGACCGTGATAGCACAAATCAAGATACTTCATTACCACAGAATAGGTACATAGATAATACTATCGCTTTATAACGTAACCAAATAATACATTGGCGGGCACTAGTTGTGATAAGGATAAGGATACTGTGTGTCTGTGTTATTTAATTTATTCTCTTTCTTAGTTTCTGTGCATTGTTAATAGTAATTAAATTATAACTTATAATTCATTTATTCATGGTTATTCGTTTTCCATCATGTCCGAACCCGAAGTGATTAAAAAACGTAAAGGTGGCGCAGAAAAAGTGCGAATAAAGAAACAAATAATGCTACAAAATGAAGCAAAAAACTGTTCAAATATTTTAAACATGTTTTCCAAATGTAAGGTAAGTATACATTTTATATTTGTTTCATATTTTGTACATTAGTATAGTTTTTCCTTCATATTTTAAAATTGTATACAGTGCACTCTTGATACAATAAAATTGCTTAATGCTTTAGTTTGCTTATTGCTTTGCTTGTGATTACAGGATATAGGTAATATTATAAGTAGTGTGAGAACTATGAATGATCCTGATCAAGATATGTTAAGTAGTACAGAAACAGAATTGACAGTAAATGTAGATACAAATGCAACTGAAATAGATAATACTATGTGTACTATTCTTGAATCAAGTAGTATTCCTAGCAAGTTTAATTACTTTCAAAAACCAATTGCCACAAAGTTAGTGCAATTTTTTGAATTTCACCCAAAACAACCTGTGTTTGTTCCTCAATTTAAATCCTCTAAGGCTTTTTATGGAAAAAATAACAGTCAACGTCGTTGGCTATCTTATGACCTAATATCTAAATCATTATATTCCAGTGTGTGTTTAGCATTTTCATCAGAAAAAAATGTATCCATTGAAGGTTTAAATGTTTGGAGTCACGTTTATCAAAGAATTCATGAACACGAAACTAGTAAATGTCACACATTATGTTCAGAGTCCTTTTTAAATTATTCAAACAAAAAAACTATTGATTATAGATTATTTACTGATCAATTGTCCAAGAAAAAAAGTGAAGTCTCCAAAAATCTTAATATTGTTGAACGTGTAATTGATGTAATTAAATTAATTGGTAAAAGAGGGCTGAGCTTTAGAGGTAATTTAAATGAAAGTTCAAGAATTTTAAAAGATCCTGCTATTGATCATGGGAATTTTTTAGATATTCTTTTACTTTTGAAAAAATATGATGTTGTTTTAAATGATCATATTGAAAAAACTACTGAGAATGCAATATGAAACAGGAATGTTTTCGATACAACTAGATACAACTCAGGATATTTCTGTGCAAGATCAATGTACTGTTGTGGTAAGGTATGTAAATTCAAAAGGTATTCAAGAAATGTTATTATCAGTTGTAACCATACAAAAATCAACTGGTAAAAGTTTTGCTGATATGTTGTCTAATATTCTTACTGAAAGTGACTTGGATGTTAAGAAGTGTATTGGTAATGCTACCGATGGTGCTGCTAATATGCAAGGGCAATTTAATGGTTTTTCAGCGTGGCTTGAAAAATTGTCTCCTAATCAAGTCCACATTTGGTGTTATGCCCATATATTAAATTTAGTAGTCATAGAGTCTACAATATCCCCACTCAATGCAGCAGCTTTATTTGTAACATTGAACGATGTAGCTATATTTTTCAAGGAATCATATAAGAGGATGAATACTTGGGTCGACGTAATAGAGACAAATGATAAAAGACGATTGCAAGCAATCGGTAACACACGATGGTGGTCCAAGGAAAAAGCTCTAACACATATTTTTGGTGATGAAGGTTTATATTTGTAGGTTATTCTGGCTCTAAATACAATAGAAAACTTAAATGAATTTACACCTGAAGCAAAGTTAAAAGCTAATAATTTAAAAAAATCATTTTTATCTTATTCAACAATTTTAACTGCATTTACTTATGTACGGATTTTTAATATAATTAGCCCCTTATCCAAGTATCTTCAAACAAAGGGTATGGACTTGCTTAAGTATCAAGAAATGGTTAGTGGAGCAATTACAGATTTAAAACAAATTCAGAGAGACTTCAATGGAATTAAAGAAATTTCGAAAAAGTTTATAGATATTATGTCAGAAAAATTAGAACAGTCACAAATAGCTGATGAAGTAGAGATTGAAAATGAATTGCCCTCTATAAGATCTAGAAAACGTAAAACATTAGATGGAGAAAAAGCATATGATAACCAAATTATGAACAGTGAAATAAAGGATATGATTGAAGTATATAATGTCATAATGGACAATACAATTACAAGCATTGAGAAAAAGTTTTTAGGAAATAAAAAAATGTACACTGACTTTGCTTGTTTATCGCTAAGTAATTTTGAAGATTTACAAAAGAATAAACTTCCAGCTACTGATAAAATTAAACCTTTTGAACAAACAATCACTACTGATGGCTTAAGAAGTGAACTACTTAGTTTCTCCAGAAATTGGAGTAACTTAAAAAAATCTATTCCAGAAACGTATGAAGCCTACAAAGAAGTTGAATCAGATGATGGTGATTTGCTTAGTAATGAAATAAGTACTGAAAAGTCACACTGCAAGAGTTGTATGAATTGTGCAATCTGTTGCTACTCTGTACTACACAAATACAATTTATATTGTAATGCTTATAGCAACTTAGCATTAGCTTATAAATATCTGCTAACCTTGCCATGCTCACAGGTGCATAATATTTTTAATTTTACATTTTACTATAATATTGGATACTACTAAGTTTATTTGATATGTTTCATTTATTTACAGGTAGCTTGTGAAAGGTCTTTTTCGTTTCTAAAATGTATAAAAACTAGACTTCGTAGCACATTAAGTGAAAATAAATCAGAAGCATTTATGCTTATGGGAATAGAAAAAGACATCCTTTATGAAATAGACAAACATGAAATTATTGAATTACTGAAGTCTAATAGCCCATTACTGAAGAACCAATTATCTTACTAATAATTATATAAATTATATTAATAATTAAAAAAAATGATTTTTTATTATGTTGTTTTAGATACTTTACAATCAAATATACCAAGACTAGGTAATGTTAATGTGTATATTATATTATCAGCTGTTCAAAAAAAAAAAAAAAAAAATTAAAAATGTTGATTTTGAAGAAAACAAATAGTTTTTATTTTTTATTTTAATTAATTTATATTTTTAAAATATACATACAATGATATATAGTTCTACTCCTTTATGTCTGAGCTTGTGATTGGTAATTAAGTGTTAAAGCATGCAAGTTCAATAATACAAAAAGAAAACAGTTTTTTTTTTTATCAAATATCAAATATTATAAACAGAACTTAATAGACCATAATATCTTCCTGAATGTTAAAAAAAAATGTGTAGTTATGTAAAAATAAAATAAATAATAATAGATGTTGGCTAAAATTCAATAAGCGATAAATTAATAAGTGGGCCGGTACTTTTGTATTTTCCCGGGCTGAAATGTCTCCCCAATCCGCCCCTGCTGATTAGTAGGTAGTACCTAATTGATTATATTTTATTTGTAATGTAAAAAATATAACTAATAAACAAATAATCCATGTTCATATTTATTATTTTTATTATCATTATACATTACTACTTACTTATATTAAATCTAAAATTATAAAAGATTGTAATTGATAGTATTAAAACCACTTTTAAAAACCAAAAACTATAAGCATGCGCACAACACACATATTATATACAACATGATACATTTAACTGATGTTTTATAGGCTACACATATATTAATTTAACTGTACTTATGAACAGTAATAATGTTATGATAGGTACGCCACCCCTGCAGGTGTCTATATAAGTAATTTAGAGTATTTAATTAGCTTTATGGAACGTTTTAATTTCATTTGGTATGCACAGGTCGTTCGAAACCAGACACCCATACAGGGGCGGATCTGAAGCTTGGTTAAAGGGGGGGCGAATTTTGAATAGGAATATCCATGAGTAATATACAAGTACGATGAGTATGGTCAAACCTGGTGGGTGGAGGGGGTCACCACCCCCAGAAATCCGTATATCAATCCGGATCAAATTGTATAATCCGTATACTATAAAATTATCAGTATACATTTTTTCAACCCCTCCCCCCACCAAGAAAAAGCATTTCCTGCTGTTGCCCCGGCAATGAAGACTTGACCGTAGTTCAAGTAATTTATGGAAAAAGAAGTACAACACTTAAAATTAATTGTAGGTACCTTTATTTGTTTTAAGTAGCTATAACAATATATTGTTCAAAAATAGGTATAATTATAATAATAATTGTACGTTTCTTTTTTTTTTCATTTGCAAATCTATTAATTACTTCTTCTATGTTTACAATAATATCTTTATGCGTGTGCAATAAAGCCAAGCCAGTCAGCCTATGTTCGCTCATTCGCGATCTCAACCATGTTTTTATTCTACAAATTAAAAACAATAAGAAATAAGCAAACATGCAAAGCATTTCGGAATTTAGATGCAGATATTTTCATCTTAAATTAAAAAGCAAAATTTTATTTTTATCATTAGTTATCTGACCTGCGCAAAGTGGAAAAACTGCGTTCAGCGGAAGCAGTACTAATTGGCAAACTAGCAAGTATAGAAATCAAGGATTTAATTGTTGGGAAGATTATCCCACAACATGCATCCAAAGTATCAAAAACATTTTTTGGTAATATATCACCTAAAGCGGAATGAAAATTGTAATTCTGAAATAGTCTTCACAATTATTTATGTTATTCGGATTTGATCTATTTTTTTGATGAGCTGACACCCTAGGCATTTTCAAATGAATGTCCAATTCATCCATCAACATTTTGCATTCATTATAAATAAATAATCACACTATCACAGATAATTTCTATGTATAAATCATAGATATATTATATTATTAATAATATAAATCTATGGTATAAATACTATAAATGAATATGTCATTGTCTGATAAAGTTGTTATCATTGTTATCATGAAACATAAAGAGAAAAAAAAATAATAATTAATAATTATTAATTTATAAAAATGTATTGTGTAATGTGTAAATCTATAAATCGAAAATATTAAATAAATCTGTAATAAAAAAAAAAGCCCAAGGGGGGGGGGGGGTGATCGCCACGTCGCCCCCCCCCCCATAGATCCGCCACTGCACCCATATACCTGGGAAGGATCTAGGACATTTTGGCGTGGCCGTTTTGGCGGGGCCGTTTTGGCGCGAAGCCATTTTTGACGGAGTTAAAGACTTTTTTTTATTTTTTTAAAATTATTATTTATTTAATTTAAAAAACTCAAACATTTAAAAAAATTCTATTAATTAAAAAATACAGTCGATAGCTGATAATAGAGCTGAAAAACTTACTAAAAAAATATTATTATTGTAAAGAAATATTATGTGCTACACCTCTTAAATAGGTTAAAATGTCTCGAGTATCTGATTCTTGTACTATTTTTAGCAGTCTCTTGTCTGTGTCAATATATTTTTTGAGCTTTTTAGGGGGACTTCTTCCTGATTCCAATTGAAATAAATATGTATCCCTTCCAGCTTGAATTTTTCTTAAGCAAGTTATAAATGACCATAATGTAGGATGGACCATTCCCATTTCAACATTTATTCTTCGGTTGGTTGCCTCTGCATGATTATTTGTTCTGTGTATACCATTTAATACTCGCTCGTTTAAATTCCAAATTGATGGTGGAAATCTAGCGGGTCTCCGTCCACGTCCATTTCGATTTAATCTTCCGACATAATTATCTTCAAACCATTCAAGCAGGGGTTGAAGTTCTTCTGGTAAATTTTCAGCTAACGCGTCGATTGCTATGTCAATTTTGTTGATGCAAACAAATGCAATTGCAATTATCATTTTAACAGAAATAGAAAAATCTGCATCGTTATTATATTTTGATATAAGATGCAGTTCACCAATTTTTTTTTTGAAATTTTTTGTGAGATGAAAAAAACAACCATGAATAATAATATTTGGGAAATTTTTTTTCACTGCATTTATAGCAGCTAATTCATAGTCTAATGAAATAGATGTAGGACATAATTCAGGACATAAATTTATCAACATTTGAAACAGTTTTTCATACGTTTTTGTAAATTTATCAGGCAGTAATGCATATATAATAGGGTGTACACCATTTAAATATTCAGCTAGTATAACGTACACTTGAGTAAAAAGTGGAGGTGAAATTTTAAAAGTCCCATCTCCTAACCATGTTTTAGAATTTCGTAAAATATCCAAATATCGACGTCTTCCAAAAATTAAAATTCTTTCTGTCCCAGGCCCACTATCAGCTAATAAAAATTGTTCTACGTGTCCTTCAGATGGTGAATACATTTTATACACGTCGGGTATTTCTAGAGTTGTGAGATCCTTAGGTGCTTCAGGTACGGCTTGCGTATTATTTCGTTTTCTTCTAACTTGTTTTTTCAATGCATAATTTGATTGAATGGCCCCCTAAAAATATTAATTAAAAAATAAATAATGGAAATAGGCAGTTTTACAAAAGAACCCCTCATATAATAATCTATAGTATAACTAACTGTCCAGACACGGCGTTTCCCGCGTATTAATTTGTTTTTTGGCATTTTTGTAGGCCGTGTATTATTGTTATTATGTATGAGAAAATATTATTATTTTTTTTTTATTTGTAAACCTAGCAATAGCAACGCATTGCCGTGTCCAGTTACCTATTATTGTATATATATTTTTACTATAGGTACAAATCTAAATTTACACCTACTTTAGCTGCTTCTGATAATCCAGCCAGACATTCGTTTATGACATTTGATGTCGATTCCGTGGTATCAGCCGCACGTCGTTTAATATTGTTAACTGCTACATTTCCTTCAATTTTTGCTGCTTCGGAATCATGAGTGTGTTCATTTATTGATTTTATTATTTCAATATCGTCTACTGTTGTGTGTACTCGAGCTTTACAATCATTTTTATTTCGGCAACGCCAAAAACGGCGTTTTTTATCACTACTTAATGCATCAAATAAATACATATAACCATTATTCACTAAGACGTCTCGTTCATGTGTAGATTCAATTAATTTTGACATTATAAATAAGTATACAATATTTAAAGAAATATAAAACTCAATATTAATTGTAGAAAATATTTATGCCATACCTAGCAAGCGACATTTTAGGTCCTAGGGGCTAGGACAACAACTAACTTATCGCACAACATCATTACGACAGTGACGAATGTTACTGAACAATAGACATACTTATTAACAAAACGTAGATAACCGAGCTATAAAATACGTTTTGACTGGTTTAATGGTTAATACATTTATTTTAATCTGAAACATTTACGCCAAAACGGCTACGCCAAATTAGTTTCACGCCAAAACGGACCCGCCAAAACGGCCACGCCAAAATGTCCCATTCCGCCTGGGAAGTATGGTTGCCTTTAAATCGACTACTTAACCTTTTTATTCAATTGACATTCGGCTTTAACATTTTCTCCTACAATAATACAATATCAGACTATCGACGTTAGGAGGTATGTCCAGTAAACAAATTTGGTACAAATTTGTACCGGTTGAGGACTGAGAGCTAGACACTCAATTACCGTTTTCGTTATGCATTTATCCTTTTTGCACGCACAAAAGAACAGGGCATGCGACGGGTCATGTATCCAATCCGCTATACACAGATGTCCTATAACTCATAGATTTGCATACATCGATGATTGATAGCTAGACATTCGATTACAATTATTCGCAATTCCTAATTTCTTATACAGTCAACAAAACAGAACCGGGCATACAGCGGGGCACAGTATTACACCAGACGAGGAGAGACCGCTAGACACTCAGTCACAGTTTTCGGATTGAATGCCTCATCGTGTTACCCGACCGTTGCGGCCCGGGTTTATGAGGGGAACGTACGAATTGCGGCCCGGGTTTATGAGAGGTACGTACAAATTGCGGAAATACAATAATCTATATAGGTACTACATATATAATATATACTATAGTCTATACATAGTACATGTATATAAACATCACAATATAAATTTATTAATACTACGTATTTTATAGTATTGTCGTATATTATTAATATGTGTCATTTCAAGAATATAAATAAAAAAAAATAACCTATTGTTTTTATTAAAATACAATGTAATAAATAATTTTGCGTTTCTAGAATATAATATATAATGATAATAATATTCTATTGTTTTGGCAAAAACTTAAAACTTAACGATTTAACTAATTCAAAATTATCTATTACTTTTAGCTAGAGTTTTGTCACCTGCTCTCTATTGAAAACTTCTTTTTCACACATTTTCTTTGTTCTTACACTTTTACTTCTGAATTTTATGTATGTTTCAGATTGAACTTCTAGTAACACATCAACGAAGTTATAAATGTTAGTATGGCTAGTGTAGAACGACATAAGTATTTAGTTTTGAATGAAAACTTTCACAGCAGTTAGTAGTACGGTTGCAGCTAGCAGTAAATTGTGCCCAATTAATGCAAGTCATATGGCAGATAATACAATGAAACGATCTATATTATCTTTATTATATTATATAGGTAAAGATATAACTTGCCATACGTATCGAACAATTCGTTTATCACTATATGTATAGCCAACTGACAGGTACATCTTACATAATGTATTTACTAGCCAATAGGTACATAGATAATGATAATTTTCCGGGCCGCAACTAACCTACAGCTAAAATATTATCGGGCCGCAATTCACTGGTCTCCAACACCGGAAACGACACGCCGGGCCGCAACTCACCCACAGCCCAAAATCGAGCCGGGTGACTGACTTCCTAGAAACTCAAAAATTGCGGCAGCTATACTCTGTCCAGCAAGAGAACGCGCTCCGACCAAAACTGGTTCCCCCACACAACACTCTGCCATAGGGGAACCGGTTTCGATAGCAAGGAGACGCGGGGAAATGCGCAGAATCCGCGCGTTCTCTCGCTGGACAGAGTATATACGACTTAATTTTTTTTTGGGGTTTCCCGTTTTTTCACTTACATCTAGCATGCGAAGACGGGTCGAGCATCCAACCCGCCATACACACATGCCCTAAATATGCCCCTCATAGATTTGCATAGAGCGATGATTGATGGCTAGACATTTGATTACAATTATTCGCAATTTCTAATTTCTTATACAGTCAACAAAACAGAATAGGGCAAACAGCGGGGGACGGTATTACACCAGACGAGCAAAGACTACTCTACACTCCAAGTCACAGTTTTCGGTACGGTTTAATTTCTTTTCGAATTTCCCGGGAAACGATTTTCACTCGACCACCTCGAAGGCGGCTTCCACAACGCCCGGAATCGAGGCACAAAGGCAGCTAGTGTATCTATAAAAAAATAGTTATACAAATATTTAAATACTAAAAGAATTAAATGATTATTTTTAAGATACTAATTTAAAGAACTAATTTTTATATATTTGTATTAATAATAATGCATTTTTTATTATTATTATTTATTATAACTAACCTATGGTTTGATTGTTTAAGTTTATTAAAAAGTAGAATGTCTAAATACTTAATGTGTAAGGTTACAATATATTATATAAATTTAAATTAATGTGCAATTGTCTTCAGCTGGAATTTTACGAACAAAAGTGAAATAAATATTAAGTAAATTATTTACGTTGTAATTTAATGCGAAACCTATCTTAATGAAATATATAACGGTCAGCTTAAAACTATATGATATAATATAAAATATGTATAATACTTTATTTCCTTCAAATTAAAATTAAAATTATAAAAATACGATGATTACTTATTAAAGCAATACATTTAATTAAAACAATTTTCAAACCACATCATTTAGGTCTCTATTACCGATAACAAATTAATTGCATCAAATATAATATAGAAAATAATAATATATTAATATTAATATATTATCACATATTATGCTATACGATATTAGATTATTTCTTAAGCCGGGTCCACACGATGATAGTAAAACGCGATAGTTGCTATCGTGAAAGCTGCTATCATGAGAGTGTCACCGTGTGAACAGGTTGATAGTCACTATCAAACTATTGCGATAGCGACTCTCGTACTATCAGGCGTGCTTGATAGTGTGAGAGTTGCTATCATGAGAGACTTGGTTACTATCACGGACTAAGATAAACAGGACTGGAAACGATAGACGGGAGGAGTGCGGGTAGCCGGAACCATAGTGTAACGCTTGTAGTACATGGACAAATGTGGCTCTATCTATTGATAATATTTAGCATTTGTTACACATATATTTATTTGCATATTATTTCTGTTTATAATAAAATTAGGTACAATAGTTTAATACATTTATACCACGGACTAAGATAAACTAAGATAACTCTATTGTGACTCTATCTTAGTCCGTGATTTATACGCACCTATTAGCTCTTAGGTATTAGCATTTAGTATTTAATGTACATTACATTTTACCAACTATAACCACATTTATCTTAGGCCGTGGTTACTATCACCAAATATCACCGTATGAACGTATAAAATCGGACTATCGTGAAAGTAGTTATAAATGGTTATCAATTTTAGTTTATTTTTAGAAAATTGTAATTTGTTAATTGACTATATCAACTATTAAATATTAATTGTCCTCTGCTGACTGCCATATAAATAAGTATTTTAAGTGTTGTTTTTCTTTTATTTCTTCAGTAAGTACTTATAAACTAACGTTATGACTAAACAATTCAATATATTTGATTTTTTGGAAGGGTATGAGAAGCTACCATGTTTATGGGATAAAGACAGCTATGATTTTAAATTGAGAACAAAAAGAGATAATGCAGAAGAATATCTTCTCAAGACGTTTAACATAACTACTGTGAAAGTGTTGAGGCAAAAAATAAGAAGTATCCCACACTGCATTTGGGTAATGATAATATTTTGTAAATATTTTCAAATGGTTTAATTATGAACATTTTTATAAAAATATTTTTTAGATGTTTTAAAAGAGTTTCTATGAAAATATTTTTGGAATAATCATAATAGAACTTTTTATAATTATTATTCAGTAAATATTTTATCAATTATGTTAAAATATATTTTTTAAATATACTACAATAGGTGAGAACTAAATATTTTCAGGATAATTATAATAGAACTTTTTGTAATTATTATTAAGTAAATATTATATCAATTATGTTAAAATATATTTTTTTAATATACTACAATATGTGAGAACTAAATATTTTCAGGATAATTATAAATAATATAACTTTTTGTAATTATTATTAAGTAAATATTATATCAATTATGTTAAATTATATTTTTTTAATACACTGCAATAGTCGCAAACAAAATATTTTCTGGACAATAATAATAGAACCTCAAATAGATATTTGTTCACAAATATTTTATAATACCTTCTTATATATCCTATTTATATAATATGAGACTTTTAAAAAAAATTAATTGTAATTTATTGTTCTGCCAAAAATTAAGGTTGAAATAAAACTACTAATATAATATAGAATTTTGGTATACTATAATTTACAATATACAGAAGGAGTATATAGTTGTCCCGCGCAAAACAGTTTTACTTTTTGCAATTTAAATGTTGTACATATTTTGATAGACGTAAATAACATGTGGTTGTATGCTGTATAGTGTCCTGTATTAAGAATTAAGATTATTGTTATGCAATTATAATTGCAATTATAATTATGCTTAAAAATAAAATTTAAAACATTACACCAAACAAAAACCAACAACTGGAAATTGTGTAATTATGATGTATAATTAAACCTATAATAATATTATACAAAATATTACCGTAATACAAATATCATTGGCACCGTGGCTTACGCTATAGGTACCGTCTATCATACGCATATTATATTTTTAATCGTGATCATACGTGAATATTACAGCAGGAAATCTTATAAAACAACACTATATCGTACGTTGAATAAATTATGGTATTAAAATAGTTTCTGGCTTATGCCATTCCTGGAATTTCTTCATTGTAGATAAGCTATCGTCGAAACGCCCGTACCATGAAAATATAAATTATAATTAGTAATTACTTTCAAAATGAATCAATTTATACTCTATGGCTATAATCATAATCATAATGGTCACTAGTTGCCGAACGACGGACGCCGATAATAATATTATTATCATAATAATATGTTGTTACTTATTAGCACGGACGTATATTATAGTCCGTTCTTATTAGTAATATTATTATTTATTAGTTTATTACGGTAGGTAAGTAGAATTGACTATAACGACGGCCCAATACCCTAATACTGCTAAAGCTTATAATATTATGATATCAAATATAATATAGGACATAGGCGTATATTCTGTTTGATTGTTTAAAAATAGAATATACCGGTTTTGCAGTTTCGCGCATCGTGACTGACGGCTAGCGGCCGTCTCGAATCAAATATCTCCCACTCTCGCGCATAATCGTGCAAAACTGTAATCAGTTGGAGCGAGAATAAACACTGGTGTGATTCCTTAGAACGCGTCTAGTGACGCGCGACCGGCGCGGCTGACGCGGCGCGATTCTATTTTTGGTCGCGTCGGGACTGCTTTGCCTATTTTTAAATGTAGGTGATTCCCTACAACGCGTCTGCCGCTCGCGACTGTCATGCGCGTCTACAGCCGCGCGACTCTGACCGCTCCAGAGGCAGTCGAGACGCGGTCGCGCACGCGTTTTAATATATAATTAATTATATCTACATATTATTTTATTGTATAAAAATGTCTTCAAAAATTACATTTTCATCTGAAGATGATAAAACGCTTGCAGAACTTGAAGGATACCACCCTTGTCTGTATGATTTAAAACACACTTTATATAAGGACCAAACAGTAAGGGAAGATGTGTGGAAACAAATTTCAAATGAAGTGAACAAGCCAGGTATTGTTATTAAATTATATTATTATATAATATTTAATACTATATTATATTTTATTATATTATTATTATTAAATAGTATATTACACTTATATTATATAAAATAATATATTATACTAGCTGAACCCGTGCACTTCGTTGCCCATTATATGTTGCCCATTATAAGTGTACCAACTATATGTGACTCAAGCCTTGTTCAATTCGTTATTTAATATTCGGCGTATCGTTTCAATATTAATCTTAACTATTCCGTTGCCCTGAATAAAAATTCTGATACGTTTTCAAATAAAGTATATATTGATAATAAAATTCAAGTATTCCATTGTAAAGAATTGTTACAGAAATCAATATAATGCATTTTGATAAACAATGATTTTCGTTTTGTTTTCTGATGCAAAAATAAACAACGAAGCCGGTTTTCCAACACGCGAACTGGCAACGTACAGCTGTCCGTGCGAAAAACATGGAAATTCCAGATTGATCCCACAGACTTCCAACGATTGCCCTTGATGATCGTTGATTGTATTACATTGTTCATCAGTTTCTTAACGGACAATCGTGTACCATTACACAATTTAGGAGGATTTCGATTCCGCAACATAATTATGATCGATCCCACTTTTACCTGTAAATTATGCGGTGGAGTCCGGGCACATCAAGCGAGTTCAAAAATTCTGTCGGATAGTTGACCGCTTCGTTTTCGTCGGTTTGTCAACGGATTTGTATGAACGCAGTTCTCCAGCAATTTTACTCTGAATTGTAAAATTCAAGCTATCGACGTCCTTATTCCTCGCTGCTAGTATTGCCCGTTCACTCATCCAATCGAGATTGTTATAATTGACATCAATGTTTGGGAACACTTTTGTAATGAGTTCTTCCTTCGACGATGTGAACTCACAAAAATTTGACGGAAACGATATTAATCCAGTCAAAACATCAATCGGAATGTGTCCATTACCAAACGCCAGCAGTTGTCTCGAGAATTCGGCAGCCGGTGGGTCGTTTTGCAACGCAACTCTCATGTTCGTGGTCAATTTCAACTTCTTCTTCTTCTTATAATAACATGTTGTCGAATTTGAGGCGGCGTTTGTGCAGCGCTGGCCTGAGTATTATGGGCACGTCTAAATTCATTAATCTTTCTTGCATTACGTGTACGCCGTTCAATGATTGTTCTTCTCTTCTTCTCATAGGAGGCATGATTCAAGCATAAAAATTCTCTCCAAAAAACAATAGTCGTTTTTGATTGAAAAAGTTCATAGATAACATAAAACGATAATGTTTCAAAGTAAAATGAATAATGTGCCAACTATTATATTTGTTTACTCTTAAGTTATAAGTGTCTATAATAAAAAAATGTATATCAACCAGAATATAAAAATATATTTTTTTTTCCATTTTTATTATTATTATTTATATTATATTTATATTTATATTTTTATCTGCTAGAGGGCGCCACCGGTGTAACTCAGTTTTTGTCTCTAAATCTCTAACTAACATGAGTTGGGTCCATAATTTATGCTATAAACCCGCTCACCGACATTCTCTATCATTTAAAAAAAATTTGAGCAAAATCGGCCAAGCCGTTCTCAACTGATGCTATTTCTAATTTTTTGTCTCCATTTTTATATATAAAGATTATATTATATTAATTTATTCTTTCTATACTATACATTGCCAAATTGAGAACGTACATTTTTAAAACTAAATTAAAATTAATATAAACGTAATGTTATGCAAAATTAATAATCAAACTGAATTTAAAATTAAATATAGACATTAAAGATAAAATATAATCAATAGGTACTTTGATATTAAGTTATAAAACATATTTAAAAAATAATAATAAATGCTTGAATAATTTATAAAAATATTTTTCTGTTAAACATAAGACATAACATAGTGTTATCGTTATATGAAGTATCTGTTCTTAAAGTTTGATAATTTTGCCACGGGACTGTACCTTGTGGGGAATTGAAAAATTGTTTGAACTCATCTCTTACTATAAAGCCCTCATAATTACCATAACCTCCCATACGCTCAAGGTGAATCATATTGTTCGGAAGAGATTAATTTGGGTCATAATTATATGTATAGTATCGTTCTGTTGTATTGTTTATTTTATATTTATTACGTAAAAGGTTATGTAGGCAGCATGCAGATAACACAAGATGATCAACAGTTTGTGTTTTTAGTGGAATAGGGGTGTACAAAACTCTAAACACCTGACTCAGAAGTCCAAAACTATTTTCAGTAGTTCTTCTCGCCCGTGAAAGATGATAATTAAACATTTTTTTCTCACTATCATTTCTGGATTCAATTTTCGAGTATGGTCGCATCATATGAGGGTCTAAACGAAAAGCTCCATCGCCAATGAAAACATATGGCAATATTTTGTCTGAATTTGGAACTTTGGCATTAGAAGGAACATAAGCACCATTTTTATTTTTTCTGAGATTTTTGATTTCGTAAATATCACCCTCTTTGCCATAAGATCCGATGTCTACATAAATGAACTTACAGTTAGCATCTATAATCGCTAACAAAACAATTGAAAAAAAATCCTTTATAGTTAAAAAACAATGATCCGCTATTCTTTGGTGAAAAAATACGAATATGTTTGACATCAATGGCACCTGCACAATTCGGAAAATTCCATTTTTCCCAAAACTCTTTCGATATTTCTACCATGTCATTTTTGGTTGGTGGGGGTAATAATATGGGTGTCAATCGATTGCTCAAACTTTTCAATACTAGTCTCACAATACGTGTAATATAACTTTGGGAGATGCGAAAAGCAAAAGCTAGGGACCGAAAAGATACTCCAGTCGCCATAAACCTGTTAAAAAAAAAAAAATTAAATTATAAAAATACTTGAATTTGTCCACAGCAATAAATATATAATATAAAAAGTATATATAGGCTATTAGTTATTACAAATTTGGTATTATTTGTAATATGAAAAATATATAAATTATTATAAATAATTAATGTTTATTAGTAGTTAATGTATACCAATCCTGGCGCAGCACCTTTAATAATAATATATCAGTAAAAGATCACAAAGAAAACAATGTGCAAAAAGATCAGAAAATTGAAATGCAATAATAATTAAAAACATTTTTCCCAAAACTTATGAAATGCAATAATAATAAAAATATTTTTCGCAAAACATAATTATTAAAAATAAAAATCGAAATGCAATAATAATTAAAATATAAAAGTAGGTATTATACTTACAGGCTATACCTAGGAATAGGTTGATACATGTATACCTGTTCACATAATTAATTATATATAATAATAAATATTCAAAGAAAAATATAAGTCACAGATACTAAGTAAGCTATATTACCTATATACTAAAAAATTGAGTTGAAAACTTTTTAATAGGTAGGTAGGTGCCTACTGGTAATAATAATAATAATAATAATGTAGAAAGGTACATTGATTTAATTATGATGAAGTATTGGTATAGCAGTTAGTTTGTCGTTCAAATCAAATACAACCATTTTATTTTTAATATCTGAAATATTCCACTGTTTTATATCTTCTGATAATGTTTTTATAACAAATATATTCAATACAGATGACTTTAGAGGTTTAATAAAAAGATCTTCTTTTTCTTCAAAAGTTTTACCATAAAAAACTGTAATTTTATCAGAAGATTTTTTTAATTCAATTATTTGTACAATTTCATTAGAGGTGGTAAGAACAAAACAATCGGGTTTTTGATTTGAGTACTTTAATTCATTATGACTGATTGGTAGAATTGATTCATTTTTGCATAGTTCATTATATCGCCTAATCACTTGCTGTAGAGGTTTTTCATTTTTATGTAACATTTTCTTTAAGACTTTCATGTAGTTCTCAAAAGGAAAAGTGCTACATGCGTCGAGAGGTCCATACCTTTCATAATCGTCACACAAATGAAGTATTCCATGTACATTATGGGATATAAAATGAGCACCATAGATATACTGGAATGATTTGACAAAATATTTTAATAAATTACGAGTATAATGTAGAAGTTGTTGGTTATTATCACTTAAAAGAATTCGCATTGAAATATGTAATGATAAAAAATTTTGATAACATTCTTCATTTAATATATCTTTAAGTACTACTGGACCAGTATATAAAAGAAATTGTCGGAACTCAGTGGCTTTCCACCGACATACATCTTGGATTGGTCTAGGTTTTCGGCAAAAATCTCTTGTAATACAAGTTTTTAGTTGAAGTAGTGATTTAGTTAGTGTTTTACATTTCCAACTTGGTATACGGCTATTAACAGGTCCTTTACTCAGCCAAAGATTAATTAATTTTTTCATAACCCCTAGGCAAATTAAATGCATATAGTCCATTGAGAATATTTTAACTATATTTATATTAGGAATTAAAGTAAGACAAGATATTGTAGTTGAAGTATGATATTCTTCATTTTTCATTAAAATATAATCTTCATGTGTTCTTTCTGTACAATCGGTATCACTATAAGGGAAACATACACGATTATGCATGTATGCACCTTCGTGTGTACATCTAGAACATGATGAAAAACCAGAATGACCCTTGGCCCTCATTAAATATGCTTTTGCCGGTGAATCGCAACAAATTACTTCTATAGAAATATCTTTTTTAAACGAATTTACAATAATTCCATTCATAGTTAATTCTAGAATTTCAGATACCAAGTCCCTTAAATAAATATTACTGTCTTGTGGTTTTTCATGACCATGATAAATACCCACAGGAAAGACATAATTTTTATGAGGCATGATGTACGCCAGAATTGGCCAGAATTGACTGGAACTACTTTTTGTAATCGGCAACCCATCAATTCCTAGTGCAATTTTTATAATGTCAGTAGAAGAAATTATTGATGAAAATCTTAAAATCCCAGCAGCCAATCCAAAATGGTAATATATACCAGAATCTATATTTATTATGTTGGTAACTTTTGATGAACCCGATTTTAACAATGTTCTACAATCTTTAGGTAAATATTCTAAATTACAATCATTTTTTAATATTTTAAGAAGAGAATTTACAGAATTTTGGTTAACATTATAATCTATCATCCATTTCCCAAGTTTCTTTTTTACAAGATCATGATTATTGCATTTAATTTCTTTATCTGATTCTGATTCGTTATTACCATAATATGCTGAATTTAAGTCGGATTGATACCGAGCTTGTTTAACATGAAAAGCTTGAGATATGTTATCATGTTCAATAGACTGTTCTAAAGAATTTTCAAGTATTTTATTATTTTCAATTTGTTGACTATGTAAAGAATTATTTGATTCGTTAAATGGAAAATAATTTGAATCGTTACTAGATAAATCTAAAGTTTTTAATTCTTCTTGAATTTTCCTACGTTTATTTCTATAGCTTGCCATTCTATAATAAAATTCTTAAATAATATTATATATTTTACCCTTTATTTTATTGTTCTGACAAAATATTAAGAAGTTATTGAACAATCAAAAAAACTATAAATTTAATACCTACTTAAATAATATTAGGTACCTATGTACCAAATACCAATATGTACTTCAAAAAGTTAAATACTTTTTTCTGTTTTCACAATTAAAATTAAAATTAGGTACTTACACGTATTATACCTATACGACGACGGTAACAACACTTGTGTTGTAGTTGTATGTTGTTAAGTACCTTGCAGATACTTAATAACGCGACGGCGTCTCGGTAAATTGAAAATGACAACGGAACAAGTCGATTTGCAATACCTACTCGTTCAACACCAGAAAAATTATTATAAAAAAGACGTTCGCTAATACGAAACGTGCCACGTACTTACTTACGTTCACTGTTCAAACTTTAAAGTTTTAACATCAACATTCTACCTAATTAGTAATTAGTAGGTAATTGTAGGCTCCGGTCGAACTTGATCGGCGTTAACACACGTTAGGTACGAAACGTTATTATATGACCACGGCAATGACGCACGTAATAAATAATAATAAATACGACGATCACTCGGCGGATTAAAAATGGCAGACAACGGGGTAAATCGCAATGACCCGGACAAAGTATAAAAAATGACAGCCGTTGATACAAAACGTATGTCACACGTACTTACTTTCGAGGTACTACAAAAAGTTTGAAATTCAAACTATAATTACTAGCGACTAGTAAATAGCTCCTATTCGAATTTGATCGGTGTTAACACGCATAATATATTAATAAAGGACATGAAGACACGAACAAATTATTATTATAGTCTATTAATCTGGCTCTGGAGCGTCACAAGGCGGCAGCCGGCAGGATGGTTGACTATGATGGCGGGTGTACGGGACACGCACGGGTATTCCCTATGCATTGGACAGCCCATAGAGTAAGAATATAGACAGCCACACCAAAAACGTATTGCCGTATTTTTAGAAATTAGTATATTGGAATAATATTGTATAATATTATTTATATTATTTTTATCGTGCAGTGCGTGCACCATAGACATAATATTATAAATGTGTATATTATGTCTGCAGACTGCAGGTCTATAATATGGTAACATGGATAATTGATAATATCATTGTGTATAGCTGCAGCCATATAGAATACATAATAATTATTGTTGAAGAAAGACAAGTAGGAAATGGTGTAAAATATTAAAATTTAAAACGCTTAAAAGCGTAATGTGAAAGCAGTCCCCATTGGCCATCGGGCACTTGCATTTGCATAGTTTTATGACGATTAAACATAGTACTATCTATAGCCGTGGCCCGAGAGCGGTACCACCAGATTCAATAATTACAATTTAAATATTGTTAGGTACCAATTATAATTATTTATTCTGGTATATGCATATTACATTACAAAATACAAATTACAATACTACGCACGTAGCACAAAAAAGGTGACTGAGCTCTGGTCTGCACGGCATTTTATTAAATGACTTCGAATGCTAGTGTCAAGAAACACTAAACCTTTAACGAAACATTGATGACTGGACAGTTGGACACTTATCGTGACGATGACCGTATGTCCGTACGCATTTATTAAGAAAATCATTACCAACCAATTATAAATAACTCACAAAATGGAGCATATATGATTAATTAAAAAAAATACTTACGTATCGGAATTAATATCGTAGGTAGGTACATTACCTACCTATATTAAATACACGTTTAATTACCTAAATAGGCACCTACCTACTTTATTTTATTGTAAAATAGTGTATCACACTATTTATAAGGATTCTAAAATAAAAGTGAACTTGCCCAGCCTTTAGGCTTCATCACAATGAATCTGTAACTTTTAAGGAACATACATTACCAACATGGGTATTATTATATCTTATAGGTACCTACTTAATGAAAAGTTCATGAATAACCTAATTTAAAAAAAAATCATAATATATTATTTACTTACCAGCTTTATTTAGAAGAGTAACAACATCCCCGTATTCGGAAGAAGAAAATAAAATAAAATATGCTGTAACTACCTATAAGTAATTTTTACGCATGTAGGTACCTATTAAGTTCTATTATACGTACGTCGTACATTTATTTCAAAAAGGTAAATCATCAACTACTGTCTATATACTGATAAGATATTTATATTAGGGCATTAGCCATTAGGTTTATACGTATTATACAACAGTAATTAGACGATCTAAACAATTGATCTCAACAATTGATCTCATATTATTCATCAGTTAGATAATACCTATAGATTATAGTACATACTATAATAATACACCTTAGGTATACACCCGCACTTGAACATTCAAGGCGTTTACCACCGGACAAAATATAGGTAAATTAGTGAATATTCCGTATTTGCAATATAATATATTTACCTAAAACCTACCATGTTTTTCGTACATACAAATATAATAATAATTATATAGTATTTAATAAATAAATCATCAACCTCTAACTTCTAATACAATGTATTTAGTTTGTGAGTAAAAGTTACAATTAGGTACCTAAATAATAAATATTATAATATGATTAGCCAGAACTTATTTTTTTTTAATTCTACTGAATTAATTACCATATTTAAAATGTTTAGTATTTAATAACACAAAAAAAAAATCAATAAGTTACTACTTGAAACAATTCATGATTTACCTTTATAAATGGCATAACAATCTCTTTGATTTAAATAGGTATATAATTATTATAAAAAAAAAAAACATATGAAGGTAATAATAAATTTTTATAATAATAGTAGCTGTTCATATTTTTAATTTTTACTCTAAATATTAATATATTTAGTCTTAAGTTCATCTTTTTCTTCTAGAGTAGTAGAGTCTTATAGATCACAGTTGTTCAGTTATTGTTCGAATGTATAGCAAAAGTTTGAAAATTATGCATTGATTCATCATTTTTTTTAATCCAGTATTTTTTAAACGAGATGCACTGTAATTAACATAGTAATTAATTGACAAAGTTTGAAATGGTATTTGTTAAAATATACATTGAATATAATTGTCATGCTTCAAAAATGTAGTTATAGGTTGAAAGAACATTGGTAGTATAAACGATACACGTTTTAGTTTACATGGTCTTGAATTGATATATAATATATATCAAGTCGAATACAAAAATGAAGATTCAAATGAAACGAATTTTATGAAAACGATAATTCGCGGTGTAAACGTAAAATAAAACTATTGTAATAAAAAAAAAAATTCAAACTTTTGTTTTTGGTAGGTAATCAAGCCGATTAGGTACCAAAATGAAGATTCAAATTTAACGAGATTTTAACAAACACCTTTTCAAATATTGCTGAGTAAAATATTGTCTTTTCTAGTAATTGATCAATGATCATTCAAACTTTTGCTGGTCTTCCCTGCAGTTGTTCCTATAATAATACCATATTATTAAAAAGTGTGAAATAAAATTGATATACCGGTTAGATATACCTGGTAATATACTGTTCAGGGATAAGTACTTATTGGCATAAATCTTTAATTTTTACAATGTCTATGTTTAATGGTTGGTTCTTCGTTATTAGTTAATTTTAAGTTTAACAAAAACAAGGTACTTTTTATGATATCGTATTATCATGCCTCTTAACTCATAAGTCTTATCATAGCATATGATTTTAATATTTTATTATATTATTATATTATTAATAATTATGCTAGTAATTTATTAATCAAAGACTGATATATAACAATATAACTACATTTTATATTATATCAATTATTATTATAACATTTTGTCATAATAATAAAAAAAATGTTTCATTAATCAAATAGATAATATAAATTTTTGTTGACTTTATTAATTAAGACAAAATAAATAAAAATAATTTTGTGTACTAACATACCTACTAGCTATAGTAGTTCAGTAGATATGCAATTGCAATTTAAAACTTCTAATCCTTATGTATTAATATTAACTATATATATATATATTACCTAACCTTATAATAAATAATGATCTTCCAATCAATAATCAACCACATACTGATATATGCATCAATAATGCAATAGAAATAGAACGATACACTTCATAATATAAATAATAGTAATTATAATAGCAACAATAAAATAACAGACTATTAGGTACATTCAATTCAAATTTTTAAAGTTAATTAAAAATATCAGCGGGTCACACTCACATAAGATTACATGAATACCTAATATTACAATTTTAAACCAAAATATCAATATATCATTATTTGTTCAGCTTCAGCACATAATTTTTCAAATTAATATTATCTAAAAAAAGTTAAAATGTTAATTTTATCTAAGATAATTTTCCCACCCTCAGAGTGCGTATTACCCTGATACTCTTGGGCAATTGCCCACCAGTTAACACGGCCTCCTTTAAAGCCGGCCCTGTGAGTGATATATATATATACAATTGTGCAACCATTAAAGATATATATATATATTGCTATACCTACCTTACAAAATAATTAAATATTTAAAAACAAAATAAGTGAAATTCTAATAAATACTACATTATATTATTATATTATAATTATTATAATACCAGTAGTTATATAATAATAATAATTGTATAATGTTAATTATCGTACTATTTTTCAAAACAAAACGAACATTCATATTGTTATTATCATTATCATAATATTATCGTTTATTATCAGTACTCGAAAAATGTATTGCAAAAAACCTAAATGTATGTTGTTTGTATTAATTATACCTATTTGAGTTAACCTAAGATAGTTTGAAAGGTGAAGTTGAAATCTATGAAATGATGTATTTAAAATATATTACCTATTGCAATTAATATAGGTAGTCACAACTAACAACTGATTAAGCGTAACAATATTATAACAATTATCTGGATTCCGGATAGGTATAAGTGTATAACCTAAGTTGTATAAAAGTATATTATTCGATCTAATGTGTTATATTATTGGCAAATATTTTCACAACTTATCATACAACATACGAATACAATATTGATCGGGACAATTAATAGAAATATTCTGAAAATATGTGTATCGAAATATATTATTGGTAAATATTTTCACAACTTATCATACAACATGCTAATAAAATATTAATCGGGACAAGTAATAAAAATATTCTGAAAATATGTGTATTGAAATATATTATTGGCAAATATTTTCACAACTCATCATACAACATAAGAATACAATATTGATCGGGACAATTAATAGAAATATTCTGAAAATATGTGTATCGAAATATATTATTGGTAAATATTTTCACAACTTATCATACAACATGCTAATAAAATATTGATCGGGACAAGTAATAAAAATATTCTGAAAATATGTGTATTGAAATATATTATTGGTAAATATTTTCACAACTTATTGTACAACATACGAATACAATATTGATCTGGATAAGTTTTGAAAATATTCTAGTAATATGTAATTGAAATATATTATTCAACAAATATTTTCATAATGTTTTTAAAATTTTTCTTGGAAAATATTGCAAGACCCATCAATATACCACATGGTGAAAATATTAATATTTTCCAATTGCTGTGTGGGCACCTACTGAGATGAAATTCTGAGTCAAATGTATGACTCTTAAGCCGCGTCGCCGTGCTCGCGAAAAGCGAACGCCGTTTGGACGGCCGGCAAAGGGCGTTTGAGCGGGCGATCCGACCGCGTCGGCGAGCAGACGACCGGCTCCGCTGCCCTCGGACGTATAATACCCGAGCTTTGCGAAAAAAATCGAACTTCGAGACGCACGTATTTATGCCTGTATATAGCGGTACCTACTCGATACCCAATCGGTACTTACTCTCGTTTAGGAGACGCCGGTCCTCCCCGGGACTCGTTTTTGAAAAAGTAGGGCAGCGCGCCGGATATAAATTTAGCGGTAGAGATGTGTTGTTCGCGAACGAACGGATCACATTGAACGGGTCAAAGTAGTGAACGAGACCGATCCGGATCGCCGAATGACTTGATTCGGGTCGCCAAATATCGTTGGTTTTTTTACATCTGAATACCTACACTGTACGTGTCACACGAACGGGTCATGTTGGTTCCTATGCACCCCCACCCTAGACTTGCCACTGCTGAAAAAACAAACGAATAATATTGAACGAATCACACGAACGGGTCTTTTGGAAGATGAAGATGGGCGATTTAAATCGATTTTTTAAAAAATCGATTTTTTTAGTCGATTTTTCGATTTTTTGAATCGATTCTAATAGGGCGATTTTTTGCTGAATCGATTTTTTTTGTCCGATTTTTTTATTTCCCAGGGAATTTTTCCCTCTTGGCGCAGACACTGTTGGACACATGTTTCCCCCCCCCCCCCGATCTCCTATCGGTCCTTGGTAGTCTTTACAGTTTACTCTTTTGTAGGTTAGTTTTAGTACTTGAATCTTTATTCTTTAGTGTCTTTACGTTTACTCTTTCTTAATTCTTTGATCTTTCGTGTTTGCGACTACTGAGTGTACTGACCTGTGTGGCTGTGTCGTATTCGTTTGCGTCTGCGTCTTTACGACGTTTACGAGTATATCGTCTACATTTCGTAGTTTGTACTGTTGCCCATTGGCCATTGCGACGTGTATTGTAATTGTACTGTTGCCCGTTGACCATTACGTTTTTTAAGTCGGTGCGTGCAGTGTTTGCCACCTTCATCACTCGTAGTGTTAAACTGTTAACCGTGTCCATTACGACGTGTATTTTACTGTTGCCCGTTGGCCATTACGTCTTTTAAGTCGGCGTTCCCGTTGCAGTCTTTACAAGACCATAATGGCTTCTTCAAATTATTCAATAATGTGGAATTACTTCAGAAAAGTGGATGATTCTAGTGTAGGTGTTTGCAAATTATGTGATACTGTTGTGAAAACCGGTGGCAATACGACCAATTTAAAACAGCATCTCAAACGTAAACACCCGGGAATTCAAATTCCGAATCCAAAAACAAAAACTCGCAAAGTAAACACCACAACTACTGCAGTTGATAATGATGAACCAGATGAAGATGGTGCTCTACTTGTTCAATCCATAGTAAGTTTCATTATTTAATTACCAAAATATTTCAATATTTCAATTACATGGACATTTCATAATTAATTGTATTAATTTTTAATTGCAGTCTGGTACTCAAACCACATTAGATTCAATGATAGCTTCTACGTCTCGACCAGTATCGCAATGTTCCATGCAAACTGAAGCTGATTCGGTTATTTCGAGAACCAGTGATTCAGTTTCTGTGGTATCGAGTTTTACTTCAACTAGCAGATCGTCATCGAGTTTAAGTTCAAGATTAATTCAACCTACAATTGATCAATCAATTAGGGACTTGAGATCTTATGAAAGTAAGTGGTGAAATTTACATATTCAAAGAAATAAAAACGCATTTTTGTTTAGTTGGATAATTTTTGTTTTAGTTCAAATAACTGATTAATGGCAAGTATGCTTTTTAAAAAATTAATTTGAAATAAATATAACCCTTTTTAATGAGCTGCGTAAGCCGTAAATTTCAAGTTATTAGTGTTAATAATTGTGTAGAAAATATACTATTTTCAATGTTGACAAGTTGCCATATTTTCTGGTCAACTTTTAGTTTTTCTAAGTTTTCTATGTGAAGGTTTTGAAAAAAATTCTTAAAATTGTTTTCTGTAATATTAAATTATGAAATATTTTTAAACATGAATATTTGTCATAATAGGTTATTATAATTGTCTGTGAGTCCTTTTTTATATAAGGTACATGACTTCAAAGTTAAGGGAAATTAAAATAAATTAAACAATGTATAATATTTATTCTATGTGCACATTTCTGTATAAATCTGGTAATTTTTACTATTTTAATAAATTAATTTTTTTAGGTGGTGGTGCTAAAAGTGTACCAATCACAAACGCATTGGTCTATATGTTGGTCAAGGATAATTTGCCGTTGTCATCAACTGAAAAAGAAGGTTTCAAGTACTTTATGAAAAAAGTTGTACCATTGTATAAAGTTCCAAGTAGAAAGACGGTAACAGAACTTATTAGTTCTAAGTATGACGTTTTATCCCTCCACATTAAAAATAAGTTATCTTTAGTTGAAAGTATTACACTCACTACAGATGTATGGACTGATACGACAAATACTAAAAGTTACCTAGGTATGACAGTCCATTTCCTTAGTTTATGCAAATTAAAGTTGGAAAGCGTAACTCTTGGAGTGCTAGAGCTTGGTGAACGTCATACATCGGCAAATATTGTTGGATGGCTGAATGATATACTTAGGACATGGGATATTGACAAACATCAAGTTTTTTTGGTTGTCACTGATAATGGTGCAAATATTAAAAATGCAGTGTATGAACGTTTTGGTAAAGATAAACATTTGCCTTGCTTTGCGCACACACTCAATCTTGTCGTGCAAGATGCTTTAGACCATACTGAAGACATTGCCATTATCATTAATAAGGTAAAACATTTGGTGACATTCTTCAAACAGTCTGTATCGGCATCTGATGAGCTGCATAAAGTTTGCAAATTAAAACTTAAGCAATCTGTTCCTACTCGGTGGAACTCTGTGTATATAATGTTAGAAAGATTTATTAATTGTTCAGACTTTGTAGCGTCTACTATTGTGAAATTTCCTAAAGGTCCTCCCATGCTATCTGGTTGTGAACTCTTTAGTGCCAAAGAAGTTATGAATTTGCTTAAACCTTTTGAAGCTGCTACTAAAGAGTTGTCCGGCCAAAATTATGTTACAGGAAGCAAGATTATCCCCTTAATGCATTGTCTAGCAAAAAAAATAGACCCAATTACAGTCACTAGTGTCGTTTCTTCAAATTTAAAGGAAAATTTAATTAATAATTTAAAAACCCATTTTGGTAGAGTCCAGTATCTAGAAATTCTTTCTATTGCTACAATTTTAGATCCTAGGTTTAAGATGTTACATTGTAATGACCCTATAGCTTCTTCTAGAGCCATGTCTAAAATTAAAAAAAAAATATTAGATCTTCGAACTGAGAATAGTGAGACCAGTTCAAATGCAGCTGTTTCATCTTCAGATGAAGATGACCCAAACAGTTTATGGTCTGTCCATAAAGAACTGGTAACAAAAAAAGCCTTGAACGAACCTAGTTGTAGTGAAATGCCAACTGATTTGAAACACTATTTGAACCAACCCACACTGCCTTTAGGGGATGATGTTTTAAAGTTCTGGGATACTCATGGACCCATATATCCATATTTAAAGAAAATAGTAGATCCCTACTTGTCAATGGTAGCCACATCGGTACCTTCTGAACGGATTTTTTCCAAAGCAGGACAAATTATGACCGATATTCGTAATCGATTGACCGGTGATAATCTCAACAAACTTTTATTCCTTGGATCTCAACCAGAAAATGATTGGCATTTAGAATAATTATATAAAATTTATTAAATAAAATTGCTTTATCTATCTCTTTTCTAATTTAAAATCATCTTATATAGAAAATTATTTTCTTCAATATCATATTTTTCAATATTTTATTTCACTTACAATATACACTATTTATCTTCTTCACCATCAATAAATAAAAATATTCTTTACAGGAAAAAAAATAAACATCATTGTAAAACCATAAGGTTCTTTGTTCCTTTCATAATCAATATTTTATTTCACTTACAATATACACTATTTATCTTCTTCACCATCAATAAATAAAAATATTCTTTACAGGAAAAAAAATAAACATCATTGTAAAACCATAAGGTTCTTTGTTCCTTTCATAATCAATATTTTATTTCACTTACAATATACACTATGTATCTTCTTCACCATCAATAAATAAAAATATTCTTTACAGGAAAAAAAATAAACATCATTGTAAAACCATAAGGTTCTTTGTTCCTTTCATAATCAATATTGTTAAAATTGTATTGGAGTAAATTATGAATTAATAATCATCTGTATTACATTTAAAACATTGTGATAATGGTATATTTTTAACTGTATTTGGAGTAAATTATGTGTTATTAATAAAAGTATATATTTAAAAGAATATCAAAGTGAATTTTTTTATTATTACTCATACATCAAAGATAGTACAATGAACAATTTTTAGTCACTAAGTAACTACTATGATGTAACTATTATGAAATAAATCATGCAAATGTATCGAAAGGTAAGATATCTATGAGTTACCAACTTTACACATAAAATCATGTAACCTCTACAATCTACGTGCACGTGATTTTTTTTTCTTAAAAATGAAATATTTACGAAACAAGCTCAGTAGAATCAATTTTACCATTTAACAGTCCCTTAATAAATTAACTATTTTTATAATATATGTGTGAGTATTAAATTTATTATTTAATAGTTGATAATTATAATTATCCATAGGTTACTTTTTATATTATATGAGGTGGATATCAATTTAAAAAATTAAATTTTATAAGATTAAATATAAGAGTAAAATGCGTTTACGACATTATAAGGTCAACATTTAAAAAATGTTAAGTTTCAAAATTCAAATTACTTTGTAGATTTAAAAAATAAATGAGTGAAAAAAAATTAACAAAAATATAATGCACCAAAATGAGTAGGTAAGTTAGAATCTATTACATTATATTAATAATTAACATATTTTTAATTAAGTTAAACATTTTTTTATAACTACAATTTTAGTGTTGAATATATTGTTTATTACCTAACAAATTAATTAAATCATTTTATGATTTACAAGTGTTTATATCAACAAGTGCTTAATACTATATAATAAAGGGTTTGAAAGTTATTATACAATATGGTAAGTATTTGTATTTCTGAATGGATGTTTTATGTGGGAATTATACGTATATGTTAAGTAAAAACATTTTAAATTTGGTAATTTATTCAATACAGTTTTAAAAAATTAAAAAATTAAGGCGATTCATGCTCCCCCCTGTGACCAGCTATCACCATTTGGACACTGACACTGTCCATTGAATTGGTGAGTTCCATTGTGATTGATGTAAATCATGGAGCTCCGAATTCGTGGGACTAAGGCAGGGAGTCCTCGCACTGGCATTATTCAGTACGGAAAACCTTTATATATAAATCATTATGAACACGAACGTTACAGAGGAGAGCTAGAAAAGGTCAAGAAGCGCAATCTACTGATTAAAAACATCGATAGTTTAAGAATTGATTCTCAAAAAATCGATTTTTTCGAACCGATTTTTTTTTGAATCGATTTTTTCATGTCGATTTAAATCGATTCAAAAAATCAATACACTTTCAAGAATCGCCCATCACTTCAAGACCCGATCCGAATGAACCGGATCGTTTAATTGACCCGTTTAGCACATCTCTATTTAGCGGGGAACGCTAATAAGATCCAAACGGGGAGGTCGATACGCCCCAAAATGCCTAAAACTCGAATTTTCGAAAAAAACGGCAAAAAGTGCGGGCGACGGCGGCGCTCGGTTCGCACGTGATATCCGCCGCAGAGGGCCGCAGAGAAAAAAGTACGGCGGACTTATAATAATAAATTTAGCGAGGAATGCGAATAAGGTCCGAGGGGAGTAAAAGTCGAACAGTTTGAAAAAAAATCGTGAAAAGTGATAAGGAGGAGTGATAACGCAGCGGCGGCTACGCAAAAAACGACGCGACGCATGTATTTATGCCTGTATATAGCGATACATACACGGTACCTACTCACGTTTCCGTTCACGTTTAACCTCCCCTGGACTCGTTTTTGAAAAAGTAAGGCGGCGCGCCGGCTATAAATTTAGCGGGGAACTCGAATACGTCGCCGACGGGGAGGTCGGGAGACTCGTAGAGGTGCCAAACGCGACTCTAGTCGAAAAAGTCGAGAAAACCGTCGAAACGATCGATTCGTCCGCCGGGATACTCGTTTTTGAAAAAATAGGGCTGCGCGCCGACTATAAATTTAGGGGGGAACGCGAATAAGATCCAAACGGGGAGGTCGATACGCCCTAAAACGCCTAAAACTCGAATTTTCGAAAAAAACGGCAAAAAACGCGCGTCGACGGCGGCGCTCGGTTCGCACGCGATATCGGCCGCGGCGGGCCCGCCGGGAAAAGAGTACGGCGTACTCGTAATAGTAAATCTAGCGGGGAACGCGAATAAGGTCCGAACGGGGCCGCCCGAGGCCCCCGGGCGGGATAAAACTCGAAAAATTTGAAAATAAATCGTGAATTTCGAGAAAATCGTGAAAAGCGATAAGGAGGAGTGATAACGCAACGACGGCTCCGCCGCCGCCGGGAGACGGCCCACGGTTAGAAATCTAATTTTCTCATTGGTGAGTTGCTGGTTCGGATTTAACGCATAGGGGGCGCCCTCGGGTTCACGCTTTATATAGTAATATATATATATATCTTACTATATAAAACGTGAACCCGAGGGCGCGCCCCGCGGTCCTTTTTCGCATCGTACTTAAGGGACGGCCAATGGGGAGCCCTCCCGGCGGCGGCGGAGCCGTCGCCGCGTTATCACTCCTCTTATCGCTTTTCACCGTTTTTCTCGAAATTTCTCGAAATTCACTATTTTTTTTTCAAAACTTTCGACTCATACCCCCCTCGGGGCCTCGGTCGGCCCCGTTTGGACCTTATTCGTTTTCCTCGGTAAATTTACAGTCGGCGCGCGGCCCTACTTTTTTCCCGGGGGGCCCGACGCGGCCGATATCGCGTGCGATACGAGCTTCGCCGTCGAGCGCGTTTTTTGCCGTTTTTTTCGAAAATTCGAGTATTAGGCGTTTTAGGGCGTATCGACCGCCCCGTTTGGATCTTATTCGCGTTCCCCGCTAAATTTATACCCTACGCGCGGCCCTACTTTTTCAAAAACGAGTCCCCCGGCGGACGAATCGATCGCCGAGGGCGCCGCGTCGTCGCCGTTTCGACGGTTTTCCCGACTTTTTCGACTGGAGTCGCGTTCCCCGCTAAATTTATAGTCGCCGCTTGGCCCTACTTTTTCAAAAACGAGTCCCGGGGAGGAGCGGCGTCGCTTAAACGAGAGTAGGTACCGATGGGGTATCGATATATACAGGCATAAATACATGCGTCCCGAGGTTCGATTTTTTTCGCGAATCTCGCGTTTTGAACGTCCGAGGGCCGCGGACACGGTCGTCCGCTCGCCGACGCGGTCGGATCGCCCGATCAAACGCCCTTTGACAGCCGTCCAAACGGCGTTCGCCTTTCGCGGGGACGGCGACGCGGCTTAATAGTCATAGATTTGACTCCAGTTTACAACTCGGTAGGTGGCTCGGTAGGTTAGGCGTTAGGTTAGGACACTCGTAGGTCGTGCGTTCGATTCCGGTCCCCGGGATTATCGATAATTTGCGGCGGCCGTGTTAAAATCGGAATTTTTTTCTCGAGTTTTTTTTTTCGTCGTTTCGCCATCACTTCCGTCTTATCATATTTAACGAAAATGTTCCGATTTTTTTCAAAATTCGAGTTTTACCGCCTCTACGGACTTCGGACCTCCCCGTCGAAGACTTATTCGAGTTCCCCGTCAAATGATTTAGCAGAGCGGACAGTGTCATTATTACTATACATGGGCGTGAATATAATATGCGACGAAGAGTTTGATTTCTCTTTTTTTTTTCGTTTTTTTCAAAAATTCGAGTTTTAGCTCCTTTTGGTCGTATTACCCTCCCCGTTTGAATCTTATTCGGGTTCCCCGCTAAATTTATAGCCGGCGCGTGGCCCTACATTTTCACAGACGAGTCCCGGGAAAGAGTGGCGTCGCGGAAAAGAGAGTAGGTACCGTGTAAGTATCGCTAAATACAGCAATAAATACATGCGTCGCGTCGTTTTTTGCCGTTTTTTTTCTAAAATTCGTATCTTGACCCGTTTTAGTGGCATTACACTTCCTGTTTGGATGTTATTGGCGTTCCCCGCTAAATTTATAAGCCGCCCGCTGCAGAGTCGGTCTGTAGGTGTACCAGGTACATGCATATTATAATATATAAATGTATATTTATCAAGAAATGATACACGGTGGCTGGGTTGGTTTAGTTAAATTATATATACTTTATAAAATATTATCCCAGCTCGAGTCGACGATGGATGTCACAGAAACAATAATATAAAATAATTATATATTAGGTATTATTAATTTGAGTATACAATAGGTAGGTTTAATCAAATTAATAAATAGATAATTGATAAATAACAATATTTAGATAATTGACAACCACAGCTATTGCTTTTATTATCTACATTTATGAGCAACGCACCTAAATCTTTGACATGGGCTCGATTAAATATTAAATAAATAATATACTATGTAGTAGGTAGGTACTTGATACAACTATTACAGTTTTTAGGTCAGTAAGATTTGGTTAGATTATAATACTGCTACAGATTATAAATAATACTATACGAGTATTAATAAACAAAATTGAACTTTATGTATTTATTTAAAGTCTGGCAATTAGATTGTATAATGATAAGACTATATACTATTTGATATAACTTATAAAGGTAGGTTTGAATATGAGTATTATATGAAATAAACTATTTGTTATTATAACTATGGTTATTTTATACCTACATGAATAGACAATAGTAATATAACTAACCTACATGTATTTATACTACATAATATATTACAGTTTTTAGTTGAGCCAAATTATGTATATTAGTAAACAAAAAAATTACTAACTATATTATGTATTTATTTAAATTCTGGCAGTTAAATTGTATAATGATATGACATAATTAGATATTACTCAAAATATAAGTAGGGGTATCATGTATATTTACATGAGTATCAAATCAATAAAACAAATACATAATTAATAAATGATGAATAACAAATTGATACTGTATATTATGTACTTACATATGACCTATGTATTATAATATAGATGTATTATTACTATTATTATACCCATAGATGTATTAAGTGTACAATATAAACTACATTCATACACACTTGCATACACATAACAGATAAGTCATAACACAGTGATGCACCATTATAAATGTGCAATTATAATTACTAAATAATTTAAACTATCATAAATATCATATGACATAAAAAAATTGGTAGGTAGGCACATAATATATTATATACAGTCATACAATATAACAGAAAAATATTATGATAGTAGACCTACTCAGTAAGATAAATGCCACAAAATACAAACTATATGCATTGTATAGTGTATACATTTACACATACCTACGTTTAATAGGACAGTATTTTTCAGGTCAATCAAATTTGCTATTCATCAATAAAATTATATATTTATTAATTTGATTTAATTCTCATTATTAAATAAATATACATGGTAGGTATAACTTTACTATATATGTAAGTAATATCAAATAGTATAGAAAATATTATACAAATATTAAATAACTTTACTACCTACAAACTTTACTTAAATATATAAAGATCTTTTTATTTATTAATATCATAATATATATTATATAGAAACTGTAGCAGTATTTGTATGCTACATTAAATTATTAATTAATAATTACCAAAATAAGAATGTGGCTATTTGAGTACCTCAACAAATTAACTCACCTGACAACTGTAATATTATATTGATAGGTATGCATTTATTAGTTCATAACAGGGACTGGAACCGTACCGAAATTGACCAGTTTTGGACCAAAATCTTTTGAAAATCTTAGGACCGAAACCGGACCGGAACAATTGAATATATTTTTTTAAGAAAAGAAACCGAAACCTATATTTTGATGTAGAGGTTTTTCCGGAAAATGCAATAGATGTTTCATCTGTGGTGAAAATAGGTAATAACTAATAACTAATTATTAGTAATAATAAATAATTATAAAGTCGTAGACCTAAATTTTGGCGTAATGACGTCGAGGAAGGTGACTCGGTAGTCGGATTGCTTACGAAATGTTTTGAATTTTTTTTCACATAATTCATAACTTAATTTTGCGTTGTCAGTGACTGTAATGGACGCTGTCCCGGCCGCACGTTGCCTACCCGGTTAACATAGATGACTGACCTGCTAGACAACAAAAAATCAGACGGTGGCTATATGATTTGCACAGACGCCCGAAATAATTTGAATTTTCTTCAAGTGATTTATTCTTTAATTTTGCATTTTCGGTAACAGTAATGAACGTCGTCCGCGATTCGACGCAGTCGGATTGCATACGTGATGACGTGCCCCAGCCGTCGAATATTGTCGGACTGCCTTCCAGCTCGACTACGACCAGAGTTGAGGAACGTGACTTTATATTAGATTTTCATAATCATGGTAGGTTCTGCGTTCTGATTCAATGTGCTGTAACGTCGAGTAAGGCGACCGACCTGGTAGACACCTAAACTAAAGGGCAGCTATAAAACTCGGCCGTCGCACATTGTCATATATCCTAGAAGTTTTACTAAGGCGGACGTCATTCGAGTTGACTGACCTGGTAGAGAGGAAAAAAATCGCGGCAACAAAATGATTTTGTACGGGATTTCGAATTTCCGGGGGCATTCGGCGAACGTTGTCGGCGAACGTTGTTGCTCACACGGGCTACCAAGTGGAACCACGGTGGTGCAAATCTCATGACACAACGACCGGCTAGAGACCGACGACCAGATGATATTTTTACTTAACTATCCGTTTTCGGTGACAGTAATGAACGGTGTCCGCGATTCGACGCAGTCGGATTGCATACGTGATGACGTGACACGCGGCCATCACACATTATCCGACACCCACAAAACTATGAACAACGTCGAGGAAGGTGACTGACCCGCTACACCCCAAATACTATTACTACGGCGAACGTCATTCTAGGTGACCGAACTGCTAGACACCCACAAAAATTACTATATTATTTTTTTACCAAATTTCGAATTTCTGGCGGCGTTGTCGAAAAGACTCTGCCCTGGCTACCACGTCGAACCACAGTGGTCCTAGCCTTATCACACATCCTTATCACCATACCTCCTCATCACCCATACACCGTGTCGGCTGAGACCCACGACCGCACCATGAGACCACCGCTGCTTCCGAAATCGACAACACTCGGGGCCCGGTCACGGGGGTCTGGGGGTGTCCCCCAGCGACGCTCGGAGAGCTAGTCTTACTATATAAAACGTGAACCCGAGGGCGCGCCCCGCGGTCCTTTTTCGCATCATACTTAAGGGACGGCCAATGGGGAGCCCTCCCGGCGGCGGCGGAGCCGTCGCTGCGTTATCACTCCTCTTATCGCTTTTCACCGTTTTTCTCGAAATTTCTCGAAATTCACGATTTTTTTTTCAAAACTTTCGACTCATACCCCCCTCGGGGCCTCGGTCGGCCCCGTTTGGACCTTATTCGTTTTTCTCGGTAAATTTACAGTCGGCGCGCGGCCCTACTTTTTTCCCGGGGGGCCCGACGCGGCCGATATCGCGTGCGATACGAGCTTCGCCGTCGAGCGCGTTTTTTGCCGTTTTTTTCGACAATTCGAGTCTTAGGCGTTTTAGGGCGTATCGACCGCCCCGTTTGGATCTTATTCGCGTTCCCCGCTAAATTTATACCCTACGCGCGGCCCTACTTTTTCAAAAACGAGTCCCCCGGCGGACGAATCGATCGCCGAGGGCGCCGCGTCGTCGCCGTTTCGACGGTTTTCCCGACTTTTTCGACTGGAGTCGCGTTCGGCGCTTTCGCGAGACGTCCGACCTCCCCGTCGGAGCCGTATTCGCGTTCCCCGCTAAATTTATAGTCGCCGCTTGGCCCTACTTTTTCAAAAACGAGTCCCGTGGAGGAGCGGCGTCGCTTAAACGAGAGTAGGTACCGATGGGGTATCGATATATACAGGCATAAATACATGCGTCCCGAGGTTCGATTTTTTTCGCGAATCTCGCGTTTTGAACGTCCGAGGGCCGCGGACACGGTCGTCCGCTCGCCGACGCGGTCGGATCGCCCGATCAAACCCCCTTTGACAGCCGTCCAAACGGCGTTCGCCTTTCGCGGGGACGGCGACGCGGCTTAATAGTCATAGATTTGACTCCAGTTTACAACTCAGTAGGTGGCTCGGTACGTTAGGCGTTAGGTTAGGATACTCGTAGGTCGTGCGTTCGATTCCGGTCCCCGGGATTATCGATAATTTGCGGCGGCCGTGTTAAAATCGGAATTTTTTTCTCGAGTTTTTTTTTCGTCGTTTCGCCATCACTTCCGTCTTATCATATTTAACGAAAATGTTCCGAATTTTTTACAAAATTCGAGTTTTACCGCCTCTACGGACTTCGGACCTCCCCGTTGAAGACTTATTCGCGTTCTCCGTCAAATGATTTAGCAGAGCGGACAGTGTCATTATTACTATACATGGGCGTGAATATAATATGCGACGAAGAGTTTGATTTCTCTTTTTTTTTTCGTTTTTTTCAAAAATTCGAGTTTTAGCTCCTTTTGGTCGTATTACCCTCCCCGTTTGAATCTTATTCGGTTTCCCCGCTAAAATTATAGCCGGCGCGTGGCCCTACATTTTCACAGACGAGTCCCGGGAAAGGTTGGCGTTGCGGAAAAGAGAGTAGGTACCGTGTAAGTATTGCTAAATACAGCAATAAATACATGCGTCGCGTCGTTTTTTGCCGTTTTTTTCTAAAATTCGTATCTTGGCCCGTGTTAGTGGCATTACACTTCCTGTTTGGATGTTATTGGCGTTCCCCGCTAAATTTATAAGCCGCCCGCTGCAGAGTCGGTCTGTAGGTGTACCAGGTACATGCATATTATAATATATAAATGTATATTTATCAAGAAATGATACACGGTGGCTGGGTTGGTTTAGTTAAATTATATATACTTTATAAAATATTATCCCAGCTCGAGTCGACGATGGATGTCACAGAAACAATAATATAAAATAATTATATATTAGGTATTATTAATTTGAGTATACAATAGGTAGGTTTAATCAAATTAATAAATAGATAATTGATAAATAACAATATTTAGATAATTGACAACCACAGCTATTGCTTTTATTATCTACATTTATGAGCAACGCACCTAAATCTTTGACATGGGCTCGATTAAATATTAAATAAATAATATACTATGTAGTAGGTAGGTACTTGATACAACTATTACAGTTTTTAGGTCAGTAAGATTTGGTTAGATTATAATACTGCTACAGATTATAAATAATACTATACGAGTATTAATAAACAAAATTGAACTTTATGTATTTATTTAAAGTCTGGCAATTAGATTGTATAATGATAAGACTATATACTATTTGATATAACTTATAAAGGTAGGTTTGAATATGAGTATTATATGAAATAAACTATTTGTTATTATAACTATGGTTATTTTATACCTACATGAATAGACAATAGTAATATAACTAACCTACATGTATTTATACTACATAATATATTACAGTTTTTAGTTGAGCCAAATTATGTATATTAGTAAACAACCCGGGTGTCGGTCATGAGTGTTTTCGATTTCGGAAGCTGCAGTCGTCTGTTGCTCTGGCCGTCAGTCTCGAGCTGGTCGGTGTGTGATAAGGAACTCTGATAAGGTTAGGTCCACCGTGGTTCGACGCGCTAGCCCCCCGGTAAGCAACACCGTTCGACGACAACGTTCTTTACTGCCGCCGGAAATTCAAAATTCCGTAAAAAAATTATAAATCGTCGTTGCATTTTTGTGGGTGTCTAGCAGGTTAGTCACCTCGAATGACGTTCGCCGTAGTAATAGTATTTGGGGTCTAGCGGGTCAGTCACCTTCCTCGACTTTGGTCGTAGTCACCCTGGAAGGCAATCCGACAATACTCGACGGCTGGGGAACGTCATCACGTATGCAATCCGACTGCGTCGAATCGCGGACGACGTTCATTACTGTTACCGAAAAAGCAAAAAAAGTAATAAATTACTTGAAAAGTATTTAAAAAATGTCGGACGTCCATGCAAATCATATAGCCGCCGTATTTTTAGGGTGTCTAGCAGGTCAGTCACCTCGAATGACATTCGCTATAATAATAGGAGTAGGCTATCCGACTTGGACGGATAGCGGACAATGTGCGACGGGCGGGTCACGTCATCAGGTATGCAATCCGACTATGTCGAATCGCGGACGACGTTCATTACTGTTACCGAAAACGCAAAATTAAAGGATAAATTACGTGAAGAAAATTCAAAATATTTCGGTTGTCCATTCAAATCATATAGCCACCGTCTGATTTTTTGGTGTCTAGCAGGTCAGTCATCTATGTTATCCGGGTAGGCAATGTGCGGCCGGGACAGCGTCCATTGCAGTCACCGACAACGCAAAATTAAGTAATGAAATACGTGAAAAAAAATTCAAAACATTTCGTAAGCAATTCGATTACCGAGTCACCTTCCTCGACGTAATTACGCGAAAATATGTTTTGGGGTCTAGCAGGATCTAGGGTCTAGCGTCGGATAGCGGACAACGTGTGACTTCTGACGCAAAATTAAGTAATAGGTCACGTGCAAAAAAATTGGTATATATGTTTTGGTGTCTAGTAGGTCAGTCACCTTCCTCGACGTTGGACGTAGCAACCCTGGTAGGCAATCTGACTTCGTTGGATAGTGCGACGTCCGGGTCAAATCATGAAAACGCCAAATGACGTAAATCAAATGTATATAAATAATAACATTTCGGGCGCCCGTGCTAGTCCTAATATAGTCGCCGTGATTTGTTGATTGTCTAGCAAGTCGGGCGGCCACGTTTAATAGTTTTTGTCGTTTATAGTAGGTAGTAGAGCGATTTAGAAGCGAAACTCGGTCAGCTGATTGGGATTTCGTTTCCCAATGGTCCTCCGAAAAACACGGAAATGTTTCCGCGCACCGACATGATGTCAGACCCAATATCTCTCATATCACATAATAGGCGGGAAGTTATCCGCTGATACCGCCGAGTGGAAAGACGATAAACGGTCGGTGATAAGGCCTACAGGTTTGGCGGTATTCTGTCGAAGGCGGGAATGTTTGAAAACCATTTTTGCGTGTGTATCAATAAAATCGAGTGATGGTCCTAAGGCATTATTATGACCATATGAAAAAAATTTGGAAAAATGAAATAAGAACGATTGCCAAAAGTGTAAGGTTTAATGCCGTGTTCGAATGAATAATATAAAACTATAAGATAATTAATTTGTCAATACAATAAATAAATTAATCGGCCGTGCGATATCGTTTCCCGCATGGGTTACCTGCCTTGACTCTTGTTATTGTCGCCGTTCTAAGACCAAGGACTGCGCCGACTTCCGACTTTAAAATCATTTCATTCAAACCGTCTGAACCAGAAACACGTGAGTATACATTATATTATTAATTTAATTGGTGGCTTTTTAAAAACCTTTTTTACACCGCAGATCGTAGGTAATTTATCAATTAATATAATGTAACACATGCTTTCCGATTAACGAATTTAATATTTTATCATACCATCAGCATATAATAATACCGACAGATCACTTAAAGTTTAGTTTTCCTATACACTTTCTTTATTGCTTTTTATTCATCAACTTTAGAATGATTAACAATGCATAGAACATTAGCGGCAATTGCCAAGCGTAGGCACACGAGGTACATTATTTATAATAATATAAAAGTATTACTATACACTTTCTTTATTTCTTTAGAATGAGTATAATAAGAAACATTGGATTGTTTTTTAACACGTCCAACGCGGATCCTTTTTATGAATTAATAATATCTTATTGTAATAATATATAAATTTGCGAAGAAAATCGAGCCTTTGTTTTGTTTGTAACACATGGTTTCTGTGAAACAAATTAAATATTTTTCCTATTTTTTTTTTTTGTTTTTAACACGTTCACCTACGATCGCATTAATCAAATAATATTGTTATAAAATATACATTTGCGAAGAAAACCGTGACTTAGTTTTAGTGTGCACCACATGCTTTTTGTTTAACGAATTTAATATTTTATAATATCACCAACATATTATAATAATACCGACAGATCACTTAAAGTTTCGTTTTACTATACACTTTCTTTATTGCTTTTAATTTGTCAACTTCAGAATGAGTAACAACGTAAAAAACATTAGCGGCAATTGCCAAGCGTAGGTACATGTGAGGTACATTATTTATAATAATATAAAAGTTTTAGTATACACTTTCTTTATATATTTAGAATGAGTATAATAAGCATAGACCTTATACTCATAGACGGAGCATGATCGTAGTTCCCGCGGCAAATACGGGGTGCGCTGCACATGTGTGGAATCTTCTTCTGCGCATGCGCGAAAACACAACCAGGTTGTGTTACAATAGTAATATTTATCGTAATGTGGTATGCATCATCACAGCATATTTAAATATTTTATTAATAGATTTCAATCTTATTTTAATTTTGTGTAATAGCTAAAAAATATTAATTATGCCTAGACTATGTGTTGTTTGTAAAAAATATGAGATTAAGGGATCAGAGAAATCATTTCATTCGTAAGTACAATAATTTATATTAGAACATTAATATGTTATTCAATTTGCATTAAATATTTGTTATATTATTTTAGTTTTCCTAAAAATAAAGATCGTCAGCAACTATGGTTAAAAGTATGTAATATAAAATGGTACTCGCCATCCTACAAGATATGTCAAGATCATTTTTTGCCAGAAAATTATTTACCAAGTGGATATCTGAAAAATAATGCTGTTCCATTTGTAATATCTACAAGACGTACAGGTATGCAAAAATGTATTTACCATCAAACATTATTTTGATACATAGGTAATATAACAGTCTAAATGTATTATTATTATTTCATCTAAGATTATGAACCTTTGGACTATGAGGGAAAATCTAGCTCTTGTCAAAGTCCTATGAAACGGTCATGTGTTGAACCCAGAGCTTCTACAAGTACAGGTATGCAAAAATGTATTTACCATCAAACATTATTTTGATACATAGGTAATATAACAGTCTAAATGTATTATTATTATTTCATCTAAGATTATGAACCTTTGGACTATGAGGGAAAATCTAGCTCTTATCAAAGTCCTATGAAACGTAAAGTGCTAAATGCAAATTCTATTGGACTATTATCGCCAAGTCATTTTAGAACTCCAAGAAAGGCACGGAGGCATTTGGACATGGTGAAGAAGCTATACAGAGAAAAGCAGATTCAAAATTTTAATTTGAAAAAAAAAGTAATAAGGCTGACAGAAAAAGTCCATACTTATGATGACCTTGTTCTGAAGTTACACAAGAAACAATTTTTAACAGACAATGCATCTGTCCACTTGCAGGTAATTTTTTAACCTATTATGCAGGGTGATTTTTTAAACATCCCCATTTTTTCCTTTAATAATACATTATTTATTTAAATTTTGATTTTTAGAATTTTTAAAAACACTTGAAACCTATATTTTTCGTACCATTTAAGGATTATCCTGTGACAATACAAACTTCTGTTTTTAAATGGGAAGCCCCCTTTTTTGAAAATGTGAAGTAATTACGCTTAGTCCATCAATACAAATAATTTGTGAAAATTATCAAGTGTAATAAATAGGTACCAAATTTGAAATCACATATAATTTATATTTTTGTAAAACCATATTTAAGGATTATTATCCTCAGTATAAACATTTTAATAATTCAGAAACTACTTATTAGAATTTTGATTTAGATACATCAAAATTTTCAAGAAAATCACACACTAAATAATTTCTAATAAAAAAGTAGTGTTCTCTTTTGATAAAGAGAAGTTTGTATCGCTACAGGATATTCCTTAAATGGTACAAAAAATATCAGGAATTTGAAAATATGCTATTTAGTATTTAGGTATAGTTAAAAATTATAAAAATCAGAATTTGAATAAATGTATTATCAAAGGAAAAAATGGGGATGAGCACGTTTAAAAAATCACCTTGTATAGGTACCTCTGACCAGTGTTGTAAAGTATTTGAGTAAATATATTCAAATATATTATATAATATTATATAATATATTATATTAATATATGTATAGTTTTATAGTTTTGGTTTTTAATTTTTAATTATTTTGGTTTTTATTCTTTTATTTAGTCTATTGGTTCTGAATCATTACGTACTTTAGTTGAGCTTAATTTGAAGGGTAAAAAGCTTCCATATACACCAGAAATGAGGAAATTTGCCATAACTTTGCAGTTTTACTCAAATAAAGCATATAATTTTGTTAGAAAGAGTTTCAAAAATGTACTTCCACATCCCAAAACCATAAGTAAATGGTATAAAGTTGTGAATGGAGACCCAGGTTTTACTCAAGAAGCATTCCAATGCATACATGAGAAAGCCAAGAATGAAACTGTTATTTGCAACATCGTTTTAGATGAGATGAGCATAAGAGAAAAAATTGAATGGGATGGAACAAAAATGCATGGCTTTGTTGATATGGGTACTAATATTGATACAGTGAATGACAACTCGGTTCATGCCAAAAATGCATTCGTTTTTATGGCTGTAGGAGTTAATGGACATTGGAAAATGCCAATAGGTTATTTTCTTGTAGCGGGCCTAAATGGAAATGAAAGAAGTAATTTATTAAAACAATGTTTAGTTCTCATGGGTGATACGGGTGCCAAAGTGCATTCAATCACTTTTGATGGAGCTTACAGTAATGGTAAGATGTGTTCAAATTTGGGTGCTTCATTTGATATAAATGACGAATTAAGTTTTAGCTTTAAAAATCCCTATAATAACGAGCCCATATATGTTTTTTATGATGCTTGCCATATGATAAAGTTAATTAGAAACACTTTAGGAGATATGGGGTATCTATTTAATCAAGAAGGAAAGAAAATAAGTTGGAACCATATTAAAATGTTGTACTTCAAAGAAAAGAATGAAGGGTTAAAAGTAGCAACAAAATTGACAAATAAACACATATACTATTATAATGAGAAAATGAATGTCAAGTTAGCAACACAAGTGTTGAGTAATAGTGTTGGAAATGGTCTAAAATTTTGCAAGTCTTTAGGATGTGATGACTTTAAAGATATTGATGCTACAGCAGAGTTTTGTTTCCTAATGAATGATGCATTTGATATACTCAATTGTAGAAGTAAATATTCTAAAAATCCTTACTGCCTGGCGCTTGATGAAAAACAATTTGAAAAGTATGAAAATTTTAGCAAGAACTTTTATAATTATGTATTAGGCTTAAGGTTGCCCAACGGTAAAACTGTGGTAGAATCTGGTAGAAAAACTGGCTTTGTTGGGCTTATAAAAGCATTACAAAATGTATTAAAGTTATATACTTGTTTGAAAAAAAAATATTCTCTTGCTTACTTATTGTCTTTTAAATTATCTCAAGACCATATAGAGACATTTTTTAGTTCAGTAAGACAAAGAGGTGGGTTTAACAACAACCCTTCTTGTAAAGAATTTAAATCAGCTTATAAAAAACTATTAGTCCATAGTGAAATTAGTGGTTCACAGTATGGCAATTGTGTTGCAATACTTGATAGCACCAAAATGTCTGTGGTAAATGTAGGTCTAGATTGTATCATAAATAATGATATTGAAGAGGATTTAAATACAGTTGAACAAGATCATGATTACATACAATCTTTAAATAGACTGACACCATTTTTAGAAGAAGTTACAAGTTATATTGCTGGTTTTGTGGTAAAAAAAATAAAAAACAAAATAACCTGTGATATATGTCACCCATTTTTGATTGATAGCTCAAATCACAATTTTAAATTAATAAACCAAAAAGATCGAAACAACGCTTTGATAAAACCTTGTCATGATGTTGTGGAGATATGTAATGAAGCAGAAAGAACTTTTCGATCTTTTAATGTTTTTTTACCAAATATTAAGCACAAAATGTTTAATAAAATAAAAAATAAAATATACCAGAAACGAAATATTTTTAAAGAATTAAATGACCATTGTATAGGCCAACAATTATTTAATTCACACAGAGATCAAATAATAAGTATGGCTATTCTCACATACTTAAACATTCGTTTTCACCATGCTGCTGCGACAACAGAAAAAAAAAATAACATTTCTATGAGGAAAAAATTTACCAAAATTGTTTTATTTCGGAATGAGTAGCGAAAAAAAGTGTGCAATTAATTACGTGTTATAAATACTTAATTAAATAAATCAAATATTTATATGGCTAATGGCTATACAATTAACATGCATTATTATATTTTAGTCTAGCTACACCTACACCTCTTAAAATTATCACTTGATCTAGACTGCAGACAAATATATATTATGTCTAGACTATGTTTTATAACAATTCATTAGTTTTGTCTATTATTAATATCTCATATTTTTTTATATACATAGGTATAAAAATTTGATTTATTGTGTTAAAAATATTAAAAATACCTGTTTAAAAGTAAAGACAAAAAAAATATTCATTTTCTACGAAAAAAGTTGGAAATATGCATAAATATGTACAAAAAACCTTTAAAAAATGTATCCAGACACCATGAAAAAAATTTGTAACAAATCCGATTTATTCTATTTGCTTTCCGAAGTTCTGAATAAATATTTAATATGCAAATGCATAGATTCCTGAGCCCTAATAATTAATAATATTGCCATTAGATTATAATTACTACAGTAGTTATTTACTATTGTATCAGAGCAATAATTATTTAGCATTATAATATTATTATAGTATTACGCTATTATATTTATTAAGTCTTATAATATTATGTGGTAAGTGTTAATAACAATGTTTTTGGTCGCAAGGAATGGTATCACTGCTGGCAGGATAGGAATGACCGCACCACCAACCCGCATCCCACCTGGATGCTCCGTCTATGAGTATAAGGTCTATGATAATAAGATACATTGGATTGTTAGTAGTATAAAGTAGACAATTCAAACACACAATGGAGCTGATCCGCTGATACCAGCTGATCCGCTGATCCCTGATGAACCGCTGATCCCTGATGATCAGCTGATCCTTGCTGATTCGCTGATCCCGCCGCCCGGTCGCGCACGTGCGCGAAATATATATTATCACTTATCATTATTACCGTTATCACTTATCATTATTACCGTTATCACTTATCATATATATTATATCCGCGCTAGACGTGTACAATTATATGACGGGAAAAAAAACTACAAAATAATTGTTCGGGTTTCGAACCCTCGACCCCCATCTTATATCGATGACGCTTTAACCCACTAGGCCACATGACCACTTATAGTCTAAGCGTTATTTTCACTCATTTAACTAGATAAATATAAAATATTATGTATAGTATACAAATTTATAACATAGTGTAATCATAATAATATCTTTCGGCACATAGTTAACATCAACCACCATAATTTACCGTTATAAGTATATACCTTTGTTGGTAATTTCTAAGAATTTTTAGTCCTTTGGCGGCATATACCTTTCCTTTTATATAAGTATCGTTATATGGGTCATCCTTTGGCGGTATACACCTTCCTTTGGCGGCATATACCTTTCCTTTTATATAAGAAAGTAACTCTCTTTGCTTTTACCGTTATTAGTATATACCTTTGTTGGTAATTTCTAATAATTTTTAGTCCTTTGGCGGCATATGCCCTTTTTGTCATTGGATTTGACCGATTTCTATATAGGCGGTTTTTTTTAAAGGATTATCGTTATATGGGTCATCCTTTGGCGGTATACACCGTCCTTTGGTGGCATATACATTTCCTTTTATATAAGAAAGTAACTCTCTTTGCTTTTACCGTTATAAGTATATACCTTTGTTGGTAATTTCTAAGAATTTTTAGTCCTTTGGCGGCATATACCTTTCCTTTTATATAAGTATAGTTATATGGGTCATCCTTTGGCGGTATACACCTTCCTTTGGCGGCATATACCTTTCCTTTTATATAAGAAAGTAACTCTCTTTGCTTTTACCGTTATAAGTATATACCTTTGTTGGTAATTTCTAAGAATTTTTAGTCCTTTGGCTGCATATACCTTTCCTTTTATATAAGTATAGTTATATGGGTCATCCTTTGGCGGTATACACCTTCCTTTGGCGGCATATACCTTTCCTTTTATATAAGAAAGTAACTCTCTTTGCTTTTACCGTTATATGTGTGTGCCGCTATTCTTTTTGTCATTGGTAATTTATTGAATGTGACCGATTTATATGGTGGATGCGGCTATTTCAAAGGATTATAGTCACCATATATGGTCAAAATCTCTGTTCACGCCCGCCATATTGCTTTTTTTTCTACACGATCCCCACCATTACCACCACCCCTAAAAATCCCTTAGTGTCCATGGTAAGAAGAGACTCTTGATTTTCCGTTTAGTCCGTGTACTACCTTTAACCGTTGTTCACGTAAATTTACTCTCTCTCAGTATTTAAAATATTTTTACAAGTGTTTAAATTTATTTTTCGGTGTTTAAAATATTTTTACAAGTGTTTAAATTTATTTTTCGGTGTTTAAAATATTTTTACAAGTGTTTAAATTTATTTTTCGGTGTTTAAATTTATTTTTCTGTGTTTAAAAATAAGTATGGCTGGACCAGTCGCAAATATGGCCAATATTTGGAAGAAACCTTTAAATATACACCTCCGTCAATAATGTTTTAATACTCGTTATATATACCTTTATATACCGGCATATACCTTTCCTTTTATATAAGAAAGTAACTCTCTTTGCTTTTACCGTTATTAGTATATACCTTTGTTGGTAATTTCTAAGAATTTTTAGTCCTTTGGCGGCATATGCCCTTTTTGTCATTGAATTTGACCGATTTCTATATAGGCGGGTTTTTTTTTAAAGGATTATCGTTATATGGGTCATCCTTTGGCGGTATACACCGTCCTTTGGCGGCATATACCTTTCCTTTTATATAAGTATCGTTATATGGGTCATCCTTTGGCGGTATACACCTTCCTTTGGCGGCATATACCTTTCCTTTTATATAAGAAAGTAACTCTCTTTGCTTTTACCGTTATAAGTATATACCTTTGTTGGTAATTTCTAAGAATTTTTAGTCCTTTGGCGGCATATACCTTTCCTTTTATATAAGTATCGTTATATGGGTCATCCTTTGGCGGTATACACCTTCCTTTGGCGGCATATACCTTTCCTTTTATATAAGAAAGTAACTCTCTTTGCTTTTACCGTTATATGTGTGTGCCGCTATTCTTTTTGTCATTGGTAATTTATTGAATGTGACCGATTTATATGGTGGATGCGGCTATTTCAAAGGTTTATAGTCACCATATATGGTTTAAAATCTCTGTTCACGCCCGCCATATTGCTTTTTTTTCTACACGATCCCCACCATTACCACCACCCCTAAAAATCTCTTAGTGTCCATGGTAAGAAGAGACTCTTGATTTTCTGTTTAGTCCTTGTACTACCTTTAACCGTTGTTCACGTATATTTACTCTCTCTCAGTCTTTAAAATATTTTTACAAGTGTTTATTTCTCTGCGTTTTAAAAATTATTTACACTTTGTGGTTTTATTTCGATATTACTTTACGTAAAAATGTATAAGTGTGATCAGTGCCCGTCAGTTTTCTCCGCAAAACGTAATTTGGTCGCCCACCAAAAGAAGCATGCAGGTGTACGTTTTCCGTGCACTGCATGCCCATCGACATTCTCGTACAAAAACAACCTCAACAAGCAACTGAAGAACATTCATGGTATGTACTAAAAATATAAAGTTTTATTTTATACAATATTAATTTTTTATTTTCCCTAAGGTATCGTTTCAGCTCACCTCAGACCATTGCCAGCTGCTCCGATCATAGATCAGCCAGCACGACCGAGCGTCATCCAGTTCGCGCCTCGTATTGTTGCCCCCGGTGGCGAGACCGGTGACTCATGCGTCATAATAGAAGATGATGATACAGGTTAGTTTTATTTATCAGAATTAATTAGATTTTTAAAAAGGCCCTCCGTTATTTACATAAAGACGTTAGATTTTTTTTTTTTTATTTTTAAAAGAAATGTCACTCGTGCTAGATTTTTTAATAGATTTAATACCACATTTTTATTAATTAGGTTTTTTTTTTTTAATTTTAATTTTAATTTTAATATTTAATTCAATATTTATTTTATAAGGTATTATACCCGCTGGTCCCTCATACGAGCTTCAACATCAGTCGAATATACCAAACGATGGGTATGATGATATGTGCGTGGCAGTTTTAGAAAATGCTCAAAATGCAGGGCTATGCGAAGCGTCAGGTAAGATTTTTTTATACATTTTCGTCGTTAGATTTTATTTTAAGTAGATTCTTATTTTTGATTTTAATATTTAACTCAATATTTATTTTATAAGGTATTGTACGCGCTCGACCACTGCAACGAGGTGAAATAGAGATCGCCCCGGATATTATAGTACCAGATATACCCGCTGGCCCCTCAAACGAGCTTCATCATCAGTCGAATATGCCAAACGATGAATATTACGATATGTGCGTGGCAGTTTTAGAAAATGCTCAAAATGCAGGGCTATGCGATGCGCCAGGTAAGATTTTTTTTTTTTATACATTATCGTCGCTAGATTTTATTTTATTTTATTTTAAGTAGATTCTTATATGACTTCGGTGGGTGGCAAACGCGTTTCCAGCGCCAACACAGTGTCGGCTGTTAAGGCGAAAAATTCTCGTATGGAACTGGTTACATCCCCGGGTCTGGTTGAGATTTCATCGTCAGGAAAACGTAAAATAGTGTGGTATTTCTCGAAAAATCTGAATAATATTCGAAATTATCCCGACTTTCTCCGTTCTCTCGAACCAGCTCTGTCAGACAAGCTAAAAACTCACGTGCAGAGACATCCAATAAAATTTAGCTTGAGGCTCGAGGCTACGTATAACCGTCCAAATGTAAACAATTCATCCGAAAATCGACAACATCGGCCAAAGAAATTTTTATAGGTACACAAATCGAAACAATAGTCGAAGAAGCTTTCATAAATTTATTAGCTGAGGAAGAGGCCTATGTTTCTCGTGGTAGCGGGTTTACGTTACAGTCTATCGATGGTTTGCTACTAGCCATTTATAAGTATGCACCGATATCTGGTTCGTCATAAATAGAATTACCGAAATCCATCATAGATAAAAGGGCAATAATAAATCCTCAAAATATAGACCAACAGTGCTTTAAATGGGCTGTATTGGCAAAGCACGTTACTGGACAGAATAAATGTCGTGTCAATTAAAATTATATGGAGCATGAGGACAAATATATTTTTAACGGAATTTCATTCCCGACACCGCTGTCAGATATTACCAAGTTTGAAAAAAATAATCAGAACGTTTCTGTAAATGTTTACGGACTTGAAAAACGATTACAGCCACCGAAAAAGTATCCTTCATATGAGGTTTTCCCACTCAAAGTCGTAGATGATGAAAAACGGGATCACTTTGACTTATTATTAGTGACGGATGGTGATAATACACATTATACTTACATCTCAATTTTTTCGAGATTACTCCGTTCACAAAAAACTAGTCATGCAGGTCAAGTTATATTCTGTAAACGTTGCTTTACATCGTTCGACAGACAGAACTTAAAACATAAACTAAGCGGACAGGCAGCTCTAGAACACCACAGATTAATATGCGGTCCGCATAAACCCATACTACCGAAAATGCCTGAAGAGGGGGCAGTTCTTGAATTTAAAGCATGGCAAAACGCACAAAGACAACCTATTGTTATATATGCCGATTTCGAGGCTCTACTTGTAAAGACTAATGAGGAAAAGGGGGGTAATACAACAACCATACAAAAACACCGTCCGATGAGTTACGGATTTATAGTTAAGGCGGCTGAAAACGTACCATCAGAGCTGCTAAAACAATTCAATATACCAACCGAACCCGTAATTTACCATGGTAGTGAGGACAAGCAAGACGTCGCAAAACATTTCATGGAGAGTGTTGTTGATGTGTGTGAAAAAATTGAAATATTGTTAGCGACGAACGTACCCTTGATTATGACTGATGAAGATACGACTAGACACGCATCTTGTTTTAAATGCAATTTATGCAAATGCGATGTTAATAACTACACCCGTATTCGAGATCATGACCACCTGACCGGGAAGTTTAGACAGACTTTATGAAATAGGTGTAATTTAAGTCTTAAACAACCGAAATACGTACCAGTTTTCCTTCATAATCTTTCTAATTACGATGCACATTTTATAGTAACAGAACTAGGTTACGATTCGCATAGAATAAAAGTAATACCAAACAGCGAAGAGAAATTCGTTACTTTTTCGAAATACATAAGTAACGATTTTACGATCAGATTCGTTGATACATTTAGATTTATGGCTACAAGCTTATCAACTCTCGCCTCCAATCTGATAACACCAAACTTGGAAAAATTCCACATAACCGCAAAACATTTTTCCAATAATGATCTACCGCTTGTCACCCGTAAGGGTGTATATCCTTATGACTTCACTGATGATTGGGCTAAGCTTGAACAAACAACTTTACCCGAAAAAGTGGACTTTTATAGTACCTTAACAGAAGAACACATAAAAGATACTGAATATCAGTTTGCGGAAGACGTATGGAGTCATTTCAATTGTCGAACGTTGGGCGAGTATTCAGATCTATACTTGAAAATTGACGTCTTGCTTCTGGCGGATGTATTCGAAAATTTCCGGGATTTATGTTTGAACACATACAATTTGGATCCAGCATATTATTTTACAGCACCAGCGTTTTCTTTCGATGCAATGTTGAAATACACTGCAATAAAACTGGGATTACTGTCGGATTATGAAATGCTATTAATGATTGAAAATGGTTAGTATATTGGAAATTATTTTTATTTCATCACATATATATATATATATATAATACGATTAAACTTTTATAGGTATTCGTGGAGGACTTACACAGGCCAGCATGCGGTACGCAAAACCTAACAATGAGAGAACACCTGATTATAACCCAGCAGACCCAAAATCCTGGCTTGTTTATCAGGATTGTAAGTTAATCTATACATTATTATTATCATTATAAAGCTAATTATATACTTTTAAAACCCTAGGCAATAATCTTTACGGTTGGGCAATGTCGGAGTACATGCCCTACGGGGGCTTCAAGTGGGTTAATCCGTCTCTTAACGGATTGGCTGATTTGAACGCAACTTCCCCTATAGGACGGATCTATGAAGTCGACATAACCTATCCAAAAGAACTTCACGATAAACACAACGACTTGCCATTTTTACCGCAAAACAGTATACCACCAGGCTCAAAAGTGCAGAAACTCATGGCGACATTTAAACCGAAAAAAAATTATGTTGTTCACTATCGCAACCTCCAGCAAGCCTTGAACAATGGTCTCATAGTTGAAAAGGTGAATATTATATAATGATATTTTATCATAGAATTACTAACATTTATGTTATAGGTGCATAGAGTTGTTCAATTTAAACAATCACCATGGCTCGCACCATACATTGCTTTGAATACCGAGATGCGAAAAAAGGCAAAGAATGAATTTGAGAAGGATTTCTTTAAATTACTAAACAACGCTGTATTCGGTAAAAAAAAAAAAAAAATAATTATGATTCTTTTAATTATTGTCTTTATCATATGATTTTCATGCAGGAAAAACCATGGAAAATGTTCGTAAACGTATGGAAATGAAACTTGTTTCGTGTGACAGACGTTTACAGAAATTAATAAACAAATCGACATTTAAATACTGCACTACGTATTCTGAAAACCTAAATGCCGTAACATTGGAAAATAAGATCATCAATTTTTGCAAACCTATTTATATTGGTAATTTTCCTATTAATAATATATATATGAAGGTATTATTGAGATTTTTAATGTACATAGGTCTTGCGGTTCTTGACATAAGCAAGAGTTTAATATATGATTATCATTATAATGTGATGCAAAAACACTATGGGGATAAAATCGAGCTCATGTATACAGATACAGGTATTATTTTTATTTATTATTTATTATTAGTTCGATATATACATAATAATAATTTTCATAATTTATAGATTCATTGGTATATTATATCCAGACCGATGATTTCTACGAAGACCTCAAGAATAATAACAACTTACTCAACCGAATGGATACTTCCAACCTACCGGAAGACCATCCATGTTTTATTTCGGAGAGAAAAAAAATACCGGGTCTGTTTTCCGATGAAACGGATGGGCTCGTAATGACAGAGTTTTGCGCGCTGCGAGCAAAGTCATATGCTTACATTTTGGATGGTAGGGAAAAGATCAGGGCCAAGGGAATTAGAAGGCATGTTGTAAAGAATCATATGACGTTTAACGATCATAAAAAGTGTTTGTTTGGTGAAGAGGAGATGGATGTTAAGAGAGAAAATGTATCCATCCGCTCTTTCAAACATCAACTGATGACAATAAAATCAAACAAATTAACGTTTAATAACTTTGATGATAAAAGAGTTATCCTAGAAGATAAAATCCATACCTTGGCTCACGGACATTACTCTCTAAAGTAAATTTAAAATAAATTTAAAATAAATTAATATTAATATTTATAATTTTATAGGGAAGATGAACCCGAGGATGATTGGCCTGAATTAGATGAAGAAGGACATAACTGGAAGGAGGAAGAGAAAGGCTTAATGAGAGACCTTCTACACTGCATAACCTAACCTGTATATAGTTTTGTGATATATTGTAAATATTACTCTTGAGATATATTTCTATTACAACACCTACAATATTGAAATAATTGTAAATACCATATATATATATATATTTTGTTATATTTTCTCATATTTTTAATTTATACATATCATGTATATATTTTGTAAATACCATATATATATATATATATATATTTTGTTATATTTTTAATTTATACATATCATGTATATATTTTGTAAATACCATATATATTTTGTTATATTTTTAATTTATACATATCATGTATATATATTTTGTAAATACCATGTATATTTTGTAATCTATATATTTTTAATCTATAAAGGTTGCCAATGTAAAATAAAAAAAACAATGTTAAAATATTATCATGTTTTATTTTTAAGAATTCTTTATAAACCATTTTCTTATAGCAAAAACTTTATAAAATGTACATTGTTTAGGATTAAATTCCATATGAAAAATACAACAAGGTAGAGTTTCGTCATCGCATATTTGTTCCAAACGAGGGCAGCCTAAATCTTCAATGTTTATGAGTGCGACGTGTGGTATATACTCCATGAGAACTTGTTGTTTCTGATCGCCCTTGACGTATATGCATCTGAACTTTAATGAATTCAATATTCTACTTAGTTCTTCATACTCGATATCACCATAATCCAAGGATAGTTGATGATAGTTACGTTCCAGCCACTTGTTGGTTTTACGACTCTTGTTGTCTTACTTTAGTTTTGAATTTTTAAAAATCCAATGTTGGGTCGCCCATGTTTCTGTGTCTACAATAGACATTTCTTTAATCATGTATTTATTGTCCATTCCAAGGACGCATTGCATGTCTAAGATGGCCGAAGACATTATGGTTTATTTTTCAACGTGTCTGTATTTTCTTTGATATAATGTAATGATGCTTCAGATTTTTTTAAGTAATCTATTATTATTAATTGAAGCGTTTCAGTTTGTTCTTGTTGTATATTAACGGATTTTCGATTTTCTTCAAGAAAATGTTCGATTTTATCTAATTTAGACGAAAACGATTTAACAATTTGTTCGAGATTTACTAAAAATGTATTAGTTTCACTAGACTGAGAACTACCGAACACGTTCATGTCTGTAGCTCGACTGACGCTATTTTTTAACGTTACGCATATTTATCCAACTATTGTGTGTATTATCAAACCCTAACCATTTTACAAACATTTGATCATCCTTCTTACGTATAATTTTTTCAATTAAATAATCGTTTGGGTGATTGGTTTTTTGAATTTCCTCAGAGTAGAAACAGCCTGCAATAGGTTTTCCAGTATAATCTTGTAGTTGATAAGTAGTGGGGGAAGTTTTATTTATTTTGATAACTTTAAATATTTCTGTAGACCAGCTTGGTAAATATCCTTTTGTAAATACCCCTTTATATGTACTTATACGAACATTATCACCAATGTTAAATTTAATTTTTCCATTAATAATTTGACGTTGCTTTATTTTCACTGAAGAAGGATTTGCATCAGCTTGTATAGGTGTCATACCTATTGTTCTATGTTTTGAATTATTGTATTCGTTAATCAATGAAGGTAAAATAGAAACCCATTCGTGTGATCCTTGTGCAGTAAACTCTCTAAACATTTTTTCTTTCAATGTGCGGTTGAAACGTTCGATAATGCATGCTTTCGTTGTACTATATGTAGAATATTTGTGTATATTATGTTTATTCATTAACGAGTTGAATGTTGTATTGTAAAATTCTTTACCATTATCGAGCTGCAATAGTTTTGGTGCGCGTTTAAGCAGTATTTTAGACATTGCATTCGAAACTTCTTTAGCACTTTTAGACTTTAATGGTGTCGCCCAAGCAAATTTTGTAAAACAATCCATGACGCATAAAATATATTTATAACCTTTATTTTTTTTCGAGTATGGGATCATTTCGACTAAGTCGGTCTGCCATAGATCGTTTTTACCATAAACATTAACTCTACGCCTCGTATAATTTTTTCTTGCTGGTTTGTGTAGTTCGAGAGCGATATCACGTTTAGACATTTGGAATTCGTTTTATCAAACCTGCTTCATACAATTCTTCGTAAATTGAAAGTATTTCGTTGGAAAGCCCTGCATTACCAGCAGCTTGAGAAGCTAAAAGTAGTCGTAAACGTTCGACTAACTCATTAGGATCATTCCAGTATACTAAACTTTTATTTTGTAATTTCACAGATAACCCACTACCAGACGGGAACAATGGTTTGATTATGTCGATGAATTTATTTCCACCTTTTTTAATTTTTTTCTCGTCTGATGTCAAATGTGCTGATGTTTGGATTAATATGCGTTTATATGTGTTTAGATCGTCTGCGGTATAGATTTTCGGAGTTTTCGAAATTATTAAACTAACAAGTCCTTGTGTTAACGGGTATGATGTATCTTCAATAATAAATGTATTTCCGTTAAGTTTAATTTCTTTTTTACCCAAATATGCGTGTCCGTTTGATTGCAATTTTGGACCATATGTTTTGTCTATGCTGTACGAATCCAACAACTCGTTTATTTTAAAAACTCTGGAATTTTCTGTATTATTTTTTTCGATATTTTGAACAGTTATCTCCTGAGGTTGCGATGTCGACTTTTGAATCTCGTTTAATGGATTGATAATTGGTTTTAATGTTTCTGTCACTATTGAATGAATATCAGCTTTTCCGTGTTTTAATGCAGTATACTTGCGTTTAATATTTTCTTTGGCTTTGATTAATTCTCCGAGTACTTCGTTGTTAGACGACATATTTGCGAATGAAGTGTTTTTAGTAAAAACATTAGTTTATATAACGACGAACGTATCGAATCCGTGACGATATCGCCCATTGTCGCGTTCACTGTCTTTGTTTATGACGATAAACTCAAATCTCCCTTTACGCCAGCATGAAGTACAAAAATCTTTAAACTCTGGATATGACATATCACCAGAGCAATGTTCCATGTAAACATGTTTTAAATTTGTCTCGTCTTGTTTAAACAGTACAATAAAATTAGCGTTGTCGCGCAAAAGTTGCTTAGGTACTTTTGAATAACTCTGAGCTAAATAGAAAACATCTATTAAATTATGCCGACCTCTGGAAAAGTAAGTTCTTGCAATCTTTTGGTTTTCAGTAATAATATCGTCGAAAATAAACACAGAGTTTGGTAAAGCTTTTTCAGGTTCAATAACATGTTCGTTTTCGTAGAACGTGAATTGTATTCCAGCAATGTCTGATAAAATATCACTCAATAATTTATACTTTGGTTGATCCAATGTTTTTGAATATATGTAAACGTTGTGAAATCGTATACCGTTTATGTGTGTTAGTAATGTGTATATTAAATTAGTTTTCCCACAACCTGAAGGACCCACGATAAGTGATCTTATCATATTAGGTAGGAGCACCCCATGTCTTTGTTTTTTATACGAAGTAGGTGGGTCCACGTTTTCAACTGTGAGTTGTATATCTTGTTTAAGGAATTTCATTTTTAAATAAATATCTCTGTAATACTGTGAACTTGATCAGTACACGATGTCACTCGCTCGAAGAAGGAACAACAATAAAGGCGCTGGTCTTATCAACACGCTTATAAACAAATTACCAATCGAGCTTCACGTACCTGGTGAGATCATAAAAATATGCGTATATTAGTAATAATAATAATAATAATATTTCTCTGCTTAGGTTATCAATATTGTGGTCCTGGTACAAATTTAAAAAAACGGATAGCTCATGGTGACAAAGGTATAAACCTTCTGGATTCTGCTTGTAGAGACCACGACATTGCGTATGAAAATAGTAATTCTTTCGCAGATCGTAACAAAGCCGATTATATATTAGAGCAGCGAGCCTAGGATAGGTTTAAGGCTAAAGATTCAAATTTAAAAGAAAAAGCTGTAGCTTGGGGCGTGACAACCGCCATGAAAGCAAAACGTAAAATCGGGGCTGGATGTGGGTTTAAAGCAGCCACAAAAGCAGCTAAAAACGCTTTAAAGAAAAATATCGGTGAAAAGAACCTGATGAAGTTAAGTAAAAAATGTCTAACCGTCGCACGAAAAACATTCAAAAAAAGAAAAACTAAAGTTCCAAGGATTATATCAATTCCAAAAAAGGGTGGGGTGTTGCCGCTCATACCGATTTTTGCCGGTTTGTCAGCACTTGGAGTACTGACTGGTGGTGTTGCCAACGTTGTTAAGTTGGCTAATGAATTTAAAAGGAACACGCCATCGCATTTAGGTGGAGGGTTATATCTCACACCGTATAAAGGCAACTCGTACAAAATCGGGTCTGCTGCTACACCATTTAAAAGTGGTGGGGTTCAAAACCGAAAAAAAACTAATATCTACGTTACCCAGAAGAGCACTGTACGATTACGAACTTATAAAAATCGCTCGTTTAATGAAAATACCTCATTTCATCGGTGTATTTACTAGAGACAGGTTACCCGTACGTCGTAAACGAATAGAATCAGCGATTGTTAACTTGGACTCGGAACACGGTACAGGTACTCACTGGGTAGCGTACAAAAAAATAGGAAATCAAGTTCAATATTATGACAGTTTTGGAAATCTACCACCTCCATTAGAAGTACAAAAATATTTTCACGGGTGTAACATCAATTTCAATTATAGCAGAGAACAGAAATATAATACTACAAACTGTGGGCACTTGTGCTTAAAATTTTTATCATGTACACGATAACATTGAACGGGAACTCAAGTGAATTGTCATGTGACATTTTTCCACCGCTGGAAGTAGGAAGCACAGCACAAATATGTCTTTTGAGCTTACAGACAAATAATTCGATACCAAACATCGAACCTGGGTGTAATACTATCGGGTTTCGTGATATTCTAAATGAAAATGAAAACGTTATTATACCTACAGGCAGGGGCGGATCTAGGGGGGGGGGGGGGTTCAGGAGGTCAGCTGACCCACAGTTAATATTTGCCGATCAAATAGGCCTCTTTTCAGATCTTGGGTAGTTGGACACTTGGCCCCTCGGATTTACTTGAAAAATGAATAAAAATTGACATTTATCAATTTATAATTTATAAATTATATTATATCGTTTTAGTAAAAAGTTAAGTAAATCATATTTTATTACGTACGACGTACCCCGATACCCGGTACCCGTACACCAACGCTGTGCTCATAAAATTAGATTTTATTTACAAAACAAAAATAAGTTGTATCGCTAAATAATAATGGGTCTATTGTATATAGTAATAGTAATATAGTATACAAAAATACATAATTGTGTGTGCCGGTTGCGACTTGCGTTCGCAGAACTATTGAAACTATTTATATATAATCCAACGTAAATCTGTAGCCCGTATGACTAATAAGTCTATGGCTAATATGTCTATATTATCTCTTCCTGGCTCTCCCCTACACCACAGTGATATAATATTCCTTATTGCCATACAATCGAACTAAACTATTTAAGTCAACAGTCAATTGTCAACAATATACTACTGCCATCAGTGCCATCACGAACGTTCATCACGATTGACGAAAAAGTGTTATGATTGTAATATCCATTATCATTTATTTATATGGACTTTTTATATGTTTGGTACTATTTTGGTATTAAATAAATAATTAGTTTTAAAATTGTAAGATTTTACTAAGTTTAAATCTAAACTCCAAAGTATGGAAATGGAACCATCAGAACTGTGTCAGCCACCTAAAAAAAAAGCCCGTCTCTCAGGTGGGGCGAGAAGACTAATAAAAGAAAAAGAAAAAAGTGTAAAAGGAAATAAAAGTATTTTATCTTTTGTTCAACCTTTTAAAAAACAAGGTAGGTAGTATTTTAAGTTCCTACTATATTATATTAAATATTAAGTAGTTGTAGTTTAGTAGTTAATATATTTTAACTATACCTAACGTTTCATCACCCATCAGGTTATTTTTTTTAAACAACCGAAAGAACAAGGTAAGTTTTAGGAACTAAAATTAATTCAGTAATTTCAGTTAACCACCGATTACTTTGAAATGTATTATTTATTATTTGACTATAAATTAATAATTTAAACAATTAAATAGCATAACTAATATTTAGGTATGTTTTCTTTATCAGTACCTACCTATTTATGCATAGGTATATTATATTATTAAAATAAATGAATTTGCCCATTTTTTAGGTCAATCTGTCAACCCACCTATTGAAAAAAATATGATATCAAAATATCAAGTCCCAGTCATAACAAATTTAGACCAAGATGTTGGTGATATTAGTGAAATTGAAGGTAAATAAAATAAAGCATATTATTAATTTATTACAAATTAAGTATAATTCAATATAATTTTAAATTATAATAATAATTCCTACATAATAAACCTTTTTTTAATAATAATTTTATATTTTATAAATTAACTGATGAACATGGACATTATTATTTCTTTTGTATTTTCATTCCCTGTATATAAAACATTTTTTTATATTATAATAAACTGATTTGCCTATTTTGTAGCTCAATCTGCCAGCTCAACTACTGAAAAATTACAATAACAAAATATGAAGTCCCAGTTATAACAGATTTAGACCAAAATGTTGGTGATGTTGTTAGTGAAATTGAAGGTGAATAAAATAAAGTATATTATTAATTTATTACAAATTAAGTAACATTTTATATAAATTTATATTTTATAAATTAGGTAACTGATGAACATGGACATTATTATTTCTTTTGTATTTTCATTCCCTGTATATAAAACATTTTTTTATATTATAATAAACTGATTTGCCTATTTTTTAGGTCAATCTGGCAGCTTAACTACTGAAAAAAATATAATAACAAAATATCAAGTCCCAGTTATAACCGATTTAGACCAAGATGTTGGTAATGTTGTTAATGCAATTAAAGGTAAATAAAATAAAGTATATCATTAATATATTACAAATTAAGTATAATTCAATATAATTTTAAATTATAATAATAATTCCCACATTAAATATTCTCCAAATTAATAATAATTTTGTATTGTATAAATTAACTTATAAACATGAACATATCTACTAATATTTTTTATATAGTATACAAGTATAAAATAATTTAATGCCCAAATAATCTAAAATAAATGATATGTATTTTATAAAAGTAAATTATAGCATATAAATTCTAGTCCTAATTGTGAGCATTATTCTTTGGATTGTTTTAGAACAATTAGTGATAGATTAATTACATAATATGTATATATAATAATTAATTAGATAGATTAATTACATAATATGTATATAAAATATATACAAATTAAGTAACATTTTATATAAATTTATATTTTATAAATTAGGTAACTGATGAACATGGACATTATTATTTCTTTTGTATTTTCATTCCCTGTATATAAAACATTTTTTTATATTATAATAAACTGATTTGCCTATTTTTTAGGTCAATCTGGCAGCTTAACTACTGAAAAAAATATAATAACAAAATATCAAGTCCCAGTTATAACCGATTTAGACCAAGATGTTGGTAATGTTGTTAATGCAATTAAAGGTAAATAAAATAAAGTATATCATTAATATATTACAAATTAAGTATAATTCAATATAATTTTAAATTATAATAATAATTCCCACATTAAATATTCTCCAAATTAATAATAATTTTGTATTGTATAAATTAACTTATAAACATGAACATATCTACTAATATTTTTTATATAGTATACAAGTATAAAATAATTTAATGCCCAAATAATCTAAAATAAATGATATGTATTTTATAAAAGTAAATTATAGCATATAAATTCTAGTCCTAATTGTGAGCATTATTCTTTGGATTGTTTTAGAACAATTAGTGATACCACCGCCCTCAAACTCAACCGACTCAGAATACGATTCAGTACAGTCAATTCTGATAGATAAATCTGTAGAATATCCTTCAGATCCTGATTTATTTAGAGACACAATACTATCAAAACCCCTTATAAGAGCTCTTATGGAAATAGGGCCTTGCCAACCAGGCATTGATGGAAAACATTTTATTTTTCCAAAAAATAAAAATGGTCAAAGTTTTCTTTTAAAGTGGTACGAACAAATAACGAAGTCAAATTTTCCTTGTAAACGAAACTGGTTAGTTTATTCTCCAAATAGCAATAAAATGTTTTGCTTTCCTTGTTTTTTATTTCGTACTGTTTCTCAACACCATTATCAGTGGTCTGATCCATCCAAAGGTGTATCAAATTTTCGCAAGGGTCATGAAAAAATTGTTAAGCATGAGAAGTCGAACGAACACAAAACTGCTGAGAGAGAATATTTAATACTGAGAACAAGAATTAAAAATGACAGTACCATTATGCATCATATAATTCTAGCAGAAAAAAATGAAAAAGAACATAATCGCAATGTTTTAAAGCGTTTAATTGATGTATCCTTATTTCTAGCCAAAAATGGTCTTCCATTTAGAGGTCACCGAGAAAAGTTTGATTATGAAACACCAAACCAAGGTCTTTTTATTGAACTTGTTAAGTTAGTTTCAAAATATGATGCTGTATTAGCAAAACATCTTGCAGTATCAAATAAAAATGAAACCTATTTAAGTCATATGATTCAAAATGACATAATTAAATCTATGGCACATGAAACTGTTCAGTTAATACTAAATGAAATAAAATTGGCGAAATATTTTACTATAATCATTGATTCAACTATAGATATAAATAAGAATGATCAATTTTCTCTGAGCTTAAGGTTTGTTGACCAAGAAGGAAAGATAAGAGAGCATTTCATTTGTTTTGAAGAATTACTAGGTGCCTCTGCTAATAATTATTTTGATATTTTAAATAAATGTATTGAAAAGTATGATTTGGATTTTTCCAAGTGCCGTGGCCAGGCTTATGATGGAGCAAGTACAATGTCTGGTCGATTTAGTGGCTTACAATCAAGAGTAAAAGAGTTAAATCCTCTTGCATTGTATATCCATTGCTGCGCTCATAATTTAAATTTGGTTTTAATTGATTCCATTAGATCTTCCGTTGTTGCAGTTTCATTTTTTGGTACATTAGAAACTTTATATACATTTCTTACCAGCAGTTTACCTAGACTTCATATTTTAAAAGAAGAACAAGCAAAGCAAGTAGAAGGTGTAATTTTATCATTAAAAAAATTATCTGATACAAGATGGGCTAGTCATAAGCGAGCAGTAGATTCAGTGTATAATAGTTTACCTGCTATTGTCAAAACACTAAAACAAATAAGCAAAGGCAAAATATCCAACACAAAATCAAAAACCGTTTCAGAGGCACAAGGTTTGCTTTTTCATATTATGAAACTTAAATTTAGTTTTATGTTACTTATGTGGAAAAATATATTAGGAAAAGCTTATATATTATCTAATTATTTACAAAATACATCAATTGATTTAACAACTGCTTTTAATATGATCACATCTTGTTCTGAAAATATTAAATCGATGAGAACAACTGAACATTTTTTAGAAACTCAAAAAAATTCAATTGCGTTGTGTGAAAAATTTGATGGTGCCACAAAGTTTGATGAACAACGAAACAAGAAAACGAAAAAATTTTTCGATGAAATTGGTATAGAGCAGTGGTTCCCAAGCTATTCTATTCTACGCCCCCTTTATATATTTTCAAAAATCTCGCGCCCCCCCTTTTTTAAATTGAAAAAAAATTGATCATATTTTTTTGTGTTCTTTAAAAATAAACTTTAAATTATTCAGAATGACTACTTTTTTATTGATGTTAATAATAATAATAATAATGGTAAATAAAAAAATACATAATGAAATTAGATGTTAATAATAATAATAATAATAATAATAATGGTAAATAAAAAAATACATAATGAAATTAATAAATAATGTTAATGCTGACAACACTTTTCCTTGGACAGTTTTTTTATGTTCGGCTCAATATTTGATAATGAACACCTTAAGTCAGATGCGACATCTAAACGATTTCTATATTTGTTTTTTATAACTGCCATGCTGGAGAACCCAGATTCGCACAAATATGTAGATGAAAATTGTACAAGGACTTTTAAAGCTTCATTTGAAATTTCAGGATAAATAGGTTGGTATTTTACCCAAAATTCTTCCAAAGAGCTACCACTGTTAAAATCAATTTTCGCCCGTGAATCGTTCTTCAGCTCGATTGCCTGTTCTTGAATTATATCTGGCAATGTGTCTACGTTAGTACTGAATGGAGAACTTGTTAACATATATTGCCAACTTTTGTTCGAAAAATTTGGAAAATATCGAGTGAATTCATCAGTCAAACTGTCGAGATGTTTAATCACTATATCTTTCAATCCAGTAGGACAAAATGGTTCTTCTTCATCAGAGAGAAGTTCGTTCAGTCGACGGAAAGACGAAAAATTAGGAGTCTCTTTGTTTACTCGGCGTTTCCACAGTTGTATCTTTTCTAGAAATGAGTTGATAGTATCGTTCGCGATTATTACGTTTATATTCCTCCCTTGTAATTTGAGATTTAGGTTATTAATGGTCTCAAAAAAATCTGCTAGATATGCGAAGTAGAATGTGAAATTTTCATCAGTAAAATTTTCCCGAAGATCGTCTTTTCCTAATTGTAAAAGCATTATTTCGACTTCAGACTTTAATTCGTACAAACGCTCAAGCATATTTCCTTTGGATAACCAACGAACCTCGGTATGGAATAATAAAACAGAATGTTGGGCTGATAGCTCAGAACAAAGAATCTTAAAAAGACGTGAATTAAGAGCACTACTTTTGATGGTATTAACAATTTTTATACATACTTCTAGTAAATTTTTAATTTCAAATGGCAGCGTTTTTGCAGCTAAGGCTTGGCGGTGTATTACACAATGAGAACCAATTATTGATGGATTTTTATCTTTTGCAAGCTTCACAAAACCCGATCGTGATCCTAGCATAGCAGGGGCACCGTCTGTACATACACCTACAACATTTTTCCAAGAGAGGCCATTCTGATCAAAAAATATATCGATGGCAGACAAAACGTCACTGCCTTTTGAGGTGGAACTTAAGGCCTGGGAAAACATAAGCTCTTCTGCAATAGTCTTTTCATTTATAAAACGGCAGTAAACTAATAGCTGACAACAATTGGCCACATCAGTTGATTCATCACACTGAATTGCAAAGAATACGGAATTTTTTAATTTATGAATCAACTGATTTTGTATGTCCAAAGCTAATTCATCAATGCGTCGTTTGATTGTATTGTCTGAAAGAGATATTTGAGAAACTTTCCTTTTACTTTCTTCACCAAGTACTATTTCAACGGCTTTAAGTATGCTAGGCTTAATTAATGTTTCACAAAATGTATGTGGTTTCTTTTGCTGAGCCACCATAAAGGCGATGTGATATGAAGCTTCAATAATTTTTTCATTATTCTGTTGAAATTCTCCGGTTCTGTCAAGTTTAATTTTATTTAAAGAATTTTTTTTAGCAACAAAAAACTCTTTAGGTTTTTCTTTTAGCATCGGATGAGCTGTGGTTAAATGTCGTTCTAGTCGACTTGGTCGGAGAGCATCGTTACTTAACACAACGTGACAAATAACACACTGTGGCATTTGGATACCATCCTTTTGAATGAACGTGAAACCAAACTTTATATAATCGTCGTTATACAATCTTATTTTCTGTGGAGCCATTATTTTTACGTATGTACACTCGCGACGACTACGTACTACGATACTACGTGCAGTATGCGACTGCAAAACGAAACTAAATCGAGTTTAAAGTTTAAACTAATCTAATAGCTTTTCCCTAACATCCTTTTATCGTTCCGATTAATTTACAGATAACGTAGCATAAAACTATTTATAGTCATTATCGGTTATCCATTATTGATACCCGAGAACGGATAAAGAGAACCAGTCTACTAATTTTATTTCTCTACGTTTTAAAATAAAAAAAATGTAATCAATAAAAATTGTCTTTCGTAAAAACTGCTTGCGCCTCCCCAGCAATGTGTACACGCCCCCCAAGGGGGGCGCGCCCCCCAGTTTGGGAACCAGTGGTATAGAGGATGATTTAAATAAATCAGCTGATCAAAGTTTTAAAATTAATACTTACTTTGTAATTTTATATTCATTTATTAATGTTTTAAATCACAGGTTTGAAGATTTTTCAAATATTGTTCAGCAATTTGAATGTCTTGATCCAAGAAACTATTTTTTTGAAAAAAAAACTAATGAGAAATCAATTAATCAACTTAAAAAACTCTCTGAAACTTACAAAATTGATATTGATCAAGATGATCTCATCTTAGAATATGTATCATTTACCTCTGTTTATTATCATTTAAATAAGGACTGTGAAGATATTTCTACAAATGATGTTTTGAAATTTATAATAACTAACGATATGATATCATCGTACCCAAATTTATCTACTTTATATAAAATTTTTTATACACTGCCTGTGAGTAGTGCTACGGCTGAAAGAAGTTTCAGTCGTCTCAAATTAATTAAGACGTTTCTTCGCTCTACTATTGCTGAAGAAAAATTGTCAAATCTTGCAATACTTAGTATTGAAAAATGTACAGCTGAAAAAATTAATTTCAACAGAGTCATTGAAACTTTTGCAGAGTTGAAAAAAAGAAGGAAACTATTATAATTTTAATAATGAAATAAACACACATACAGTACCGATAAATGAATTTTTTTGTTTTATTTCCTAGTACACAAGTATAGATTTCTAATATAGTTTTAATAAGTGGCCCCTTGAAATGTCCTGACCTACAGTCTCCAAACTCTGGATCCGCCCCTGCCTACAGGCACTTACGAATTGGTTCATTTAGAGACTATTATACAAAACATGATGCCTGATTTCGTCAATTTTTTCGAGTTAAAAGCAAACAGGAAGACATTAAAGTGCAGTATATCGTGTAGTCATGATTTGGACTTGAGTGTCGAGAATAGTATAGCGAAATTGCTAGGCTTTCGAAATGTTCTATACACTACTGGTGCCACTCATGAGTCTGAAAATATCGTCAACATCATGAAAATAAACTGTATAAAAGTAGAGTGCAACTTAATTACTGGCTCATTCTGTGACGGAGCACCGAGTCAGACTATACACGAGCTTTATCCGTCTGTGCCTGCTGGGTATAAAATCGTTGAAGTACCTAGACATCTGGTTTTCTACGGTCTCAACACGAGATCAGTAACCAGAGTAAATATTGTGCTAAAAGACCAAAACGATTGCCTGATAAATTTGCGCAGTGAACCGATAACAGTTCGTTTACAAATAACGCGTGGATATGGCGCTCAAGTTTAATATAAAAACCGGTATAATCAAAAAACCTGTCAGTTTACCGCCTGCCGTTAAGAAGTCAACATCTATGTCAAAATCGAAAAAAACTATTTCTAAACCGAAAAAAAACAAGTCCAAGCTCACTAAAAATAATTTAAATTTTCTCCGTTCGTTGCAATGATGGATGACACGTATTTAGACGTCACAGCCGACTATGTCGATGAGTGTAAAATAACGCAAATGAATTATCATTAATTCACTCCGTACTCAAACATGTCTTTATCAAATAACGATGAAATCAGGATAAGTGTTTTGAATATGGACTCGTACACTTTACCGTGCGAAAGCTATATTTACATCGAGGGTAAAGTGAACAAACCTACCGATGCTGTTGGAGACGTACGTTTTTCAAATAATGGATTGGCATTTTTATTCTCTGAAATGCGATATGAAATAAACGGAGTAGAAATACAGAAATTAAAATCACCTGGAGTATCGTCTTGTTTGAAAGCATACTGTTCGTATACTCCAAATGACTTGAATGCACTAGAAAACGCGGCCTGGGATTCACAAATGGATACTGAAGATAATAAAAATTTTATGTCCAACGATGTATTTACCGGGTGTATACCTCTAAAACATTTATTCGGATTTTGTGAAGACTATAAAAAAATATTACTTAATTGTAATCACCAACTGATTTTAAATCGCGCATCTAGCGATCTTGATGCGATACACGTTGTTGGTGCGGGTGCGACTGCAGCCGTTGATAAAAATAAAAAAATAAAAATTGAACTTACTAAGGTGACTTGGAAGATGCCTATTATCAAAGTCAGTGATAAAGAAAAATTAAGACTGATAAAAGTAATGGATTCACATAGAACACTATCGTGTGCGTTCAGAACTTGGGACCTGTGCGAATATCCGATACTTCCTAGAAATAATTCTCATTCGTGGACGGTAAAGTCTAGTAGCCTGCTAGAAAAACCGAGATTTGTACTGTTTGGGTTACAAACAGATCGAAAAAAAAATATTGAAAACAATGCTGGGCGATTCGATCACTGTCAACTAAAAAACCTTAAGGTCCACTTAAATTCTGAAGTGTATCCGTACGAAGACTTTCGTGCAGATTTTAAAAATAATACAACTAGTATTTTGTATAAGGCCTATACAGACTTTCAAAAATCGTATTATGAGCGAGATTATTGCGAGCCATTATTATCAAAACACATTTTTCAAAACTACGTTCCAATTGTCGTAGTTGATTTATCACATCAAAACGATAATGTGAAGTCGTCGACCATAGATCTACGTATTGAATTTGAAACGGATACAATTATTCCAGAAAAAACTGCAGCATATTGTTTAATACTACATGACCAGATTATAACTTATAACCCGTTTAGTGGCGATGTCAGAAAATTGTAAACCTTGTAATTATTTTTATACCTTGTAATTATTTTATACCTTGTAAATATTTTTTTTATACCTTGTAAATATTTTATACCTTGTAAATATTTTTTTTTATACCTTGTAAATATTTTATACCTTGTAATTATTTTATACCTTGTAAATATTTTGTACCTTATTTTCTAATAAATGAAAAAACTTGTTTTAAGTATCACGCTTGTTTTTTTTATTTTACACAAAAATTATTTTACATAAAAATTATTTTACTTCCTACAAGTATTAAAATAATCTTCGTCTAACATCGCGTACTGGTGCTGGGTGTTGGGTGTAAGTTGGTTGAATCGGCGTTGATGTACTTATTGGATTGAAAAAATCCGGACCGTCATTTACATCGAATGGTTGTGGATTTGCGGGTGATTGTGGTAGTCTTCGTTTCAGTTTACGTGATGGCGTGGGGTGAAGAGGGTAAGTTGCTCGATCACATGATGCGGGGGTGGTGAATTGAGACTGAGAATGCACGTCTCGATCGAAAAAATCCGGTCGGCAGATTGTTGATTAGAAATATCGTCATGTGGGCCGTCAATATGATCTAGCGGCTGAAAAAAAATTTATAATAAAATAATGTTTTTATAAATATGATTATATAAATTACATAAGATGGTCTGACTCTGAGTGTCGCATATGTAATCGGATCTTCGTGAATGCCAAATATGCTCGGTGGTAACATCGGAGGATCCATTTCTACATTCTGCGACTAAAATAAACTTGTATTAAATATTTAAATAATAATAATTATATGAAGTGTATATTACCTTTGGCTTAGTGTTCGTGTTCGCCTGTGTAGGGTTAATCCCCTTTAAACATTCTCTGATCGCCCTATCATCGTCAGCTGCCTATCAACAATAACATTTAATAATATTTAATATTTAAACATTTTAATTATAAATTACCCTTGACTGTGAATAATCATCTTCATCATAGCACGGAGACATACTCGAGTATGCCCCGGGGTCAATGAATAACTAAAAAAAAATAAAAAAAATAAAAATATGTATTGTATTTTTTACGAGCGAATTTAAGACTTACCTCTGGTGAATTTCCTCCGTTCCAACGTCGCGCCCAATGTTCGGCTAATTGATTAGTTGCAATTATTTTGAGCTGACTGATGAAATTCATTTCTTCTTTAGGAGCGGATCCAATAATTTTATCATCGCTTAAATTTTTGATAAAAACGATCATTTCCTCATTTGTTTTTGGCGGCGATTCCACATTGGTAAATTCCTGGTCTATATAATTACCAATAGTCTTAAACTGCCTTAAGACGACTGGTCGTGTGATGGTCAATTTTCGTGTAACTGTTTCAAATATGCACCATTCCAGATATTGAAGTTGAATAAGGTCCGATCGATTTAATAGTATTCTACACCCTTCATGATTTTTCGATTCTATCACTAGTACGTTTTCACCGCTGTACATCATACTAGATAGCTTATTAATTTCCGTTTCCAAAAATAACGTACGCTTATATTTTTCGGGTTGTTCTAATATGAAAGACAGTATATTTCCCATCAGCGAAAATATGCGTTTAAGGAAATCCGGCGAAATTTTAACATAGCGAGATGATGTTATTAAATGGATGACGACTTGAAAATTTTCAGTAGGGTCAATACCGATATGCACAAACTTACGGTTGGTAAAGTCAATTGTGTAACTTGTGGACACGACGAGTTCAGCTGGCGGTGACGGAGGTGTATATTTAAAAGGTTTCTTCCAAATATTGGCCATATTTGCGACTGGTCCAGCCATACTTATTTTTAAACACAGAAAAATAAATTTAAACACCGAAAAATAAATTTAAACACTTCTAAAAATATTTTAAACACCGAAAAATAAATTTAAACACTTGTAAAAATATTTTAAACACCGAAAAATAAATTTAAACACTTGTAAAAATATTTTAAAGACTGAGAGAGAGTAAATATACGTGAACAACGGTTAAAGGTAGTACACAGACTAAACGGAAAATCAAGAGTCTCTTCTTACCATGGACACTAAGGGATTTTTAGGGGTGGTGGTAATGGTGGGGATCGTGTAGAAAAAAAAGCAATATGGCGGGCGTGAACAGAGATTTTGACCATATATGGTGACTATAATCCTTTGAAATAGCCGCATCCACCATAGAAATCGGTCACATTCAATAAATTACCAATGACAAAAAGAATAGCGGCACACACATATAACGGTAAAAGCAAAGAGAGTTACTTTCTTATATAAAAGGAAAGGTATATGCCGCCAAAGGAAGGTGTATACCGCCAAAGGATGACCCATATAACTATACTTATATAAAAGGAAAGGTATATGCCGCCAAAGGACTAAAAATTCTTAGAAATTACCAACAAAGGTATATACTTATAACGGTAAAAGCAAAGAGAGTTACTTTCTTATATAAAAGGAAAGGTATATGCCGCCAAAGGACGGTGTATACCGCCAAAGGATGACCCATATAACTATAATCCTTTAAAAAAAAACCCGCCTATATAGAAATCGGTCAAATTCAATGACAAAAAGGGCATATACCGCCAAAGGACTAAAAATTCTTAGAAATTACCAACAAAGGTATATACTAATAACGGTAAAAGCAAAGAGAGTTACTTTCTTATATAAAAGGAAAGGTATATGCCGCCAAAGGAAGGTGTATACCGCCAAAGGATGACCCATATAACTATACTTATATAAAAGGAAAGGTATATGCCGCCAAAGGACTAAAAATTCTTAGAAATTACCAACAAAGGTATATACTTATAACGGTAAATTATGGTGGTTGATGTTAACTATGTGCCGAAAGATATTATTATGATTACACTATGTTATAAATTTGTATACTATACATAATATTTTATATTTATCTAGTTAAATGAGTGAAAATAACGCTTAGACTATAAGTGGTCATGTGGCCTAGTGGGTTAAAGCGTCATCAATATAAGAGGGTTCGAAACCCGATCAATTATTTTGTAGTTTTTTTTCCCGTCATATAATTGTACACGTCTAGCGCGGATATAATATATATGATAAGTGATAACTGATAACGGTAATAATGATAAGTGATAACGGTAATAATGATAAGTGATAACGGTCATAATGATAAGTGATAACGATAATAATGATAAGTGATAATATATATCTCGCGCACGTGCGCGACCGGGCGGCGGGATCAGCGAATCAGCAAGGATCAGCTGATCATCAGGGATCAGCGGTTCATCAGGGATCAGCAGATCAGCTCCATTGTGTGTTTGAATTGTCTATTTTATACTACTATTGTTTTTTAACGCGTCCAACGCGGATCGTATTTATGAATTAATAATATCTTATTGTAATAATATATAAATTTGCGAAGAAAATCGAGCCTTAGTTTTGTCTGCAACACATGGTTTCTGTGAAACAAATTAAATATTTTTTCGATTTTTTTTTTTTGTTTTTAACACGTTCTCCGATTGCATTAATCAAATGATATTGTTATACCATTTACATTTGCCAAGAAATCCGTGGCTTTGTTTGAGTGTGCTGTGTGCACCACATGCTTTTTGTTTAACGAATTTAATATTTTATAATATCACCAACATAATAATGCAGACCAATCAATTGTTTTTTTCAACTTTCTTTATTTGTTTTTAAGTATGAGCAACATTTACAATATTAGCGGGAATTGCCGGCTATATATTGGGAAGACAGAAGACCGCACCCGACGTAAGCATAAATTTGATTAATCTATATTTACAATACATACAATTAGAAACGAATACAATTATATCTACCCGTTTCAGAATGTTACAACTGTGGCAAACGGGGACACCTCTCCCGGGATTGCGGTGAGTGTTTACTTTACATATTCCTTAATAAAAGTCTTAATATTATGTATATAAATTGTAAATTATATTGTAGCCAAGTCCAGAGGTGTAGGTGGTGGCCGCGATGGTGACGGTGGTAATCGGCGGTTAGGTGGTGGCGGCGGTGACGGCAGTGGTCGTGATGGCGTAAGGCGTCGGGGAGGTGGCAGTGGTAGGGGAGGTGGCAGGGCTTTCCGTGCTAGGCCCCTCTCCAGATCCCGCTCCCAACATCACGACCATCGTCAAACGTAAGGATATATATTTATATTTAAAAATAAATATATTTATATTTAAATAATAAATCTAATTACATTTCTATATAAATCTAACTAAACGAATAATTTTCAGGAGGTTCGTCGGCGACGGTCGCAGAGCCGAGCGGTCGCGGCTCGACCTTCCAACGATGTAAGTATATATTAGTAAAAAATTTAAAAAAATATTCAAGTTTTCAAAATTGATAAATCTAACTAAACGAATAATTTTCAGGAGGTCCGTCGGCCACGGTCCACCCGAGCAGCGCGACCGTCCAACGCTGTAAGTATATATTAGTATAATATTTAAAGATATATTAGTAAAATATTTAAAAAAATATTCAAGTTTTCGAAATTGATAAGTCTAATGAAATGAATAATTTTCAGGAGGTCCGTCGGCCACGGTCCACCCGAGCGGCGCCACCGTCGCGACCGTCCAACGCTGTAAGTATATATTAGTATAATATTTAAAGATATATTAGTAAAAAACTTTAAAAATTTTTCAAGTTTTGGAAATTGATAAGTCTAATTAAATGAATAATTTTCAGGAGGTCCGTCGGCAGAGAACCGCCCGAGCGGTGCCACCGTCGGGGCCCTCCAACGTTGTAAGTATAATATCTTAGTATAATATTTAAAGATATATAAGTAAAAAATTTAAAAAAATATTCAAGTTTTCGAAATTAATAAGTCTAATTAAACGAATAATTTTCAGTCATTGGAGGAACTATATGTGACGGCGGTGTCGACACCGCGAGCTAATGTCGTAAGGATATATTGATATAATATATTTTAAACGTTTGATATTGATAAATCTATTTTATTATTTTTACATTATTTCCAGAAAATCTCAGATCTCTCATACGCCGCCGCCGTGCAACGATGTAAGTATATTATATAGATACTTGAGTTTTTGATATTGATGATTCTAATGAAACCTATTTTTTTCAGGCGCTGATAGCAGACAGCAGTAAGTTTTTAACAGCAACATCTTTTCTCAACAAAAAATTTGCTATTTTTTTTTGTTTTGTTTTTTCAGATAATCAATAAAGATTTTTTACATCAAACTTTAATTTAATTTCTTTTCCTTTTCAACTTTTTTATATTAATATTATGTGTAAATTGCTATTAGTTACCAATGCATATAGTTCATACTATTACAACACAACAATCAGAAATAAAGGTTCTAAGAATGGGATATATAAAGATTTGCATGTAACAAATACACCATCAGTAAGATGTCATTAATTAGTATATTGTATTGTTATTGAAATTAAAATATTTCATAACTACAATGAGTAAAACAAATAGGTACAACCTCAATTGAATACATTTTGAAAATATCAATAATTTAATTTCATGTGTAAATATTGTTCAAACGTCAGACATAAAAATACCAATAATATTATAATTTGTACAGTGGCATTACTCTACTAAAATAAATAAATGAACAGTCTACTAAGTTACTATAATATGTACAACTATTGAATGGTGGTTAAAAGTTTAGCATAAAAAAGTGAATAATAATATTATTATATTTTGTATCACTACTGTCAGCAATGTAGTAGGTAGTAGCACACAGTTGCACATCACATGATGTTATATATATTATCGTTATTAAATAAAACTAAGTAGAAATAAATGTAAATAACATCATACGCATTATCTTCTCATTTATATAGTATGCATTGTTATTAGTTCATATTTTTTCATTCTATTATAGTTAGGTTATGTTATACTTATGAATCGAATAGGACAAAAATGTTGTGCTTATAAAACAAAGTATTTAATTAATTAATTCACTCTTTTTGAGGGGATCGATTCCCAGTCCCAAGAAATGTGTGTATTTTAAATGAATTGTTACAAAATGTATGTTTTCCAAATTATTTATTATTATGATATACAAAACAAATATTGTCAATGTTAATATATATTTAATTTAATGAACTGCAATGTATATACACAGCAGCAATAATCTAATAATTGAATACAAATCACAATATAAATCAACTGAAAGAATCGCATAGAAAGAAATACAATTATTAATTAATAGTGCTTAAAACAAAACAAATACTATTTTGCCGAGTAAAACAATTAATATAATGTAAATATTATATAAATATTGCAATAATTACATTTATAATAGTATATACGGTCACAGTAGTAGTAATATATAGGTAATAGCATTGATTATACATAGTATAGATTGCTCACTGACGGCATTTCACGCTACGCTCTAATGGATACGGCCGTTACGCATCGCTGCAGTCGCGGCGTTAGTTCTGGATAGAAACACTAGATGAGCGCTAGAAGTCTACTAGTTATGGATATGTTCACTAGATTGGCGCTAGCTGTTTAAATAGTTCTGGATACTGCCGTTAGATGAGCACTAGTATTGACCGTTGGACGTTATTCGTTTGTAGCACGATTAAAGATATATATCTTTAATCGTGGTTTGTAGTGTACTACAAAACTACATAGTACATGTCACATGATAAAGAGTCATTGTGTACTATTATCCCTACTATTATTATAGTGTTTATAGGTTCTGACGTCCTGTACTCCTGTGTATTCTTGTCTATGCTGTGGGGTGTCGTACTATCGTGTGTGCGCCGCGCCGGGCCGAATTTGGTTTATGCGGTTTGCACTTTATTACGCCAACGCATACGAATGCAGAATTAAACTATTTTTTTGTTTCGTTTAACATAAATATTTTACTATTATATTATACTAAATAGTAATAATAATAATAAATAATATATATATATATAATATATTATTATTATAATATAATGGTAATAATAAACGTGTTCCGGTATTCGGCCGATGACCGTGTCACGATATTAATTGTAGTAAAACAATACTGTTGGATAATGAAATGAATTAAAAATGTACCACAACTGCCTTCCGTTATGATCAAATTTGTAAAAATGTAATGTTTTTCTAAAATCTTTCTTGAAATTTGTATGACTTATAGAATCTGGCCTGCTGAATACCGTATTCAGAATACGATATAATAGGCTGATTTGTAGACTATCTTAGAGGGGAAGGGGTGTCTCAAAACACAACTGACTTTAGCATCCCAGCCACCAACACCAAATGGTTTAAAGTACCTAATGAAATTATGCTAAAAAAAATCAGCTGGTAAAAATTCAGATTTTAAAATGTAAAAAACAATGAAAGGTACCTAGCTACCAACAAAATCACTATACAAATACTTAATAAACAAAGCATTACCTTACAGATTGCAAAATTACGATAGTTTTTTAATCATAAATTAATGACAGACAGAATCGATGGGTATCTTAGTGAAGTCTTTAACTCTAAGGCCAAATAGCCAAATTTACGTATATTTATACTCTAAGGTTGTACAGCAGCAATTATAGCATAACCCATAACTTAATGCTGATAAATACACATTTTACAATTTTTTCTGGTGTAAATATTATTAATTTAGACTATCGCTAGAGAGTACTTAAACTTAGTGTTTTACATAAGCGTAACCATAGGAAGGGGTGCAGGACTTAGGCCACCCCAAAACTACTCACATCTCCCTAAAGATAAACTAATCTTTAAACTCATATAAATTATCAATACATGACATACATTCTAAAAAATTAATATTAATAAATCATTAATTTAGCATATTAGACAGTAAAATTCTTGTGCGTAACACGCATATATTCAAAATTCAACTCCAATACCAACGATATTTTTTACTAGTTTCGTGTTTTTAAAGTGTAATTTTGTAGTCAAGTTTTATATTTGACCATTGCAGTGAACCGCAGATAGCTACAATTCCATGCCAAATTCAGCCTAATTACTTTTTTAAAAATGTAGTAAAATCATTGATTAAATATACAATGTAAAATGTATATTTAATCAATGGTAAAATATATTACATTTGACATTAAATTCGTTAAGTATAAAATGTAATAATATACATTTAATGTTTTTCAATGGCGCAACTAGGGCTGAAATGTTGGGGGGGGGCTGTAGCTGCCACCTGACATTACATGAAAAGTAACCCATGCCCCCACACCACCATATATTATGTTCACTTAAAAAAATTAAAAAATAATTATTTATTTACTCTTTATTCCACTATTACTTACCTTTCAGTGCATAGGTATGCTGTAAAATTATGTGTCATAATATCTTACCAAATACAAAATAATTTATATCATACCGACATCGATTGTTTTCTTAAAGCGAATACAAGCATACAGCTTAAGATATTTATTATTTACTATATTAATTATCATAAACAATATAAAAATTAAAATTAAATAATTACATTTTTAAAAAATAAATAAATAAATAAGAAATACAGTTTAAAGATTGAAAACTGATTTCAAAGATTTGTTTATATTTCTGGAAATAATTGAATAATTTATTTTGAGGCGCCTATTACAAGTTTTGGGGGGGGGGGTTAGCCCCCCCCCCTAGTTGGGCTTATGAGTTTTTGAGTACCATGAATAATATTTCTCAATTATAACAAAATAAAATATTAAAATTGTAATACTTTGTTAAAATATTTAATTTTGTCTTCTAATTATAATTTCTATGAATAACAGTAAAATTAATTACTTTAATAACAATAATATTATACAATATACATGGTAATACAGACTGGCAGACAGCCTTTGCTCAGAATTTTTTTTTCGTATGCAATGGTTTATCATTGAATTCAAATTTCACATTAAAGTAATTTATTTTTCAATTATGAGGTATACACGAAACAAACTATATAGGAGAGCAGTTACCTACTTCCCCATGTTTTGTTGTTGTGAATAATATACTGGTGCAAATTTAACATTAATTAATAATCATATCATAATAATAAATAATAATTGGATATATTTTTTAAGTAGAATTATATTATTTAAAATATACAAAGAAAAAATTTAACTATGGAACCGGAAAAAAAAAATAATAATTCTATGTGTATAATAATTTGAACTCCATGGCATATTTTAAATTACTAGTCATTGAAAGTTGCAACGGTTTTTTTACGATTGACAACTTTTTTAAGTTTACATTTTATTAAGACTTTTATTAAGTATATAAACATGTCTGGAAATGTATGTGTGTATTTCAACTGTGGGAACAATAAAAGACGAAACAGTGAAATTAAGTTTCACGGTTTTCCAAAAAATTTAGATGTATGCAAAAAATGGATTTTGAATTCAGGTAAAAACATGATGCAAATGCACAATTATGTCAGTTTCTAAAAAAATATAGATTACCTTTGATCATTTTTTTTATACTCAAGGAAATATTAAATTGGATGGGTTAAGCCCTAGAACGTTGAAAAAAAAATTTATATGTGAAGTTCATTTTGACAATAATATGTACATGAGTGTTCAAAGGCAACGCCTTAAACCTTTGGCTGTTCCAAATGTGTATACTGGTAAGTAATTTTAAGACAAAATATACTTATGTTCAGTGGCGTGGCAAACTGAAAATTTTCCAGAGGCAAGTTACAAATATCTCAAGTATTAATGCATAATAATGTAGGTATTAATATAATATAACTAATTATATTTCAGATCATTAATGACTACCTATTGAGTTTATCATATTATCATATTTACTAGGGGACCAACAGACTGCCACCCACCCCTCTATTTAAAAAAAATCTCTGAGGCAATTTCCTCTAAAATCACAGTTTACCACGCCACTGCTTATATTGTTATGTATGCAAAGAACAATTAAAACATTGTTTAGAAAAAAATTGTTACAAATTACAATATATAATATCTGATACATTTTTTACTTAACTTAATAGAAAATAAATATATTATTGCCAGATAAATTTGAAAATGATAATGAATGGGATTCAGCACAAATTGAAAAACATACCAACAAAGGTTCAAAAAGAAAATTGTTGTTTGACGAAGGTATGAGATTCCACAAAAAATATTTTATTTTTAATTAATACCATTATCTTCTGCAACCACCTTCTCAAACTAATAGGATCAATCATCATTGTATTCCTATAGGACTACAAGTCTATATGTCCTACATGAGTTTTCTCAGTGAAGCCCACTAATATTTTTGATATTAATTTTAATGAAAACAGTGCTCTATCTCCCTGCACCACCTCCCTTCAACTTAAATTGGATATTTTTGGTTTGTTACATTTACCATCTGTTCTATTTTATTGACTACACCCCAACATTCCGATCCATATTACATCAACTGACCTACAAATGTTTTATAAAATCAACGACATCCTTTGGTGCCAAAAATACTAAACACTTCTGTTCATTTCATCCATCAAAACATAATCCTATTTTTGGTATCATTCTAAAAACCAATCTGAAGCAAACAATTTATATAGGTACATAAATATATATATATATAAATATCTAGGTTAAAATTTAAAGAAAAACAAACGTTTACATTACTACTGTTTTCATAAGATTTTTATTGTAAAATTAAACATACATTTTTTTTAAGGACACTGCTATCATTTTATAAACTTATAAACAATACCTTGATGGTTGAATTTATAATTGCTATAATAAATTTTATTTTATTTTTATACAGTGATTTTTTTTTCAATGACTTCTTTAGTACTCAATTAATTACAAATAATATTTTTTAGTTTATCATAATTTTTAAATTGCATTTTCTTAAATTAAAATTAAAATATTATACAAGACTTGTTAGTTGTTATATGATCATTGATAAAGTTACCTTCAGCTACTATAAAAAATTAAATACATTATATATATTCATTAAAAAAAAGCTAATATTATCAATTATCTACTTTAAATTCTATCTACACTAATGAAATAAAAACTAATATATTATGATGTACATTTTATAGATTCACCATCTACAGTTAATGGCACTACTAATCCCAACACGCTACATTATTCTGACATTGTATCCACATCAGGCACATTCATAGTTACTCCTGACAAATTTAAAGTCTTAACGCCAACTAAAAAATATCAAAATTCGAAATCTATATCATCGCCACAGTTAATATTTCCTAGTCCTAGCAGTATTTCATCCGATTTATCTAGAACAAAAAAATGGGTACAAGAGCTATGTAAAATGCCATCTCCAACAGTTAAAAAAAGAAAGGAACTTAATAATCAAACATTAATTAATATTTGTAAGAGACAAAAAAAAATTATAAACCGAAAAAGAGCAATTATTAGCCGTTTAAAAAAACAAAAGATCAAAAAAATACTAAAAAAACAAAAATATAATACACAAACTTTAATTCAGAGCACAAAATTTAAATCACAAAATTCAAAAGCATTAGTCACCATGCAAATACAACATAAAAATAGAAAGCCATGGACACCTGAAGAAAAAAAAATTGCATTTTCAATATATTATAAATCTCCATCAACCTATAAGTATATGCGTAAGAATAAAATAACCCTACCAGGTGAAAGTACTATGAGACGTTGGTTGCAAAGTATTAATTATTCTCCAGGTTTCCCAATTGAATACATGCAACAGATCAAATATAAAGTTTCATCTATGAATTACCACCAAAAAAAATGTGTTGTTTTACTAGATGAAGTTTCTTTAATGAATTGTCTAGAATTCAACAAAGCACTTGATTTTATAGAAGGCTATCAAGATTTAGGGCAATTTGGACGATCTTCAGATCCATCCAAAAATGCCTTAGTAATAATGATTCGTGGCCTATATCAAAATTGGAAATTTCCATTTGCATTTTTCTTTAGTGGATCTGGTGTAAAGGGAACAGACCTAGTTGAAATAATAACTGAATGCATAAAAAAACTGGAAGAAGTTGGATTGCTGCCAGTAGGTATTGTGTGCGATCAAGGGTCTCAAAATCGTAGGATGTTTGATTTACTTGGTGGGACAAAAACTGACCCAGTAGTCGACATTAATGGTAAAAAAATATGTCTAATATATGATGTCCCACACCTCATAAAAAGTTTACGTAACAATTTATTAAACGGTGACATAGAAATTGGCAGTAAAAAAATTTGTTTCCAAGATATCAAGGACACATTTGCAATTGATGTGAATAGTAAGACAGCTCGTTCAATGCCAAAAATAACAACAACTCATTTACATCCAAATGCGTGGCAAAAAATGTCAGTGAAATATGCAACTCAAATATTTAGCAAATCAGTTTCAGCATCAATTCGTACATGTATCGCTACTGGAGAATTAACATCAGGCACAGCAGAAGACACAGCAGAATTTGTAATGCAAATCAATGACACTTTTGATATTTTAAACAGTAAAAGCTTATACGACAAAAATCCTAATTCTCGGCCACTAAGTGAAGCTAACAAAAACTTATTTCAAACTTTAAAAAATACATGTAACATATTCCTCGAAGCTAAAAAACTACATAAAAACAAAAATATAAAGTCACAACCTCCTTGCTTTACCGGAATTGTTTGGTCAATCAACTCGATTTTAGCACTGTATGAAATTGAAAAATCAGATGTATTGAATAAATGTGATACTGAAAAACCGTATTTCTTATTGACCAACCGTTTATGCCAGGACCCACTAGAAAATCTTTTTTCTATAATGCGGCAAAAGAACGGGTATAATCGTAATCCAACTTCAAGGATGTTCAGAAGTTGTTATGCAAACATTTGTACATTTAGCCTTATGAAATGTTCAGAGTTGTGTAACTGTGAAGAAGACAATGATGTTTTTCTTACAGTTGATGTTCTATCTGATGTGTCTAATACTGAAGGAACCACTATTGAACACAAAGAAGATGAAGTATTAGATGAATTAGAAAATTCATCATCAAATTCAAATTCAGATTGGTCTCCAAATACGTATGTTCCAGAAGAAACAACCACATTAGAAACATGTTCAATTGTATACTTTGCTGGTTATTTAGTAAAAAAATGTCTGGATTTTTTCAACTGTAACATCTGCTTAGAACAATTAATTAAAAACAATGATGAAATGAATGACAAAAATCAATTATTGATTTTGAATAAAACATATAGAGGTGTTATTCATGGAGGTTTGAAGACACCCACAAATGAATTTGTAAACATATGTACAATGTGTTTAAAATACTTTGAAAAAAATTGGGAGTCTATAAAAAGTAAAAAAGGAATAGTAAAAACATTAATGCAGTCAATATCTTTATCAGATATAATACCCTTATTCGACAGCCATCCGTGCAAAGAACACTATTTATACATTATTCGCCTACTGTTTGTTACTAAAATTTTTCATACATGTAAGCAAATTAATGAACAGTCAACAATTAAATCAATATCATCAACAACTAAACCACATTCCAAGTTAAGAATTTTAAATAATCAATGATCTGTATCAAAATCAATATAAAACAATGTATTATAAAATATGAATATTTTAAGACCATTGAAGATTATCATTATAAATGTTTTAATATTAAATCAATAGTATTAAACTTAATTTTTTTTTTTTTAATTGTTTTTATCAACAATGAAATTTTTTTAATTCTCAACCTAATTCACATTATTATATATTTATAAATTGTTATCATCATTATTATTATTATTATTATAACTAAAATCAATTGTTTTTTTTAAAAATAATATTATTATGTTATTCACTAAAAATAGGTAGTAAGTTGTAATATAAGCTAATATATTTTATTATAAAAATTATTATTTTATTTGCATGTGATTAGTTTTTTCTAATAAAGAAACATTTCTGTGAAAATGGCAAATCATTAATTGCATTTGTCAAAATTTAAAAAATCATTTTTGAAACAGTTATACTTAGATAAATTATTATTACAATTAATTATAATAATTATAACTTTTACCAGTAAAATTACTTGTATTAGAAATATCTAACTTAATACAGGTTTTACTATGGAAATTTGAAGGAATCATTTAACGATCATAATGACCGTACTCGTGCCATGACAGTAGTGTTATTGTCATCAATGACTCATCATCATGTGTTCTCGAATCGCTTTCAATGAGGGCATGAGGCTGGAAATTGTATTTACATTGTTAACATTCTGAAAAACATAATCAAATTACTAATTTAAAATAACAAAAGATTACTTTAGAAAATTAATAACTAACCAAACATTATGAGATCTTGAAATAAATAAGTTTTACTAGTTATAGTTTTTAATAAACCTTCAGTTGGTGAACACATTAATATTTTAGATTCATTTTGATAATTTCCTGTTAATAGTTTAATTCTTGATGTGTTTCATTTAGGTGTTATTTGTAAATCCGGTTTTGATTACATTTTTTCCGAATCAGGAGCAAAGTAAAAATTAAACAATACAGTTCACAAGACTACAAACAAAATGAATCCAAAATACCTGAAAAATAATTAAAAAAGTTGTATGTTAAACTCTTTTATTTTATTTTATTAACTATTGTCAAAGCTCTATTGCCAACATTTAAAAAGGTTGACAAGTGGGTAGGTACTGCTGTACAGTAGTTGTTGAGAATTTAACTGTAATGGATGTGTTATATTTGTGCCTATGTATCTTTAATATTTATGAACTTACATTAATGAAATATATAATGAACAGTGCATTCAATTTTCAAACTTTTTTACTAAGTGAAAGAATCTACGAACTAAGTTCAAATATCATTGCAGATAATAATTTAAATTTTTTTTACAAAATTTGAAAAACTTCTCAAGGCTATAAGTTATAACTACCTCAAAAAGTGTTAAAATATTTGGAAAATGTTACCATTTATAAATTTGAATAAATATTTAATAAAATTTAAAAAAATAAAATAAGATTTTTCAAAAATTGATTTTACCATTTTTTTGGGGGGGGGGGGGGGGTTTCTTGACGCTTTTTAAAGCTACTTGGAATTTTTGATTTCGACTTCCCAAAAGTACCGACTAGATTCACTTTTCTATTAGAAAAGATGCTGATCTCGATAAACGGAATGTTTTTAGTTTTTACTATACAAAATGTTACTGACTGAAAAAATAAAACACATCATTGTAAAATCAATAAATTTTTTCGCTCCTCTCAGGATCTAAAATTAAAGAAATACCTATATCATAGGGTTTGCAAAAAATAATACCTAACCTTATATAATATTATCAAACATAAGTAGCAAAGTAGGTACTCATAATTTTGTTGAAGTAAATAAACATGTGTTAATACACTTAGTTAGTAAAAATAAATGTTTTGAGTCATAACAATATAAAAATTGAAATCCTAATATTATTTAAGTTGTGAATTGCTTAAAAAAAATTGCTACTCAATATTTTGGGGATGATTTAAGATGACATATTTATAGAGCATTGTTTAATATTCTCGATTGTTGGTAGTCAAATGATTTTTTGTAGGGTGATATAGCTTTTAACATACACTACATGATCATTAGAAATATAATTCATTGTTAGTTGTATACCATAGGTATAGCCTTAAAGCCGCATAGGCAGTCCTGTAAAGTATTACTTTTTTAAGTATTGAATAACTTTTTAAATACTTTCAGCATGAAGTATTTTGAATGGTATTTTAAATACTGTTTTACGTATTAAATACTTCTTTGTATTGAATACTTTTGTTTTTAATTTCAAATATTTTATTTTTATTGAAAATATTTGGTTGGAAAAATATTATTGTCAACTACAATAACAGAATAATAGTTTTATTTAATATTTTGTATTTCCGTGTTAGCCAAAGCCCGAAGGTTTGTAATAAATAATAATGTAATGTAATGAATAAATAATAAATAAAATAAAAATGATTGTAAACCTACGATGTGTCTATATTACAATAATTAGAAACTTACTTTAAAAACCAAAAGTATCCCAAATTCAGTTATTAGAAATATTGAAAAAAGCTCATGTGCTATCTTCCTTTCGTCCCCGCTCGATGGACAGCCATAGTAATATATTATAGTGTTAAACACTCTTCTAAAAAACAGGAATTATTTTTTAAAAATTATTGTAATTTAAGCTGAATGCAGAATTACCTAATTATAATAATCATTAGTCTGTAAAAATAGATTTTTTAATTTATCTACTTAAGAATCAAAACAATTTAAATTACTGAGTATCAATCCAAGTTTGTATATATTTTTATTCACTGTAATAAATTAAATTTTAAAATATAAATGTCATAATTATTTTGCATGAATGCATTACAATTTAATAGTTAATTATTATGATGAGTAGGTACTTACAACAGATTAATTAACACAACCAGTTGGAACAGGCTGCTGCTTTTTTTTGTGTGTGATAGGTCTCTAAATCATCTATTAGCAAGTAAAAATTCGAAGATTATTAATTAAACCTCCTGAATATGGTCAAATTCGTCTTAAATATAATTTAAACTTTAAACTTACCTATTTGATAAAATTGATTATGATTGCAACTTTGTTTTTTTACGTAAACACTTAAAATATTAACTTGAAATATAAAATTTTTATAGTGAAGCGAATTAAATAATAACATAAGTCATAACCTTGGATTACGATTTCCACTTAGCTAATGCAGTACCTACTGCAATAATGTCATTATGACTAAATAATCAATAAAAAAACTACGTTGAATAAAAAATGGTTAAATCATTTTTCTAGAGCAATAGTACAGAATTATTAATTGTATCGAAGAACGTTATGCAGAGGTATAATTGAGAATTGGAGATTTGAATATAGAATGTACTTGACCACTGACGACTGACGAGCGATTTGCTAGTGTGCAGTGTGTAAATGTACAGTGACGTGCAGCGACAATGCGATAGTACTGACAATATCTACTCAGTAGACCCTATTCACCATTGCAATTTGATTAATATGACAATGAATGTTATTTATTTTGGGTATTTCCAACACACCAGTCGGACGAATACGATAACACACACGTCTTACCATTGATTATAAATAGTAAAATATACTATAATACTATAATTTTATAATCAATTATCTAATATACTCACATACTTATAAAATAAATATTATATTTATTTATAAATAAACTTATTACAAAGTTGTAATGTCTAAATTGAATTTAGGATTAGGTTATATATATAGTAACATAATATACGTAGGTATTTATATTTCAAAAAAAATGTACGAGTCGCATACTCGCATTGTACTTCCTGAGTTCCTACTTTGTAGTATTGTACACTGTATAAAAGACACGTGTGTATTTATTAAGACTTTATGTTTCTTAAATATGGCACTAAGGCAGTCTCGATGGCAATTATACCCAGTGGCGTATTTAGGAATTTGTCATGGGGAGGGTCCAGATAATTTTCAGAACACAGAGCCACGGGGGACGAATATGGTGATAGACAAAGTGTTAGAAATTAAAATCCCATTTTTAGTGGTTTTTCGTAATTTTTTGGTGGTTTTTACAGTGGCATAACTATTGAGAAAATTGAAAAATGACCTCTCTAAGATAGTAATCTTGATCAAATTTTCTAAAAGATAAGTTACTATATATCTATACATGTTGAAATCGAAGCACTCCTTCTGGAAGAAATTTTGTATACAGGAAAAAAAATAAACATCATTGTAGAACCAATAGATCCCTCAGAATCGAATATATATAGTTATATGTTATAACTTGTATACAAATATTTCCTTAATTACATTAGGTACCTACTTCATTCATAGTTGATCTTAGATAGCTTTTCAACCTTAAAAAGTTTGAAAAAGATCTCTCTGGAGTGGTTGTAGATACTGGCAATGTACAAAACTACAAAATATTTGAATTAAAAATAAATTTGGTATTTTTCAACCATTTTGGGTACCCAACTGATAAAAATAATCACGATATTTATTGAAAATGTTGATATAACTATAGCTTCGAAAATTTTTTATACAATCCGTAAAATCGTATGATAAAATTTGTTTTTTAATCATGTAAAAACTGCACAACATTTAACATGTACGAGACACGAGTCAATGGGAGGGGTCCGGACCCCATGGACCCCCCCCCCCCCGTAAATACGCCACTGATTATACCTATCCAGTCATCCACGTGAGACAAGTCGCAAGGGCCAAATAGTCAATGGGAATGTGTTTGCACTTGGCACGCAATATATAATTACATAATTCACCACTTTTATTTCTTATAATTATAAGAAATTATCCTTATATAGATATATAAAAGAACAGGCTTTTTTTTATACAGCTTTGTACATATTTTAAAAGGTACTCATGACTCACTTTAAAAAAAAATTAATAAAAATCGAAAATATCTCATGGCTAAAAATAGCGAAAGTTATAATATCATAGTTTAAGAAGCTCTACGTTGGTCAACTAGACAGTCAATAAAGCACTTTCAGTTTTCCCAGATTTTTTTAATTTTCAGGGAAACTATTCCAATTTGTCTTTCTTTAAAACCTTATTCAAACTATTCCGAAGGTTTAAAAAAAATGAGCCCGATCGATCCCGCCGTTCTCAAGTGATGCTATTAACAACAAACAGCATTTCATTATTTATATTTTTATTATTTTCGGCATTCAAATATTTTTTTAAGGCATATTACACATTCGAATCTTCCCCAAGACCTAGGCCAACCCATGAGTGAAAACTGAAAACTAGACTAAAATCGGTTGAGTACTTTTTAAAATACATACAAAAAAATGTAGGTAGGTATGTAGGTGGCTAAGTGGGTACAATTATTACTCAATGATAATTATTCATACGTCATGAAAAATATAAAATAAATATTATTATTACTATTAAATGACAACATGTGTATAGTTAAATTTGGCAACGTTGAATTAGAATCCCTTATCGGCGTTAACAACCCGAACTCCGAAGACGTTTAATAGACAAACGTGAATGCAAATAATATAATAATAAATGTTTAAATTACCCCCTCTCATACTTTATTATAGTTTATCTTATTATACGGATAAATTATATTATCATGATGGTGCCGCCGCGGCATTGGTAATTTGTATTCCGCTACATTTTAGTATTTTACCGCTACCAATACCAATTACCAATATTTGTATTGACCTGCAGGCTGCAATAACGCAGCAGCTACCGCCGGTCGAATTATTATTTTAATTACGACTATTAACGCTATCTATTGTCAATAAAGGAACTAAAATTTAGCGCAACGCAAAATCACGACCAGTGAGCAATCTATACTATGTATAATCAAAGGTAATAGTAATAAAATGTCAATCATTAAAACTAATTCTCTAATGAAAATATGAAAATCATGTATACAAAAATTATACGTGAAATTGTATAAAATTTACATTTATAATAATAGTAATACAATTAACTCAAATCTCGACCATTAATACAATACAACAGTTCAGGGGTGTACACAATATTATTAATATTGTGAGTACAGTGAAATTTACATATAAATAACATAATACAATGCAAATAGAATAAAGTAATTAATCAATCATTTATACAGTTTACATTAATTAACAGCGGTTCATGGTGGTTTAGTGTACAAAACATATTATTAATGTTAATAATATTTATTATTAGATAAAACAAAGAAGAAAGAAATACAACTATTAAATGGTGTTTAACAAAAAACCAAATACTCTTTTAGTGAGTAAAACAATTAATAAAATGTCAACTATGAAAAATTATATACATATAATAATTATAATATGTGAAATTGTATCAAATTTACATATTATTTTATAACAATATAAGTATATATTATACAAACAGTAGTAATATAATAGTAATAAGATAAAATGTCAACCATTAACACAATATAAATTAATTAATACTAAAAATTAATACAATGTCAATTATTGTAATTTACAATAGTAATAAAACAAAGTAAATGTTATTTACATCATATAATATAGGAGAAAATGTTCCATTACAAATAAAATACAACATTTACAATACATTGTCTGTAGTATCTGTACTATATTATCATACTATATTCAATAGTATATGGTACAAGACAAATAACACAGACATTACATACATTGTTTGACATCAGTTACGAATTCACATTATAGTGAATTCGCATCCAGAGAGAACCACGAGGAGGTTGTCAAACTTTCTCTCCGTTTAGCCCGAAGGCAAGGCCCACGAAGCACCTCCACACAGACCACGTAGAACAGCGGTGTAACGTATTAAGTTTGAAAAAACTGTTACACATGTTAGGTTTAAAGTCGCCTAGACTATCATCGTCATCTTTGATCATAGGGCGCATGTAGAACACAGACCACGTAGAACAGCGGTGTAACGTATTAAGTTTGAAAAAACTGTTACACATGTTAGGTTTAAAGTCGCCTAGACTATCATCGTCATCTCTGATCATAGGGCGCATGTAGAACACAGACCACGTAGAACAGCGGTGTAACGTATTATGTTTGAAAAATATGTTACACATGTCAGGTTTAAAGTCAACCAGACTATCACCATCATCTAGACTCGATCGTCGGAAGTCACCTAGAATATACTTACCACTTACCTATTGCATCACAGAACTTCCCTGTACACGACGTTCTTGGTGACGAATCGCCCCCTGTCATCGGCGTACATGCCGACTCTCACGGACTGTGCGTTTCTCACCCTCGAAAATGCCACGTACAGCTGCCCGTGAGTGAACGGGGGCGACGTCAGTAGCAAACCTACCCTGTCGAACGTCTGACCCTGCGACTTGTTGATGGTCATGGCGAACGATAACCTCACCGGGAATTGAAGGCGTCGCAGTGAGATGGGCAGGTCGTCCTCGCTACTGGACGTGAGCGGTATCTTGGGCAGGACGATGTCGTCGTCCTATGGGTCGCCGCCCAAAATTCTCGCCTTGAAATTGTGACGTCGCAGTTGGGTGACCACCAACCTCGTACCGTTGCACAGTCGTCTCCTCGGATCGAGATTTCTGAGCAACATCACGATGGACCCCACCTTCAACGTCAGCCGGAACGGCGGCAGGCCGTCCGGTTCCAAACCGTTGAGGAACTCTGTGGGGAAATTGGCCACTTCGTCGGCCTCGTCCGCCATCATGGTGTCGACGCCGGTGTAGGTCATCTCTTCACCAACGACGCGCTCCAGCACGTCGCCGTTGACACTCCTACACTCTTCGTTGGTGGGACACACGACGACTCTCCGAGCAAATTCTTCGACGTTGGCCAACGACATTTGCTGCGGATACACGAAATCGATTAAATCGGCGGGGTCGCATACCATTTCCCGCGGGATTTGCACGGTGTCCGGAACGCCGTCGACCGCGGGCAGTCGGCCGTTGCCGAGCTGAAGCAACCAAGACGCAAAGTCCGCGTCGTTGCCCGCGCGCATGTTCCGTACCAGATCGAAGCGCTCCATGACGTTCCAAAGACCGTTTTTCTTGATCGAAGACATGACGATATTGGCTCTCGTCCCTCTCCGGATCACGGGCAATATCTGTCTGAAGTCGCCGGCGAACAGCATGGTTTTACCGCCGAACGGTAATTCCGATACCATGACGTCCCTGAGCAGGCGGTCCACCACCGTCAGTTGCAGTCCCGGCGACATGGGGGCTTCGTCCCAGACGATGAGCGCCGCGTTCCGTATCTTCTGCGCTCGCTCGGACTGCATGGTGATGGTGGACGTCGAGTCTTCGGTGAGCGTGCCGAACGGCAGTCCGAACGTCGAGTGCACCGTCATGCCGCCGTCCATGAGCGACGCGGCGATCCCGGTGTACGCGACGCACAACACCTCCCGCGGCTGTGGTCGGTGTCGAAGCGACCATATCAGGCATCCGTACAGCGTAGTCTTTCCGGTACCTCCGGGTCCGTCGACGAAGGAAGTTCGCGACGCCTCGCGCGGGTCGTCGACGGCCGCCATCACGCGGTCGTACACCGTTCGCTGTTCGGCGTTCAAGGCGTCCACTTGTGGGGCCCACCTTGCCGCCGCGTCTATTACTCGGAACAGCGCATCGTCCTGCTGCAGTGGTTCCAGTAGAAGGGGGTCGGCCAGGGGCAAACCGTAGTCGACCGGCGACTTTCCGTGCGCACGAAGTAGATCCTCGATGGCTGCCAGACACGCGGCCCTCGCGCGGTCGACGTCTTGGAGTCGTCTGTTGAAGTCCTCCATCAGGTTTGCTTCGTTCGCGTCGTACAACGCCAGCGAGTTTGAGGGCTCGCAGAACACAAGTATGGTGACGAACAGATACCGCAGTTGCCGCGGTGTGTCCAACGTCGCCGATTCCGTCAAACAATCCCGCCACGCTCGGTCGTCTTCCAACAGGCCGAGTGCAACCGCAGCCGCCGTGAATGTTTCGTGAACGACCCCGTCCACCGTCCTTAAGTCTTGAAAGGACTGCGGGCCTCTTCGGTTCAGAAGTAGCAATCTCAAGTGGAAACGGTCCCGGTCCAGTGGGTTGACTACGTACATCCGAGCCAACGTTACGTTTGTCATTCGATTCACCCGCGGACACCACTGTCTGAGATTTCCGAGATTTCTTTCTGGCCGTGGAACCTGCCACGTGTAATGCGTCGGTATGTCGTGGTACAAGTACTGTCGAGCCTCCGCGTTGGTCGCGTTGAGCGCGAAGAACTGCGTGAGTTTCGTGTGACGTACGGCTTGGTTCTGTAGCCGTTCTTCTTCTTGGCCCGGCGCAAAGTACACGTTCTGACGACCCTCCAGGTGAACGGGAAGCCTGACGACCACGTGACTTTTGCCGTGCAAATTGTACGAAAACAATCGCCAGATGGCTTCTGGCGGGCTGACGTATCTCGAGTTGACGTACCTGAAAAGGAATATTGATAATATGAGTAACAATATATTGACTGGCTGAATATAAGATGATAACGTTTGGTGTTGCATTATTATTATTATTTTTATTTATCATAATTATTAATGTGACTTTAATTTATTTTTTTGTTCTGTAGACGCATAACATTGCATTGCAGTATAATATATTAGTGTTTAATAATTTTAATTTATTTTGAAGTGAAACGCTTAACCATACTAAGAACTAATTTTTTAAAATTGTACGAAGACGTACAGTTATTTACTTTGACTGTTAGTGAACAGATACACCATCGGTGTGTCATTATTGACATTGAAAAATATTATGCACATGTCAAAGAATCCCTAAAACCATTGAATTGTAATTAATATGACTGATATATTGTGATATGTTTTGATAAATAAATGTTGTAGTAACGCATGTAAAACAAAAACGGCTTGAATATTATTATATAATAGTTTACAATTTAAATAATTATTATATTTTGTACTGTGAAAATAACACATCAAATGTAAAGTTAAATAAAAAACTTGTATCAGCTGGAATACATTATCTGTGTGATTGAATCTGATTGATTAAAACACTGTATAATATTATACGAGAATGGCAAAGATATAGGAATCCATAAAAGTGTTTTGCCTGAATGAAAAACAAAAAAAAAAAAAAAAAAAAAATAATAATAATAATAATAAACACATTAAATGTAAAGTATATAATATAGCTATTTTTTTTATAGTATAAAAACCTAAAATACAGTGAGTAAAATAACACTGGACACACTGCTAAAACATGCATAAAATATTGTTACATGCTAATAATTTTCAATGTAATAAAGTAGTAAATAATTCATACACACTGAACACACTAAATAAAAGTATAAAATCCACAATAACAATCATTATACCATACACATGTATAAATTATATATGTTATTAATAATATGATTTATTTAACTGATGTGTAGTACTGTATGCAATAGAAAGTTTATAAAGATTTCTTAAATTTTAAATTTTAGTCAAACCAAGTAATTTTATTAATTTCTCTGGGTTAGGTTAGTCAGGTATGTCGAACTAAAACGTACAACAAAATGAGAGTCCTACAATGAAATAAAAACAAATTTAGAGTTCCAAAATGAAATTTAAGATTGAATTCCTGAACATTGTCGAAATATGACATTGGCCCAGCTTGTACCAAGCCACATAATATAATATAAAAACTTAAAGGTATTGGTGAATGTTTACAACTGCCCTAAAATGTAGTAAATAATGCATACACACTGAACACACTAAATAAGCGTATAAAATCCACAATAACAATCATTATACCATACACATGTATAAATTATATATTTTATTAATAATAAATAAGTATATAAGTAAATAAGTATATAGTTAACTATATAGTGTAGTTGTGTATGCAATAGAAAGTTTAGAAATGTAGAAATGTTTTCTTAAATGTTAGTCAAAACCAAAGTAATTTTATTAATTTTTCTGGGTGGCCAATGTCAAACTAAAACGTACAAAATGAGAGTCATACAATGAAATAAAAACACATTTAGAGTTCCAAAATGAAGTTTAAGATTGAATTCCTGAACATTGTCAAAATATGACATTGGCTCTTCTTGTACCAAGCCACATAATATAATATAATGCAATATAAAATCTTAAAGGTATTGGTGAATGTATACAACTGCCCTAAAAAGTAGTAAATAATTCATACATACTGACACTGAACACACTAAAGTATACAATCCATCATTATAATCATTATACCATCCACATGTGTACATTATATAGTATTATATTTGCACGTTTAATTTTAGAAATTACATAATTATAATGTAAGGTCAAGACTCACTTGGCGATTTCATCTTCCTCCTCGACCTCCAATGTCACACGGTCGTGTCCTTTGTATATATACTTGTAGATATACATGACGCTCTTTATGGACGTGCAGATCTCGACGTTGATGTGCGCGTCGTACTTGGCCAGAAGGTAAGGGTTGTATGGCACTACACACTCGTTACCGACTTCACGACCTCTCACAAGTACCACCCGGCCGTCGTCCGGTCGGCGGTACTTTGGATAGCCGCCGTCCGCAACGTACACAGTCTCCTCTGCGTACGCTTTCGGGAAATCTTTTGAGCAGCTGTTGTTCACCATGCACGGACACTGCGGGTTGGCTGTTCCACACGGTCCGTGTATCATGTGGGACTTCACGCAGTCGTGTAAGCGCCTGTCGGTTGCCGGGTCCAGCAAGAAGGCGCAAACCACGTCGTCGACGTCCGCGGCCGTGCGGAACCTACAATCCTCCTCCAGGATTATAAGTATGTGCGCATGGGGCAGACCGCGTTTCTGAAACTCGATAGTATATACATAAGCGGCTACATTACCAAACACACGATTAACAGTGAGGTCACCTAGTATCTCCTGCAGTTTTCTGTTGAACACCCTGGCCGCCAGGTCGGGCCTGTCGTTTGCATTGCTGTGAGCCGCCAGGTTTTCTGTTATCTCCGGCCACCTGGGATTGCACGTAAACGTTATGAACAGGTCGGGTTTTCCTTTGCTACGGACCATGGTCATAGCGTCTTGATAACACATCTTGTTGTATCGGTCGCTGCCCACGAACGTCGACGGCAAAATGATCCTACGGCCGACCGCCATAGGTTCGATGTTGAGGTGTTGGTTTACATGGTCCACGAGCCCTTGATACGCTTCGGTAAGGAGATCCCTCTGATTCTCACGTATGTAGTTCAGATTGTTGGTTTCCATCTGAACGTAGTGGTCGCACACAAACATGTGCAACAAGGACCGGCCTTGATGTATTGAGCTGAACAGTTGGTGCCTCGTGTCGTTGTTTCCCTCATATCGAATGCCCAAACGGTAGCACGCGAACTCTCTTATAGTGTTTCGACTGCGGACATTGTTTCGTCGAGGGCCCTCTTGCAACATCCCGTTATGCCAACCGGCCTCGCCGTACGGGAAAAACAGCGGATACAACATGGGATCCGAGTGACACGAACCTTGAGAAATATAATAAACTTTAAGTTAAACCAAAGGTCTGTAGTAGCTGAGAGTTACTTTATGGAGATACGTTTAGTAGTTATTTATATCTATTGTGTGTGTATAGCAAGTACCTACATAATGTTTTGTAGAACCACAAAATATGTTAATAGTGTATGTCTGTAAAAGTGGTGTCAGTCAAATTATGAAATAAGAGCACAAAAGACTGAAGTAATGTAACTTTAGATTTGATTAATGTTACTTATTGCAACACTATCACTACAAAATTATGAAAATAATTTATTTAGGAGGAAAAATTGATGAGACATGTAATAGGTATTATGTCGATCCACGCTGTATTCAATGTGTAATAATGTATAATGGCTTGTTTTACACAAACACAATGAATTTACACTGTTAATTTAATAAGTGTTATTATATATGTAGGTTTTTCCCTGAAGAATGTCCATAATGTATGTGTGGTCGGATATTTACTGTGTAAAATATTAAAACCACGGGATGTAATTTAACTGTGAGTTATTTATTTATTGTGTGTATAGCAAGTACATGATGTTTTTTAGAACCGCAAAAGAAAGGTAATTTATAAAATAATCTAAAATATGAACTCGGCTAATTTCTATACCAAGTGTTCATAATTCTAAGTGATGTTAGATATTGTTATTATGAAATAAGAGAACAGTGAATTAAGCATTGAAGTAATGTAACTTATTGTCATACTATGACTATGTGAATAATTTATTCAGGAGGAAAATTGATTGGAAATGTATTATAATGTAATGACTTTTGTTTTATCACCCAACAAACTCAAACTGCTAATGTAATAAGTATTACTGCACAAGTGGAAGGGTTGAAGTCGGCGTTGACCTAACGTATTGGTTATTGAGTATATAAATTTAAAAAAAAAGGCTAAAATGTATAATGTAGTAAAGCTATATGATGGGGTGTAATTTAACTCTTCGTTGGTAGCAGTTAGACTCGAAAAGGAAGTATTTCAATCCTAGTGTATAGTAAATATTGTAAGTGTTCAATATTTATTAACTAACCCGCTGGTATGAATTGGGTCCTCCGTTGTTGGTCGATTGGATTGGTGTCGTAGATGACCAGATTGATGTGTCTGGGAGGAAGACCACCTTCACCTACGAACACGGCCGCAACTTCATTTGCGGTAGGCAGGTTGTTTCGGCCCCTATCCCGGGCCGCATCTTCGACGAAATGCATCCTGACTGGTCTGGGTGGCACAGCTGCGGGATCGGCTAGGGCTCTTTCCGCCAGCCACACCTGACGCATGTTCCTGAAACAAATATAGACATTTATATATTTATGTTTATCAAACTCCATGATGTGTACAAATAATTGTGAAATGTAATTACAAAGGATATGGTAATTGGTGTATTTGGAGTTAAGGTATTGTAAACTAAAATATAATGTAGGTATGTAACCTAATAGTATATTAATAGTATATTCAGTGCATTTATCTCTATATTGTTAGAAATAATTGTATGTGTAATAATAGTAAAGTAAAATTTAAAACCATTAACCTGTTTAATGGTAGCAGTGAGAGTATAATCTATACTTAAATATTTGTGTGCCTTATGGGTAGGTGTAAAAGCGTAGAGAATCATATTCAATAGGTAAAAATAAGTATAAAATTTATTAATGTATTATTGAATGTATCCCAAGATAGTTTTACTTCAAAGTTACACGAATATCATAAGTCATAAACATCCGAACCCTATGTCATATTTAATGTTATATCATTGAGTATTGACTCTAAGGTTTAGGAATTGCATGTTTTATACCTTAGGTATCTTAAATAACAAATAAGTATTAACCAATAGAAAATAGGTTTTTGTAAATGTATTATATAACCAAAATTTTAATGTAGGTAATATAATGGTATGTAAATATCATTCAGTGCATTTAACTTGGTAGGAATAAGCTATAAGCTATAAGAAACAGCTATTGAAACATTTTCTATTGTATTCAACCCGTTTTTGAAGTTTACTATTTCGTTTAACTATCTTTTAAATATTTTCTATTTCATAATTATGAACACATTCTCTTTATAACAATTATTATAATATCAACTCAGCTTTTCTGATTTTACAGGAAACTTGTCTGTCATTATTCATCTATTATCTATAACTTAACCTTTTCGTTGCTAAATGAATATATTATTATTATTATGTTTATTAACACAATATGAAATAAAAATGTATATTATAAATATGTGTGTGTGTGTGTGTGTGTGTGTGAGTGTGTGTGTGTGTGTGGGTGTAGTAAGCTTAGAGAGTCACACAGAATAGGTAACAATAAAACATCTACTTAGAATTTACTATAAGGGTTACATAGATAATAATAATAATAATAATTGGTATGGTTGTGATACTATTTTAAATCATTAAGAAAAGTATTTACTCTAGGGGGGGCAATTCACATACCTAGTGTTAATAAATACAATAGTTTAAGTTTTCTTACATAAAAGCCATCGCATACGGATTGATGTCCCGCAGCAAACCGTCCAATAATTCTATGACGATTTCGGACAGTTCATGATTGCTCTGTCGTGCAATATCGAGACGCCGGTGGTTGGCCTCTCCGGACTCCAAAAAATACAACTGACAGTTGTTTGCACTTCCCGGGGCAACGGCCACCTCATTGTAGGTCCTCCGATAGGTCTGACCGTGGACAATCCACACCGGCGGTCCCCGCCCTGGCAAACGCCTGTCGTGTGCGTCGCAGGTAAACGCAGCGAATGCCAGAACATTGTTGTAACGCCGAATGTCCGCCCGGAATCTACGGCCATCCTGTGAATCATCTATAAATAAACTCTGAATTAAATAGGGAACGGGCAACAACGCGTGTTGTCCTGCAGCGACCACTTGTCCTTGTTACAACACGTGTAGAAATGACCCCTGGACGTTTGCTCTTCACTGAAGTGGCGGGCGTTACACTTTGTGCAGACTCTGTCTAACGCGCCCGCGTTGTGCCGCTCTGGAAGCGGGTGTGTCACGCCCGCCTGCCGGTAAATCATTGGCGCACGCCCTATGGGTAGTTCGACCACTACCACGTACTCAATATCCTCTACCGGGTAGTCCTCCTCCACCCCGTCGTCGGCCACTTCCACTTCCTCCACCCCGTCGTCGGCCACTTGCACTTCCTCCACCCCGTCGTCGGCCACTTCCACTTCCTCCACCCCGTCGTCGGCCACTTCCACTTCCTCCACCCCGTCGTCGACCATTTCCACCCCATCTGCCACTTCCACGTCCACAATCCCATCCATCTGGACTTCTGCCACTTCCACTTCCCCATTTCCCTCCACCTGACGGTCGACCACGTCCACGTCCTCTCTCTGGACCTCCACTCCTTCCACTACGTCCATCTGGACCGCCTCTCCTTCCACTACGTCCATCTGGACCACCACTCCTTCCACGTCCTCATCTCCATCCGCGTCATCACCAAGTACCTAAAAATTAGTTCCAGTTTAGAATAGGTACAATATTAAGGTTTTTTATAATTCTAAATAATTAAATATATAATATTATGTTTGTGCATTGAACGTCAAAATCCATACTCAAAGAGAACTGCTGCACTAACGTATTAGTAACAACGTATAATAAAAACCAAGAGTAGAATGTATATCATTACTTTCATTTTACTGTATAAACTCAATATTAACTATTAAGTATACAATATCAGTTATGTAAACATAGGTAATCTATAGTTTGTGGGTAATGTAGCATGGTTAAGTGCATTTATATGAAATTATATAGGCATTTAAATATCATAAACGTGTCTAAGAGTACCACATATGAAATGATAACAATTAAAGGAGAGTAGACAGTTTAAGTCAGTAGTAAATAGTATAAGTATTTTGTTCATTGCTTGTAAACACTCATAATAAAAGTTAAAATACGGTGAGTTGAATTTTTAATGGCTGTGTGTTCATACATATTTAATATAATCTTGTATTTGTTAGGTGTAATGTGCTCATGTGTTATACCGTTTATACTCATATGCAATAAGTGCATTTATATGAAATTCTTATAGGATAAGTTGAATGTAAGGTTTATGTTACACTAATTTCAAAGAGTCTGCAATGTGATAAGATCAAGTACACCTATATCTATCACCACTATAAATAAAGTAAACACTATGATAAAACAAATATGTTTGGTTGAATGAACTATTAAATCCAACCACAATACCTTGATAGTTATAACTTGAGTTTATAGTAGGTACAGTATTAAATATCAAATATTTTTTTGTGCATTGAACGTCAAATCAATACTCAAAGCTTAACCTAACCTTAATAGGTAGGTACAATCTTTTACATTGTAGTATAATCTAAAATTGTCATTGTAGTTAACAGATAAACTGAATTTTAACTTTAAAATCAAGAGCCAATCAAAAAACAAAGAAATTCACAGAAGAATGTATAATTGGTTGCACATTCATGCATAGTTATAATCTTTCTAACAACAATAACTTGGAAACATTGTAAAAACGTATTGCACTGTATAACAGTAAGTGTTATTTCTAAGAGTACTACATATCTAGTACACAACTTACAAATGACCTAGGTCAGTTGTAAGTAATGGTAGCAGTAGTAGTAAGATGTAAGAAAATGTTTAAGTATTTTGTTCATTGGTTGTGTTGTGAATACCCATAAGTTAAAATACAATGAGTTGAACTTTTAATGGTTGTGTGTTCATACACAACGGTAAGTGTATGTACTCATAGTGCATTTATATGAAATTATTATATGATAAGTTGAATTTAAGGTTTTTGTTACACTAATAAAATCATACATGGTCTTCAATGTGATAAAATCAAGTACACCTATATCTATCACCACTATGTATCGAATAACACACATCAGTAGTAAATAATATGTTACACAGTGTTACAAATGAAGTTAGTTGTATAAATACAGTAAAGAAAGTGATGAACACTACGATAAAACACTTATGTTTGGTTGAATGAACTATTAAATCCAACAACAATAACTTGATACTTTTAACTTGAGTTTATAGTAGGTACAATATTAAATATCTAATATTTTTTTTTTGTAATGAACGTCAAATCAATACTCAAAGCTTAACCTAACATTAATACAATCTTTTACATCGTAGTATAATCTACAATTGTCATCGTAGTAAACAGATAAACTGAATTTTAACTTTAAAATCAAGAGCCAATCAAAAAACAAAGAAACTCACTGAAGAATGTATAATTGGTTGCGCATTCATACATAGTTATAATCTTTCTAACAACAATGACTTTGAAACATTGTAAAAACGTATTGCACTGTATAACAGTAAGTGTTATTGCTAAGAGTACTACATATTATCTTGTACACAACTAACAAATGACCTAACCTAACCTACATTGTTAAGTATTTCGTTCATTGGTTGTGTTGTGAATACCCATTATAAAAGTTAAAATACGGTGAGTTGAACTTTTAATGGTTGTGTGTTCATACATAACAGTAAGTGTATGCACTCATGTGCAATAAGTGCATTTATATGAAATTATTACATGATAAGTAGAATGTAAGGTTTATGTTACACTAATAAAATCATACATGGTCTTTAATGTGATAAAATCAAGTACACCTATATCTATTACCACTATGTATCAAATAACACACATCAGTAGTAAATAATATATTACACTGTGTAACAAATAAAGTTAGTTGTATAAATGAAGTAGAGAAAGTGATGGACACTACGATAAAACACTTATCCAGTACCTACACAATTCACCAAAAAAGGAGTTTAGTAAACAGCCTAGTAATACCCCTACTTTGTGTAGTAGTAACATTAAGAAAATGTTAATTTATGTAACAAAACGTGAAGTATCCTGTTTCGGTCAAATTTGATATATAAGTGTAGTTGTAAGTTAATCTAGGTATCAAATTTTAGTCAATGTATTAGCTTGACCCAGTGTTTGATATGCAACTGAAATCTGAAACAGCGGAAACACAATTGAATGTCGTTCAAGTTATTCTACAGTTTACTTACTATACATACAATTATAATATAATAAGTTGAATGGAATTCTTATGATAAAATAGACATTTAGTTTCAAGAATGTTGTACCGAGCCAGTACAGTATAGTTAAGTATAAGTAGGTATAGTAGAGTACCCTAAGTTATGTACAGAAACAATTTATATAATATGTATCTCAGATCACAGTGAATATTAACACGGAATAAACATAAACGAATCTATTGTATTAACTTTTGAAATAATATAAACATTTCTAAGAGTACCAAATGTTAAATGATAAAATACCTATCTAGTACACAACTTACAAATAAAGGAGAGTATACCTAGGTCAGTAGTAAGTAGTAGTAGTATTTTGTTCATTAGTTGTGAATACCCAACAGAGAGTTAACTGTGACTTACAATACCTATTTCGTCGGAGTGGATATACAGTTTATCATTTTAACAAAATGAATAAAAATAAAATGTAATTTAATACAGAATTTTAACTTCAAACATTAAAAATAAGAATATAGGTAATAGTAAATATGTTACACTGTAGTACAAACAAAGTTAGTTGTATACATTGCTAACAATAAGACATGTGAAATGATAAAATACTTATCCAGTATACAATTCATAAAGAGTTATGTACAGTAACAATGTATATAATATGTCTCTAAGAGCACAGTGAATAATGAAGCATGTAAGGAATTTAAACCGCAGATTACACTACTCTTTGATAATTACATACTATGGAATAAAAGTAAACAAATTAAATTAAATTAACACTGCAGACATTTTTGTCGAAAAGTGGGCTGCACTATCTAACACTATATTAAGTATAATATAGTGAATGTTGTGTAAATTGATCGAACTTGATGTGGTGTTATGAGAAGGCAATAAAGTGAAATGTATATCATGACTTTTGTTATAATATGTCATTCACTTGATATCGTGTATTAAACAGTAACTCGTGTGAGCTTAAAATATGCATTACGTTGAATGTCATTGAGTTAAGTTATTGTCAGCTTGCTAACATACACAGTAGGTACATTATAAGCTCATGAGAATACACAACAGTATTAGTGACAAAGTGTAATGATTACTGGCAGTCCGGCTAGACGGGTATAGAGTCATGAGTAGTATATATTTGTGCTTTCTGAGCACCTTTTTTACAGGGAGATTTCTTCATTTCAAGTGGGCATTTCTACATGCTCCACCGTGTAACACATAATCTCAAAAACCCTAATGTTCCTTCTGAGCACCTTTTTTACAGGGAGATTTCATCATTTCAAGGGGGGCATTTCTACATGCTCCACCGTGTAACACATAATCTCAAAAACCCTAATCTTCCTTCTGAGCCCCTTTTTTACAGGGAGATTTCTACATGCTTCACCATGTAACACAACAATTTGATAAAATATATATTATTTATTAAATATTATTTTATTTACAAATACCATTATATATTAATTCTAAACAATTATTTATACAAGTTTTCTTACTTCTCTAGTAAAAGGTACATATTCTACAATACGATCATGAATTAATAAACAATAAGCAGTTACACCTGTAAGCGAATCTGAAGCTTCAATTTCCAATTGGACATCCACTGCTGAGGCTGTGGCTGAATCGTTCTGTTTCGAAGTATCGATAACTATAATTGGAGCGTTTGTCAGAAAAGTAGAAGGACTCAATATCGGATTACGAATACTTTTTTCATAGTACGATTCTTGAAACGATGTATACATATTATATAATAAGGTGAAATTATTTTTAGTAAAATCTAAATTCAAATTATCGTATGGATAAGCTATAGAGTTCAGAAATACTTTAACGTTTGTTAAATTACAATGGTCAAATATACTACAATCGTTTGTTAGCAAATTCTTACGTCCTTTTTGTAATCCAATTATGATAAATCGTGGTTTTTCTAATTTTGAAGCAGTTTTCAAATTCCATACAACTTTTTTAGTGGTTCCGAGTTCAGGATATTCAAAAGTTTCAAAAGATCTAAAAGTGATAAATAAACTTTTTTCTTTTTCTATAAGTTTCAATAATTTTAACCTTTCCTCGTCGTCAACCGTTATATGTGGGACCTTCCAGACTATTTTATTTAAGGTGACTTTACCATCAGTAACAGTTGCACCAGTTTTACAACTTAAAGCATTTAAATCGCTATGACTTCGAGTTAATATTAATTCCAATCTAGAATTCACCAATATTCTTTTATAGTCTTCAAACAAACCTAACCAATATTTTAATGGAATGCAAGCACTAAATTCACCATTGTCATTTTCCGATTGCGTTGCGTTTTTAAAAATCCAGCCAGCATTTTCATAACAATTGTAGTTGTCTGGTGTACCGGATAAGTATCCTTTCAACGAGCTAGTGATTCCAAGAACACGTGTGCTATCTACTTCTATCCCATTGATTTCCAACCGTATTTGCTCAAAAAGGTAAGAGTAACCGTTATTAGATAGTTTCACTTTGGTAGCATCAGTAATTATTCCTTCCAAAAAAATAAAGCTTTCGTGTAGATATGGGTAGACATCCGTTTGCTGGATTGATATACGTATTTCATCATTATTATTAAATGATGTAGTATACGGTGTGTATGAGTGATATTCAATTTTCGTAATTTTAGAATCCGTTTCGTACTGTGAAGTTATATCTAAAATATCACTCTCAGGCATTCTGCTTTAATTGATAACCCAGAGCTTGTAAAATTTTTTTATTTTTTACCGTTAATTTTTTTATCTTATTTGATGTTGCTGGTAGCACTTTAGTCTTATGACTAGTTGTGCTAATCCGAAGTAGCGGGTTTATATTAAATTTCAACCCCATCTCAAGACCCGTAACGTTTAATATGTAACACGATTGTCAATGCCTCACCAAAATTATCAATCGGATTATGATCTTGATCAACTAACTGAACGGTTATCGAATCAATATTTGTTTTATTCAATTTGTAATATATTAAATTTGGCGGTGCCTGAATTACTTTCGACCCTGTCTTTCCACTCGGGAAAAACTCATAAATCGAATGACTCTGAAGATGGTTGCTGAATGATCCTTGAGCTATATTACACATTACTTTTATAGAATTAATTGTGTTTAAATTTACAGCTTTTTCCGATCGAAGAATGTTGTATGGATTATATACTCGTTTTTCAAAACCGAATACAGGTGCTATACTATATGGATATTCAAAGTGTAGTATCCCATTACATTTTATATACGATCTGGAATCATCAGGATCAACCGTAAATTTTTAAATTGGTTAAGTTTTTACTATTATAGGCAACTATTTGCTTCTTAACTCGATCCTTAATATCTTCAATTTCATAACAACCCTCTTCCAATGTGATAAAACATATCATAGGATTATTATTGATTTCATTATCAACTACTTGTATAGAAAATTTATTATTATTTTCATTAATATTTGGGAATGAATTAAATGACTGTAAACATAACAAAGCTATTTCTGAGTCATCGTAAAGGTTTATAGGCGGAAAATAATTTACAGATAATACAGTTGAATTTCCAGTCAAACTTAATGTAATAGATTCATGCATTGTAAAAATTCAAGACATAAATGACCACAGTTAAATGTATTGAAGTCTTGATAGTTGGAATAGTTATATACTATTTTGAACTGTCTGAAATAATGTTGTAATTCAATTGGTGGAGGTAAATCACCAAAGCTATCAAAATATACAACTTTGTCCTTATTTTTATAAAACGCTACCCAATGACTTCCATCGCCTGAAGATATATCCAAGTTTAATATACCACATTCAATAGCGTGCGGTTTTTCAGGTAAGTTATCACGTGAAAAGACTCCACGGAAATGATTGATTTTCAACTTTACGGTATATTTTATAATATCTTGAGACGAAAGCGGTCTGTCAGGTAGCGTGATCATCAGTTTTTTTTTCTTAACCTATTCTTGTTTGATTTCATACCACTACCTTTTTTTCTTTTTGAATTTTGAACCGCATTATACACACTAGCACCTCCAGACATCAAACTACCAAGTGCTGACAATCCCGCAAATATAGGTATTAAGGGAATTACACCTCCTGACTGTCTCGGCGCTAAAATCGACCTTTTACCACCATTCTTTTTCTTTGAGATTCTTTTTTCTTCGCTGCTAGTATACCATTTGTTTTTATAGCACGTTTCCGTTTACAGCCCATACCTATTTTTCTTTTAGCTTTCATTGCGTTTGTTACTGCGTACGCAACTAGTTTCTCTTTTCTAGGAGTATCTTTTGCTTTAAATCTTTCCCAAGCACGATTTTCTAACACTTTATCAGCTCTATGTCTATCGTCTAAATTTTTGATCGTTGCATACACAATATCGTGATCACGACAAGCAGCATCCAATGGGTTTATTCCTTTATCGCCACAATCTAGTCTCTTTTTTAATTTCGTGCCAGGACCACAATACTGATATCCTGAAACATGGGCTTCGAACGGGAGAATATAAGGGAGATTACAAATCCTTTACCAGTCTTGACTGACTTACACTTGCGAGTTGAACGCGTCATCGATAACTGATTATAAATTAGAGAATTCTCGAGTATTTATAAGAAAATAATATGGATTTGATAGAACAGAAAGATAAATTGGATGTTATAAATGTAGATGTTCAGGTAGTAAGAAAACCATCAAGACACGGTTCGTTATTACCCGATACTATACGTGCTATACTAGTTGGTCCCAGCGGTTCAGGAAAAACAAATATAATGTTTAATCTGATCACACATGTAAACGGGTTAAGATTTGAAAATATTTATTTATACTCGAAAACCTCTAATCAGGAAAAATATGTTTTATTAAAAAAAATAATAGATGGTATACAAGGTGCTAATTTTTTCCTATTTACAAGCGCTGATAAGGTTATAAAACCAAACTTAACGAAGAAAAATTCTATTATAATTTTTGATGATGTGATATGCGGCCCACAATCTGTAATCAGAGAATACTTTAGCATTGGTAGACATTCAGGTGCCAGCTCCGTATTTTATTTAGCACAGACATATTCTAAAATATCAAAACAGCTTGTAAGAGATAACGCAAACTTTTTAATAATACTGAAACAAGATGATACAAATTTACGACATATATTCAACGATCATTCGTCTACAGATATGGATTTCTCAGAATTTCGGAAAATTTCTCATTTATGCTGGAATCATAGCTATTATGGGTTTATGGTTATTGATAAAACTCGAGAAATGAATGAAGGAAGGTATAGATGCGGTTTTCATACATTCATTAAAATAAAATAATTTTATTAGTTTATATAAATATACCGTCACACAGTTATTATCTGCATAGTGTCATCAGTAGTCATACGATACAGGTATATTACATTTATTATTAACAATGAACAAAGAAAAAGTCTTGTTGGAAAATTTAATAACATCAAAAAAAAATATACAACGAAAAATAATGGAAATGAAATGTGGTGTTATAGATTCTGAAAACTATTTCCGTGAAGCATTTAAGCCGATAATTGAACCATTGAGTACACATGTTAAACAAAATATAATATGTAACACACGGTCAACTGAACTAGAAAATAAATCAGAAACCCCGTGCATTAGTGAAGAAGATAATGATGATGAATTAAATTCATCATATGAAAATTTTTTAAATAACCGTCCTAAATCAACACGTTATGATAAATCTTATGGTATGTATTATGATAAAGATAGTGATTCATATAAAATAGGAAAACATCCTGTTACTTTTAGTCACGGAAAATTACTGTTGCTTAATAAATACTACCAATTTACACCAGGACTATGGTCTTTATTATGTGAGAAGGAACCAAAAAATACAACTATAGCAGATATAGAATCTTATTACAATATTTTGAAAACTAGTGGAGTCCATTTAAAAGCAGATGGAAAACCTAGTACCTCGAGGTACCATAAATGGGTGACTGTTGTAAAACCGCTGTATGATCGAATGAAAATGGAGGAAAAACAGTTTAACGAAGAAATAAGTAAAATTAATGAGAATACAACTCCTCGAATTAATTTAAAATCATTTGACAATCATTTATCTAGTTCAAGCGCTAAACGCAGAAAAATAACACAAGAATTTGAACCATTTGATTTTAATCCAGAAGCAAACAGTTCCATGTCTACAAATCCATTAGTTGAAAAGATGTTTAATTTTACTTCATCACCAAAGACTATGAAAGGTTCTGGTTTATATAAAGATGTCTTACCTCAAACCCAATTAGTTTATTATGACGATCCGAATGAGCTAGTAACTAGATTAAATCTTTTGACATCATCACAAAGTGTTGGTAATACTGTTGTGAATAATGTAATAATATCTATTTTAGAAGAACTACGTGAGAGAAATATTATAGTATAATGACTACCTTAGAGAGTATAGCTAATGAGTTACATCGGCCAGCGAGAAAAATATTTCCTAGACGCAGTGTAGTAACGCGATTTATTGATGACCTCTGGCAAGCTGATTTAATGGACATGCAATCTCATTGTAGAGAAAATTATGGTTTTAAGTATATTTTAGTTGTCATAGATACATATAGTACGTATGGCTTGAGGTGTTAAAAAATAAAACATCGAAAGAATGTACAAAAGGTATGTTTAATATATTGAAAAAAGCTCATCCGAAATTATTACAGACAGATAATGGTACAGAATTTTACAATGCTCAATTTCAAGATTTAATGAAAAAATATAAAATTAAACATTACAGTTCATACAGTGTTATTAAATGTGCAATCGCGGAACGCGTGATTCAAAGTCTTAAAAATAACATATATAGACATTTTACTGCTACTGGTACATGGAATTGGTATAATACACTATCAAAAATTACACAAAATTATAATAATACAAAACATAGAACAATCAAATGTACACCGAATGAAGCTCGAATGGATACAAACAAAATTTAATTTAATACACAAATAAATGATACATTATATAATCCAAAATTTAAAATTAATGATAAAGTAAGAATATCTAAGTATAAACATATATTTAGTAAAGGATATACACCGAATTGGACAACTGAAATATTTACAGTTTCAAAAGTTTTACAGACAAATCCAGTAACTTATCAACTAAAGGATGAATCAGACAATATAATCTTAGGTGGTTTTTATGAACAGGAAATTAAATTAACTGATTTTCCAAACACCTTTCTCATTGAACGTATTGTAAAAAAGTTGGGAATAAAATGCTTGTTAAATGGTTAGGTTTTGATTCAAGTCAAAATTCATGGATAACATCATCAGATATTTTAAAATAATGTTTTTTATGTAAAATATTTTTTTTTTTAAATAAAATAAAATATAAGTTTGTTTTTATTAAGTCGAATTAATTATTTCACATGATCTCCTGATCCTCAATTACCTGTTTTGAAAACTTAATGTATCCGCAATCAATAAAAAAACAAAAGCACCATCTAATAGCAAATTAATCAATGAAAGTAATAATAGTGCAGTATTTTGTTCCGCTAGATAACGCTTTTATACTGAACCATTAAGTTTGTAGTGACCATACGCCAATGTATTTATCCCATCATTCATTATATATCTTTTATCGTCATTGGCACTAAGGACAAGCTTGTTCATTGTTTTCGAATGAACAATATGTTTATTCGATTGAATGAAATTCATGTTTCTGTGAGATTGTTTTTTCTCCACAGATCTATGGTTGATAAAAGCATTTAATATATCTATGTAATCAATAAATTTCATATGGTTTTTTATTATATATTTTTTTACGCCTTTTGCTTTTTTTTCTACAGTATCATCTATGGTTTTATAAGCGTATAATTTCGGTCTCAATGAAACGAATTCTTTAAGAATTTTTGATTTAAGTTCGTCCTTGAAGAATCCTGGTTGGCTTTTATGGATTTCACTAAAGCAATAATGGTCTTTGGGATAATTAGATGTGTCGAAATATGGTAATAAATCATTTTTTAAATCATCGAAAAAATGTACCGTTTGAATAGCATATATCAAGGAATCTGTATCCGAATATAAAGAACTAATTTTTCTACCATATTTCTTTTTCATTACATTATAATGAAAATCATACATAAAAGTTTTCGAAACGTCTAAAATTACAGATCCTACATACATCGCTTTATCGAATTTAATAGTTTCCTTATGTTGATGAATAGCCATAAGATTCCTAGAGTATATAGTTCTATCCTTAAAGTTAGTTTTTGATATTAATTTATTAGCTTTTTTTTCTGACGAAACCAGTTTTATAGAAGTTCTTGTTCGAACATTCTCCATACATTTTCCAAAAACACTATTTGTTGCGTAGAGTCATATGCACGACGGCGTTATATGACGTAACGCACGTATATCGTAGCCGTGACTATACGTCACGGCAAACCAGTCGTCGCACGGACAGCCACATTGTCACACATCGTCGCGACGTCCTCAAAGGGAATAAATCCGTCGTTTATTATACTATTATATACATATTAATATTCAACGACAAAGTGATTCTATTATATCCTTGTGGTGCCAGCGTCATCATGCGCCTTGTCACATGTGATGCAATGAGTATTTATTGGTAATACACGTCCTATGTACACACCAATTTAAATACGATCTACATACGTCAACATTGTCCATCACCGTCACTTCACACATCTCAACTCATCAACCATTTTGGAGCTATTGCCAGGCCATCGCGCATACGGTTGTCGTGAGTCGGCTATACGCCATATTATTGTAACTGTACTTATATCTATTATTATACTTGCTATAACTTATTATTATTGTATTTTACTACTTGCTATTATTCTTCTTATTATTATTATTATTGCCATATTACTAACACCGTTTATATATGTAATGTGATTATTCGTATCAGCCTTCGAATTATTATTTATTTATTCTACACTAAACACCAGCGTTGTTATTCTTTCAACCACCTCTCGTCAAACACAGTAGAACTCTATGAGGTTCACCATCACCGGTAAATTTATATTCATCGCGTGGCCAACAATCTCGTTACCTCTTTAACGAGACTTGGTACGCATCACTATTAATTAAAAGCTTCCAGAATTCTTTTTCAAACTCGTTTTTGGCTTTTGTTCTCATTTTAGTACAGAATACAATGTACGATGCCATCCATTTCTTTTGAGAAAAGGAGATAGCTCGATGAATTTTTACAAGTTTAAGACCGTGAGATATCGCTTGTTTTAAATTTTTATAATGAACAATATGGTTTTTTTCGGTAATAGTGTAGTTAACAATTTCTTAACTTTAGAATTTGGCGGACATTCGTTCAACGGTAAAAACGGGAAATCATTATGAGCCTTATGTAAATGTTTTGGGTAGTCAATATCGACTTCTAATATATATCCAACTTCAGAATCATCAGCAATTTTAGTTACGTCTATGTTTAAGTCATCAACCTATTCAAAATCTTTAAAAGGTAATTCTGTCAACATAGATTTTCCATATAAATTTACACAATCAAGATATGTTAACCATGTAATCGGTTCGTTAGAATTATAATTCAATCCTTCAATATTTGGTATGTTTGCTTTAGCAAATCTTTTAGTTGATTGGGTTATCCCACCACGAATTTAATTCTCTATAAACAAAAGCATATTAGGACATTTTAACCTTTCCAACTCGATCTTAGTATATTTAAGCATGCAATCATACGCAAATCCTGGAGCAGTCATATAATGAGCAGGATCTAACTCAAGAGTAGATAAACATAAGTCTCTGAAATTTTCAAACACGTCAGCTAGTATTACCACATCAGTTTTTAAATAAAGATCGCTATATTCACCTAAAGTCTTTATGTTAAACACTTTCCATACATTTTTCGCATGTATATAATCATCATCAGTAATATTTTCATCGGATAAAGAGCTATAAAACTCAAGTTTTGAAGGTAAAAAAGTATCATCTAGTTTACACCAACTATCAACATATTCATACGGGAAGACTCCTTTTCGAGTAACTAGATCTAATACTTTAGTAGAAAATACTTTAATAGTTTCTCTAAACCTCAACTTATCTTCGGATAAATTGTTTGCTAGTTTACTTAATTTTTCAGCCATAAAACGGTATGTGTCCACAAACTTTATATTAAATTTTGGTGCGATTTCTTTACTAAATGATATATATTTTTCAGATGAATTGGGTATAACATGAATATCTTTATCGTTACACCCAAGTTCTCGAATTATGAAGTGACTGTCATATGTCAGATTATGAAAGAAGATTGGTACAAATGACGGACTTGTTAGCTGAAAATTACATTTAACACAAATACATCGTCTGTAATTTCCCGTTATATGACAGTGATCTCGAACTTTTAACAAATTATTATCTTTAAAAGATAATAAACATTTTTCACAAACCTTAGCTTTCTGAAAATGTTTTTCTTCTTTTAAAGTTAATTTGTTAATTGGTAAATTAGTTTTATAAATATCATGTATTTTATTTCCTATACTAATCATACTATTCATAAATTTTTTGCTGCATTTTTACCTCTATATATTACTACTGTTCTAGGAATTTCAAACTTTTTTATTAATTTTTTCGGTATAATATTATAGTCAACTTTTACATAAAACCCGTAACTCATAAGTTTATGTAAATTTGTAATATGAGTTTTTGGTTTTTTACAACTTTGAATGAATTTATCAGGTTGTTTATGGTTTAAAATACATTCGAAGTCGGCGTATATAACAATTGGGATTCGTTGAGTATTTTTATAGTTTTTGAAACGTATAAAATCGTCATCTCCTTCTTCAAACATTATAGGTCTTCCTAATTTATTTTTTATACACATTTCTTTATGTCTAATTAATCCTGTTTCACCCCAAAGTTTGCTTTTACACGGTTTATTTCCAAAACTTGTAAAACATCTCTTACATATAATCAACTTTGAACGATGTTTAGTTCTTTGACTTCTAACAAACCTTGAGAAGTTGTTAATATAACAATAATGAGATGTATTATTATTATCAAATAGAAATAGGTCAAAATGATTTTTTTTTTCAATATTGGTTATATGTAATGGGTAAATTAAATTTTTATCATTTAAGCTGTAAATATTAATTGATAAATTGTTTATTTTTTCAAATTTTTTTATCTGAGTTGGTGTTGGAAAATCAATACATTTAAAATTAAACCCACTTTTTTTTTTCTAACATATCAAAATATTTTTTGTTAAACCGAGATTTATTCAATCGATTATCGTACTTAGATAGTATTGAATATTTGAAACATTCATTATCATTATTTTTTATATTTATAACTGCTTTTTTTTTTTTTTTATATTACTAGGTAAATCTAAATATGTGCTTCCTCCTTTAAGAGGATTAACTTTATTAACTCGTAATTGTAAACAATCTATAGATTTAAGGGACCAGCCTGATTTTTTTGATATAAATTGTGCTTCCTCAGATAATAGTTTGTTAAACATTTTGTTTAATAAACTATTAAAATTGGATGATTTAGATGCTAATACGTTTGAAGTTTTAAACGACATATCTTGTACTTCATCCGTTAATAGTTGTTCATACGTGCTATCAACATATAAATTTAATTTAATTGTCGCCTGCTGACTTGATTGTGTTAACCTAGAAATTAACATTTCAGAAACATAACTAAAAAATACATTGTAGTCTATTATTTCTTCCTTGTTCTTAACAATATACGTTCTCGAACAGCTTTTAAATCGTTCAATTTCAACAAGTCCGCCCTCAGCTGATTCCATCCGTCTACGTTTAGTGATTGTATTTCTTTTCATTATGTAACTGTAAATAAATTTAAATAAAATAATAATAATAATAATAATAATAATAATAATATTATTTATTAATACATTTTAGTTTTAGTCTATATTCAAAGATTATAATTCTCTGTACAGTGAATTTAAAGAATTGTCTTATAATATATTTAATAATTATTCATAAAAAATTTAAAAAAAAAAAATTTAACCTGATCTAAACCTTTCACGTTTGGATTCTGCTATCGTAATAAAATCTAACCTATTACCGAAACATTGTTCTCGATTGCGAAAATTTGTAACATATAAATCACTATATTTTCGACATATATCCATTTTTTTTTCTCTTAATAAAACTAATTTTATATTTAATTCTTTTATATAAGACAAATTTGGTTTAGAATTTGTTCTACTTAAATAAATAGTGAATTTGAGGTTTCTAATTTGTTTTTTAAGATCTTTATATTCGTATCTCTCTTTAATTTTATTTTCATCAATAATCTTCGTTAATGCTGCAATCTGCTCTTCATAATATTGAATTTGTTCACAACAATAATCATATGAATGCGAAAAATTCATTATCTGTAATTTTAGCTAACGACATTAGTATAAAATGTATAATTTATAAATCTAATAATTAAAACGATTATTTATTAAACAACATTGAATATACGTATATATATATATATATATATATATTTATTTACAATGATATAATAATTACTAATTATATTATTACATATTAGTTTTGAATATAGTTTTACAGAAAACAAGAATTTTACAAGAAAAAAAAACATAAAAATAAAATTAAAGAAATAAACAAAAAAATTAAAAAATTAAAAATTAAAAAAAACAACTTAGATTAGAATTCGAACAATCGCAATATACATTTTATAAATGTAAATTATGTATAAGAAATTCTGTGCATTTACTGCACAGAGAATTAGACTCTTTGAATATAGTTTTAGAATATTCAAAGAGTCTAGTTCTCTGTGCAGTAAATGCACAGAATTTCTTATACATAATTTACATTTATAAAATGTATATTGCGATTGTTCGAATTCTAATCTAAGTTGTTTTTTTTAATTTTTTAATTTTTTAATTTTTTTGTTTATTTCTTTAATTTTATTTTTATGTTTTTTTTCTTCTTCGTCTTCTTCATCCAATGTTTTTTCTAATAATTCGTAATTTTCATCAATTTTTCTTTGGATGTAAGTTTCATCTGAACGGGAAGCCATTTTATTTTGAAACTGTAAATATTAATATTTATCTATCAATCAATATATTGAATAAAATAAAAAAAGTCGAGTCATAAAAATTATAAGCGATACAATATTATTTTTCCTTTATATTATATTATATTATATTTAACTCATATTATTTGACAAGTTTTCACAACACAGTTAAAATATTAATAAAAAATATTGAAGATATAGATATGTACAAGCATATACGTTTGAAAAAAAAAATAAAAAAAATACTATATGCTTGTATTATCTATAAGTTCAACATTATTTACATCTTTTACATCATAGAATTCAATGTTTATAATATAATCTCATGGTTTACATAAACATAATAAGTTTTAATAGTTCTCAATACATTTTCTTTTTACAAAATATAATACATTCTTAGTTATTTATACAACATATTTGTAATAATTAAAATATAATATCTAATAAGAATTATATTAACAATTTTCTTGCATGTATAAAGCGATAATAATTATAATAATAATAATAACCAATTATAATGATAGTTGTATATAATAACATTAAAAGCCTTTACATATAATAGGGATACATGAACATGGTTTTGATTAAGAAAAAAATAAAAATAAAATTTATTAATTTTATTATTTTTTTCTTAATCAAAATAATCGTTACGATTTTAATATTTACTTTTATCTTTCAACATCATTTTTAAAATATATATTAAATAACAATATAATTAATGTTTTACAGTGTATACATTTAAAATAATTTTAATAGTTATACATTTATAGTATATAAATATAAAATGAGAAATTATCTATCGAACATCTTAGACAATTGTTTTATTGTTAGTTTTTTATTTATGAGATATATTTCTCATTCTATCTAAAACAAAAAATTCTGAATATGTTACGGGTACAGTTACGGAGTCAATACTAGTAGGGAACGGATTACTTTGTAAATCAACACCTTTAGTTAAGAACCGTCCACATAATATACATCGTGTATAATAACAATAATCTTTAAACGCTTGTATATCTTTAAATCGAACAAACTGGTATAAAGGATTGTAAGTTCGAAACGTATTACCACTAGATTTTTCATGATGATAACATGCACTGCTACAATACTTTTGGTCCCCAACATTTTGTATACACAGTTCAACTAATGTATAATTTCCAAGTGGATCGGATAAAATATTTAATACATGGTCCTTTACCATAAATGGATAATAATCTCCTACTAACATAAAGGTGATTTCAGGGTTAAAACGATAATATTCTAAAGATTCTAGAACACTGTTGATTGTTCTATTTCGTATATTGTTTGAATCGATTGAAAACATATTGTAATTTATAAAAAAATTCAACCCGTAAAAAAATAAAACAACATTAAATTAGATTTATAAATATTTTATGATAGCATAACTAATGTTCAACAATAAAATTTCTATTTTAATTGAATATTGTACACGTATTCGTTTGATTCGTTCCATATGTAACGTACGCATACCTACCTATAATAATTTTTTTATAAAAATAATAGCTATACTAATGATATTATATACTTACATCATGGGCGCCGTGAGGGGGGTGCAAGGGGGTGCATTTGCACCCCCTTGGCTTGACAAAAAAAAAAAAAAAAAAAATTAAAAAATTAAATTAAAAAAATTGAATGGTATTAAAACTATTTTATTTTGCATAATTATCTACATTATTTCTATTATTTATTATTATACATTTATACTTATTTTACAATATTGTCTATATAATATATTATTTATATTATGTAATATAATAATTATTTTTTAAATAATAATTGCAAACGCCTAGGTTTTTTTCCAAATTCTTCAATTGAATTTTCAATGAATTTGGTATCCTCTCCTAGTCTTTTTCTATGTACACTCATCATACACAATCCGGACAATCGGTTATCACCCATAGTGGCTCTGTTCCATGTCTTGACTCGTCTTAAAGTACTGAATGAACGTTCAATGCTGCAAGTTGTTGTTGGAAGAGTTGCTCCGATCTTGATTGCGTCGGCTACAGCTGGATAAAAATCTTTTGACATTTCGATCAAATCTAAGTATTCAATAGAATCTAATGGTTTTTCACCATTATTCCACATTTCATACCATGTTGTGGCTTCAGTTACAAAATTTGATGACAAAATATTTCCATAGAGTTTTACAATATCATTTGATGTGCAAATAAACTGTTCTTTACTCAGGTTTTTCATAAGGATGAAGATCCATTAGAGAAACAGATGAAAGTTTCACTTCTTCAATAATGTTTTGTCGAAGTACATTAGCACAAGTTTTAATTAGTTCATTTTGAACTTCATGTGAGATATATAACGCATTTTTAGCTCCAGACTTTAAATGCTTATTCAAAACTTCATCCCCCGATTCGACACGGAATTGTAATAAATCTGTAAAAACTGAACCTTCGTCATTTTTACCTCTTAGTGGAAGATCGTGCTTTGCACAAAATAAGATTGACGATATGATAGAACGAAGTTTCACCCTGTTTTCTTCTATTTCTCTATTAAATGCCGAATCTATTTGCTCATGAACACTCAATTGTTTTCTCTCTTTTGAGTTTAAAAAATGTTGTGACGCATTAATTGCGTCTTTATGCCAAATACTAATTTCATGAGCCTTTGAAACCTCGTTAAATTTTTGATATTTTATGCATGGTGAAACAATGAATGCTCCTTGAACACCTCTATGTACTCGAGGTCGAAATAATACACAAACGCGACATAGTGGGCCTTTAGAAACAGCTGAGTAACTTAGCCATGGATAAAGTGCAAACCATTCTATACGAAATACTCTCGTAGAGCCGTTGGTCAAATCTTTTTTGAAGTCATATGTTTTTGATGGAACCCAGGGGTCCTTCAATAACTTTAAACGTAATTCGTCATCAACGTAGGAATTCAAATACAGTCCAATATCTAATTTATTAGCACCAACAGTCAACTGATGAAGGAGTTGTGGCACTTCTTTTTGTTGGCTACTATTAGAACTATTAGTACTTAAATTACTTAAATTACCTATGTCATGATTGCCTTCATTTATACTTGATTGGAGTTGTGGCACTTCTTTTTGTTGGCTACTATTAGAACTATTAGTACTTAAATTACTTAAATTACCTATGTCATGATTGCCTTCATTTATACTTGATGGACTTAATTCTATCTTGCGTTTCTTTTGCAAAAAATTTCGTATGTCACTCATTTTTATATATTAATAATTTTACGTAAGAACTAAAATAATAAGCACGTTGAGATATACACACACGGACACACGACTGTCGACTAATAATGATTCCGATTTTATCGTATAGTGTCGATGGATGTATAGGACATATCAGTTGTCACGTGTATAATATACACTGTATGTCTGTATATTCAATATATAAATCGGTCATTTTTATCGCATGCGATAAGCTTACGAGTTGTCGATCATTATCGGATTTTCTAATCGCAGCCAATATCCCGCATTACTTTGACATTACTTCTGACGAATAAAAAAAAAATAACTTTGTATCGTCATTTAATTTGAAAAAATATTTCTACGTATTTAACTAAAATTATTTATACATTATTTAAAAATCGGTGTATACTATGCACGATGCACCCCCTTGACAAAATTCCTGCCGGCGCCTATGACTTACATTGTTAATTTGAGAAGTTGAAATATTTGAAAAAAATTGAACTTTTTTCCGTGTATGTTTGTGTTGAGCGTTGTGAGACAATATGATATATTATAAGTTTGTGAGACTGTCAATACAATGTTTAAGATGAAAATGTTAACTCCCTGATAATATGAGTACTGTTATATACACGTTTCGTTGAAGTGGTTATTAGTTTTTTATAATAATTTATATAATACACATTATATAATATTCGCTTCGACTAAACGTCTATATTGCAGTGTTATCAATGTTTTTTTTGTTTTTTTATTAAACATTAAAGACTGCGGCAGCTCTGTTCATTAACGTAACAGTAATTTAAATTATTATTACTTCCTAAAAAATTATATTATCAATGTAAGGTTAATGGTTATTAGTTTTTATAATAATATATATAATACACATTATATAATATCAGCTTCGACGAAACGTTTATATAACATATGACAATATTATCAAAGACTGCGGTCAGAGTTTTATAATGCTCAATTTCAAGAATTAATAAAAAAAACTATATCTGTATCTTGTTATTGCAGACGCTGTCCACTACTATTACTATTTATATTATTATTACTATTGGTCTTAATATAATATAAATTGATTAGAAAATACAAATAGCAAGTCACTTTTAGAGGTAGAACTTAAATCCACTCAACGTATTTTAGCTACAAATTATCTACTGTTAAAGATATATTTAAAAAAAAATGTCATTTTCTAATTCGAACATTAGTGATTACGAAGAATCAATGACTGAAAGCGATGTAAGTACAAAATTAATATTAATTAATATTTATATATTTTAAATTTATATTTTTATAATATAATATATTTAATAGTTATATTTGAATAATACTGTATTACACTGGTTCAGTATTATACCCATTGCGAAATGGGACATTTCGCCTTAGGTATTGGTCACACTACACCCGATATCGGCCGAAAAACGTTCGGCCGTATACGCCCGAATATATTAATTCAATTGAATCTATTTATAATGGTCACACTAGTTCAGAATAATTCGGCCGTATACGACCGTTAACGGGCAAAAACAATATTATTTGTTTTTATCGGCCATTTGAAGCCGAAAATGGATATTTCCCACGCATCGTCTACCAATCCGAAATAATACCAATATAGTTGAACAATTATTATTATTAGGTTTTAGTATTATTATTCATTTACATCAAACACTAGTAAGAAGACGGTACGTCATACGTAACTAGTTTTTGTGTTTCATTGCCTGTGTTTTATTTAAAAAAAAGTACCTTGGAATTTTGAAATAATGGTTGATTGCGAACGACTAATTAGTTTAGTTTTTGAAAGAGAACCTATATGGGATTCTACAAGCAAAAAACACCATAATAGAGATATAACCAGAAAATTGTGGCAGGAAATTGAAAAAGAAATGCAGGTCAAAGGTAAGTAAATATAAAAATATAAATACATAAATTTAATAAAATATTGTAATTGAGATTATTGTTTATTATTATTATTATTAATATTGTGATGGTGGTAAATCTGAATTAAATTTGATAAATAGATAATAAATAAAATACAAATTTAGGTATGAATAATTATATAATATTATTATAGGTACAATTTAACAATTGTTACTTTTATTTTATAGCTACAACAGTTGTGAAATAATCTTTAAAAGTATCACGTATTATGTATGCTTCCGTTCTCGATCTGTTATTGCGTCTAGATACTGAATGTGTTTCTGAGTTTATAGTTGGGTCACGACGAACTTGCTCCAGTAGTGTTTCATCTATACCTTCTTTATCGATGATAATATTATGCAATAAACATATAGTCTTAATAACTATATCAACATGTTCCGGGTTCATTTGAAGTTCGGTTTTTAAACATCTCCATTTCGATACCAAAATTCCAAAAGTGCATTCAATCATACGCCGAGCTTTGCTCAAACGGTAATTAAATGTTTCTTTTGCCGAATCCAAATTTTTATCGAATGGATAGGGTCTTAATAGATACTCTTTCAGTGGATATCCTTGATCACCCAATAGAACAAATGGCATTGGAGTAGTTGTGTTTGGTAATGGTCTGTAATTAGGTACATTGAAGGATTTAGCTTCCAAATTTTTAAAAATATTTGATTCGGTAAATATTCCACTATCGCTCTGTCGTCCGTATGCTCCTATATCAACCGATATAAATTTATATTTGGCATCACAGACTCCTTGTAAGTGAACAGAAAAGTAACCTTTGTAATTATAAAACATCGAACCAGAGTTATTTGGGCATTTTATACGAATATGTTTTGAGTCAATACATCCAATACAGTTCGGGAATTTCCATAGTTTCTCAAAATCATAGGCAATTTGTTCAAATAATTCAGTGCTTGGGAACGGCATATGAATGCTAGAAAAAACCTCCCAAATAGCATTACAAGTCTCGTAGATAATTTTACCAATTGTATTATGGGCCATACGGAATGAAAATGACAACGCTCGATAAGATGTGCCTGTAGATAGATACCTAAAAAATACAAATAAATAAACATACATTTCCTTGAAAACAAATAAGCAATTATTGGCAAAACAAATCAAAGAACTTCTAAAAGTTTCAAGTACCCAGGAATAATATTTGTATGGTAATACTAAACTTGAACTTAAATAAATAAAAAATAATTATGTACATTATGCATGTACATGCATATATAATATTATGTATTTTTAATATTTTTAAACTGCTATTGTACTTAACAATTTGTGTGAGAAACCTTGTATTACATTTTTCAACTTTTTGAACCTTTTTCTAACCTTTCTAACCTTTTTCTATGAATGTCAATAAAATTGTATTTGTTGAGTAAAAAAATCTTAAAATTTTAATATAAGTCTCCTAATATATTGTTACAGTGATATTTTAAAAATATTAAAAATCTAGCCACATTTTTTTTTATAAGCATTTAAAGTTCAAATATTGATAAAATACGTAAAAACAACGAAAATGTGCAAATTATTTTGGACCTAGAAATTCATAAAAATGTTGCTTTGTAAATCTAAGATTTGAAAATGTAATACAAGATTCCTCATAAGTTTGTCCACCTTTAACAAAAAAAAATTCTACAAGATAGTCAAATTAAATTTTTATGAGCGTTTGAAGTACATATTTTTACAACATTGCATATTTACTCGATTTCTCATGTAGCGATTTTCTTATTTTGTTGATATTCAATAACGAATAACTGCGAATATATGTAATTTTCACTGAATGTTTATATTTTCATTTTCTAAACTTAAATAATGTTGACTCATTTTTACGGTAAATTTAAAATTTCAATTTTTTTAGTTTTTTTTTTTATAAATATCAATAAAATTTTATGTGTTGGGCTAAAAATCCTCCAAGAATCCTGATATATTGCTACAATAGTATAGTTGAAAATATTAAAAATACATAGACATAATTTTTTTTATAAGAATTTGAAGTTCAAATATTGAGAATATTTATCAAATTTAAAATTTAATAATTATTTTGTAATTAAAAATTTATAAAATATTCAAATTTTGTAGCTAAGGATTGAACATTTAAAACCTTCTCCATAGGTATAAGTAGTTATTTCCATAATCAAAAAATCTAAAAATATACACGAACACAGTTTTTTTTTTTAGTTATTTAAAGTTCAATTTTGAACGAAATTATATATTAAATATCCATGAATAATGATTTTACTTATTTTCTAAAATTTTATAATATTAATTCAACTTACCGCACGGATGCCGTAAATAAAAACAACTAAGAAGTAATAACAATACAAATATAATATGTATAAACATTTAGTAGGCTAATTTTTTTTTTTTTACATAGGTGATATTTTAAAGACTAAATGGGCAAGTTTGAGAGATACATTTAGGAAAGAATTTAAAAAATTAAAACGTCCCACAGGATCAGGATTAGAAGAAGAAGCTGTTGAATCTCAGTGGAAATATTTTGAGTCGTTATATTTTTTAAAGGATAATATAACTCCTAGAAAAATGGTGGGAAACATAGTAGAACAATCAAAAACTCATATTGATGAACAAGAGAGCTTTCCAAATTCACCATGTAATTCGTCCATTGATGTCGTGAATGATTTTGATGAAATAAGTTTTTCTGAAAAACGTACTGAAAATCCATCGTCTGGTATTTTATCTTTTGAAGAAGGACCATCATCAAAAAAAAAGAAGGGAAGAAATGATGTGATGCAAGATTTACTAGCAATCGAAAAAAAAAACTTCTACAGTTCAATACGATACAGGCAAATTCACAAAAAAAAAATAATGATGAAGATGAAGATTTTCATTTCCTTATGAGTTTGTTGCCTCATTTAAGAGAAATACCAAAACACAGAAAGTTAGCTGTAAGGCTTAAACTTCAAAATGTTGTAATGGCAGAACAAACCGAAAATACCACTGGATCAAGTAATACTTTTACTCCTTCAACATTCTTTGTCAATTCATCGATTCCCCCTATAACCTCATACTATATGAATCAGCCCGAATATTCTTCATCAAATGGCCAGTCTAATATTAAGAACACTATTCCTTGTGGTCAACCAAACTTAAATCCTACAGCTGTAGATAATGCATGTTTATCTTCTTGGCCAAACATTAACAATGAATAAAAAAAAATGTATATTTTATAAGCAAGTCAATTTTTTACTATAATATTAAAAAGTTATGTATTATTTTTTTTTTAAATTGAAAGTACGAAACGTTGTTTTTCTTATTAAATTGTTCAATAAAAGTTGTTTTCATTATTTTATTCTTATAAATTTGTTCAATAAAAATTTTTTTCTATTTTATACTGATCTATTTTTTCAATAACTTTATTCGTGTTATATTAAATTTGTGTAAAACAAAAACATAATTATAGCCTCGGAAAATTATAATTATCTCATTTCATATAAGTTATTTTATATATTAATTGAAAAATTATAAAGTAATGATTACCTATTAACAATAATATTAATATAAATAATAATATTTACCTTAAAGTTACTACAAGTCTTTCTTCTGGAATTATGCATTTTCTGAAACTGCAATACTTTTCTATGTATAGACGAATTTTTTCCAAAATATAAAAAAAGGTTTCGGGTCATATATTCAAAAAATTTGATTGGCTGTTTTAAAAGTTGTGGGAAAAGCGTGTGAAATTCACCATATTTTTCCCTTTCTTTAAATATTCTGTTGACCCACCATTGCCTTTCTACTTTTTCACTGAACAGTAAATACTTTAGAACAGGACTGGTTTCCAAAAAATAAAGTTGGTTGATTACTTCCATTTCATACAACTACTGAACAACGAATGAGGCATATTACAATAAATTCAAACGGTTGTGTATATTTGACCGATGACGGGTGTAGTGAGACCAGAAAATTCGGCCGATAAATGAACCCGAAAAATCGGACGAATTTGACGGTCTCGAATCGGCCAATATCGGGCGTAGTGTGACCAATGCCGTAGCCGTTTCGCCATGGCCGGTTAGCCGTGGCCGTTTCGCCGTGGTCGAATTATTCTTGCGAGATGATAGTGGTCCGAGTCCGGATAGAATATTAATTTTTGGTCATTCCCGAAGTCTTTATATACTACAGAACTCTGAAATATTGTATGTAGACAGTACATTTAAAATTGCACCTCCTCTGTTTAGTCAAGTTTATGTAATACTTGCCGAATATCTGGACAGTGTACTTCCATTAGTATATATTTTATTATCAGATAAACAATCAAAAACGTACGATAAAATGTTTTCAATCTTAAAAAATTTAAGACCCGATTTAAATCCTAGTTCTGTTTCATGTGATTTTGAACAAGCCGCAATAAAATCAATTAAAATAGCATTTCCTAATGTTCAAATATTTGGGTGTTTATTTCATTTGACGAAAAATATTCGAAAACAACTCGGTGAATTACATCTTATTTCTCAGTATAATAATATTTCCGACTTTGCAGTTTCTGTAAAAATGATTGTTGCACACTTGCACTAGCGTTCGTTAAATTAGAAAATCTTGATGCTGCTGTTGACGCGTTGGCCGAGTACCTTAGTGAAGAGTTTCATACTTTATTAGAATGGTTTGAAGACAACTATATTAGAAGGGTAAATAGAAATAGTAGAGGTAGACGGCATGCACGTTTTCCACCTGATATTTGGAATCTTTATAATAGAGTTTTAAATTCCCAAGATAGGACTAATAACCAAGCAGAAGCTGCGAATAGACGACTTAATGTCGAAATGGGAGTATGCCATCCGTCAATCTGGGCTTTTATTAATTGTTTGAAAAAAGTTCAATCTGGCCATGATTATTTTTATTCTCAGTTAACTGCAGGAAAAAGTCCACCAAAAAAATTTAAAAAAATTGCTGATCTAGATGAACGTATTTTGAAAATAGTACAACAATATGATAGTATAGAGACTACATTTCATATTTGAAAGGCATACCATATAATATCTCACTGCCATGATTACTGCTTACCTTTATTATTATTATGACGAAATATAGTATAAAAAATGTATTACTTTTATTAATTTTTACCTATTATTATTATATTTGTAATTATGAATATGACGAATATATTATGAATGTATTATTATTATAACGACGAAAATATTTATTATGACGAAATATAGTCTAAAAAATGTATTATTCTTATTAATTTTTACCTATTATTATTATATCTTTAATTATGAATATGACGAATATATTATGAATGTATTATTATTATAACGACGAAAATATTTATTATTAAATTTATTATTATTATGACGAAATATAGTCTAAAAAATGTATTATTATTATGACGAAATATAGTCTAAAAAATGTATTATTATTATTAATTTTTATCTATTATTATTATATTTTTAATTATGAATATGACTAATATATTATAAATGTATTATTATTATAACGACGAAAATATTTATTATGACGAAATATAGTCTAAAAAATGTACTATTCTTATTAATTTTTACCTATTATTATTATATCTTTAATTATGAATATGACGAATATATTATGAATGTATTATTATTATAACGACGAAAATATTTATTATTAAATTTATTATTATTATGACGAAATATAGTCTAAAAAATGTATTATTATTATTAATTTTTATCTATTATTATTATATTTTTAATTATGAATATGACTAATATATTATAAATTTATTATTATTATACGACGAAAATATTTAATGACCACGTCGAAACGGCCACGGCTAAATGTCCTCACGGCGAAACGGCCACGTCGAAATAGCCACGGCGAATTGTCCTAGATCCTACCCATTGAATACGATGTATATATTTTTACTAGATTTTCAGTAACCAAATTGTATATAATTTCAGAACAATTATAACGAGGTAAAACCGGGGACCACAAAAAAACAAAATAAAACAAAAAGAGATGTGAAATTGAAAAAAAATATGTGCAAAACAAAAGTTAAAAAAGTATGTAAAAAAAATTAAAAATTAAAAAATTTACAGTATAATAAAAAAAATTAAATAAAATTACAATTTTTATTATTATTATTAATACCTATAATCTGGATAGAATTGGTCCTTTAATTAAAGATGTGAAAGTAAATAATGAACTTATTAATTCGATGATGGTGAAACAAAGTGATGAAATAGTAAACATAAAATTACCATTTGATAACGAAGTATGTAGTGATTACTGGACAATAAATCACTATAAAATAAAAAATATTCAAAATCTTATTGCTACAGACAGGTAATATATATTATATAAATATATGATTCTTAGAATTTACATGAATACAACTTACAATGACTAACTCCTAAAAAAAAAAATAATTTAAGAAATTCATTGCTTGATGTATGTAATAGTTAAAAGGTTCTTATAATATATTAATGTGCCTGTATGTATGTATATATATTTGTAATGTAAAATACTTATCATTTTAATGATGTTATAGATGGAAAGAAGCTGAGTGCAGTGTAAAAGTATCGATAACTGATTTAGCAAAGGATCAAGGACTCGCAAACGATTTATCCAACATCATACTAACAATATTTACACGATTCATGTCTAATCCAAACAAGAAAATAGGATGTATTAAAAAATCAAAATCATAATAAATCTGTTTTTAATGGCTGTTGAAAATTAAAATAAAAAAAACCAATATATTAACTAATCGTACATTTATTTTTAAAAGTGATACAAAAGTAGTGTATATGATTTAGTGTCATGATGTGTAAAAATAAATTACAGGTTAATAGCTGATGTACCTAATTCTAACTCTTGTAATATCATATTTGATAATGAGTTATAATGATATTGTAATAATTCATACATAAAAGAAATATCATTAGTTTCTATATTAGTATAACTTAAGTTATAATTCTGAATATATGAGTTTGTAAATTCATTCCGTCGACAAGAAGAGGGTAACCCGTTAATATCTGCCATAATTAATGCATATGCTGTGTCAAAAGTCTTCTGGTAACATGGTAATTTTTTCTGCTTCTCGATTATATAGAGATCGATACAAGCTCCAAGATGATTCAGCCTTTGCAAATCGACATGTGATAAAGTTATATAATTTTCATTAGAATATAATATGATTGAAGACTGTTTCACATTAACGGAATAGCTTAAGTTATCAGTTATTCTTACACGTTTGTAACGATGCAGAATTGCTATTATAATTAAATATAACGGAATATGTGTCGCCATCTATACACGCGCCAACACGCGAACCAAAACTGTTAAACACGCGCCGCCGTAACGATAGGAATACCTACTCATGCTATCAACTTGTCACCGTAACGACTTATTTAAGCACATTGAACGATATAAGTTAAAGCTATACAACTCTCTTAACACGCCAAACGTATAAAGAAGTACCAAAGAAGTTGAATTAAGAAGAAAACACGTATTACGTCCAGAAAACCGATGACACAATGACGCCGCATAGAGTGCGCGCCGTTACGCAGGTTTTCCGACCGTCAACACTTCCAGCGACTTTATGATAAACAACCACGACAGCCCGTAAAACTGTTATAACCATCATCTTCCCCAGAAGATTACACCCTAATTACATGTAGCCGCCCACAGGGTAGAGAGACTACAACATACAGAAATACAATAAAAGCAACTACCTACTTTCATCCATACCACACACCGCCCGTAGTGCAAACATGGCATAAATATGAGCCAGCACGGTCAATGGAATCATCAGTTCAATCAATTCACCAGTTTCACAGTTCGACTCATCAGATCGCTTCGCATAGTATCGACACGCCGCCTTTTCAGTAGTGTGTAACTTAACACCGCCTTCTCCCGCAGAGCCCTCTCCCTATACTCGCAGTGTGAGTGGTGGTACGCCTCAAAACGTACTGTTCAAGCCACTCACCCTTAACAGTAGAAGGAGAGGAAGATCCCCCCAACACTCTCGCTAGGTATCGGTGGTGGTACGCCTAAGAACGTACTGTTCAAGCCCCCGGTACCCAGTTGCAATAGTCGTTGTTTATCCCCGTTGCCGCCGCCGCCACGACGAGCGCGCCGCCGCGACCGGTAGACTCGCATTACCGTCCCACCGCGTGTTACGATCTTTGCTACGCCGAGCGCCGTTATCACGCCGCGTGTCATATTATTATCGCTGCCGCCACTACGAGCGCGCCGCTGTAATCTCGTATCAGTCCGTTGCCGTATCACCGTTGTTGTTGTCGTCGTTCACGTATCGCAGACGTATTGACGGTACGCACGACAACCAACGCATGATACCACATTGATACATATCAATATCGTCAACCACGTTGGAACCAGTCGAGGAGAGTGCAGTACCTGTACCCCGAGGACAAGTCAAGCCACCGCCCGGGAACATTTGGTATCGTTGTCATCCAGCACCACCAGCAGAGTAGGCTGCCATTGGACACAACATACACGTAGTCTGTCTCTTACTTTCACGGGCCACGTGAGTCTTTAGATATTGTAATTTATCATCCCATATTTAAATAAAAACCATATCTGTAGCTCAACAGAGCATATGTATGTTAAAAGAAAATACTGTACAACAAAACTGAATAAATTAATTATTTTGAACTGAAATAAAATATCTGTAGCTCAACAGAGCATGTGTAAATGAAAAGAATATATTGTAACACAATTAAATAAATCTGACAATTCTTTTCAAAATGCAAGAATAAAAACACTATATATCAAACAAAAACAACCGGTGTTTTGAATTCTTACACGTTTACATCGGTTTCGTAGATTATCAATAATTGCTTTATAATTATTTTCACACATTAATGATTGCCATTGGTCTAGATCGAGGCTTAAACTCTTTTTAGTAATCATACATTTTAATATTACAACAATCGAAATCTTTTTGTTAACTAACAAACCTACTTTTACACTTTTCTTTCCATATTGACGAATTTCAAATTCTGACCTTGAGACAATCGGTGAAATCATATTGTAGCGAGCTTATAATACTTACCGATATATTTTTGTTCGTTCTGGCGATTATTGTTTTAAAAAATTATACTATGATTATCAGAGTGTTAATTGTATACTGATTATATTTTATTCATACAACAACGTTTTATACTAAAAAAGTTAAATACAATTTCAAAAAAGTAAATACGTGACCTAATTGATAAGTGTGGAGGGAGGGAGCTTATTATTAATTATATATCTCGTATTATTCCTGCAAATTAAATGAAACAAACATCTGTTACCTAGATTTGAACCTTATATATTGAATTAAAAACTTCACGTCTTATCCATTAGGTCACGTATTTACAAGATATAGAATGGAATAATAACACATTTAAACTGTTTTAATAAAATACAAAATTTTATTTTAATATCGTTCATACGTTTAAGCAGTTGAGCGAGTGACATATTTAGTTTCACAATTACATTAAGTTCTTCCATATTTGGTTATTATGTTTTCTACAAAGTGGTTACCTTTTGATAATAATACATAAATACATTTGGAATTATGTCTCGAGTGTTCGATCCATGGAATGTCATCTTTCTTCCAGTCATGTAATACAAGTCCGCAAGAGAAGCATTCCACAATATCTTGAACCCCTGTATATATAAAGCCGCATTCAGACAATACATATTTGTTTTGAGGTATAGTTGACGGAAATGTATTATATGTTTTTTATCTTGATGTGAATGTATCATATTGCGGATATGTTGGATATGGTTGGTTTCGTATTAAAGAAACTAATGAAGAATAATTGCTGGTGGTTTTTTGAAAGTTCATGTTTTTTTTATTTTAAAGAAAAAACATTAAATTGGAAATTTTTACTTAAAAAATAAATGTATAAGTGAAACAAGACAATAAAATAAAAAGCATAACTTGGTTTAACAACGGATTATTCGTTACTGAAATGTATAGCTAACTTAATTTTAGTACGAGTGACTATAAAAAGTTCAGTGTTGCCAACACTTATGAGTAATACATTGATGGTAAAAACATATTTATTTTGTTTGTGTAACAAAATGATATAGACACAGTTATGTGTTGTGTACTTGTGTTGTACACATTACACAACACATAACTTTTACTTGTGTACAATTTGTGTTACACGGTGGAGCATGTAGAAATGCCCCCCTTGAAATGATGAAATCTCCCTGTAAAAAAGGTGATCAGAAGGAACATTAGGGTTTTTGAGATTATGTGTTACACGGTGGAGCATGTAGAAATGCCCCCTTGAAATGAAGAAATCTCCCTGTAAAAAAGGTGCTCAGAAAGCACAAATATACATATACTACTGTCATGGTGTACCGCATTGAAATGATATTTATTGAATATATAATTTATACACTCACCAAAGACGGCACTGCTGTGGGCCACAGACGGCGTCGTTCCGCGTTTCCCACTGCGTAGTCAATACCGGGGACAAAATGCCTCGAACACAACTTTCATGTGTGGGTCACGGGAAAACCTTGGTCAACCACAAATGCCTGCCACTGAAGACGATGATGTGCGACACTTGGAAATCTAAGGCAACATATAATCTATTATAATATATTGATAAGTAGGTATTGGTACGTGTTGGGTGAATTCCTTGTGTATGGAAACGTGGATAATGTTGTCCACAATTCCGCATAGCGCGCATCGTTTGACCATTTTGAATAGCCTAAAAGCATCACGAACAGGTTATAGTAATAATAAGTTAAAATTGAATACTAAATATGAAACTCTTAAAAAAAAAATCGTCGCAATCGTATATTATAACGACTGTAGGTATCAGTTTGTTATCAGCGGTGAGGTATGAGACTTGGAACACTCGTGTGTTATTTTTAGAATTAGGGGATGTGCATAAGAAATAGAAAAATACCAAAAATGACATAAACAGCACAGTTAACTTTTAACGCAAAATGTCAAGCGATAAAACACGTGTACCTACCGCAATGGTAACGCGCCGAAACGGCCAACGGACTTACACGTCGACTGGATAATACACAGCTAATACGAATGCGGATATAAAAAAGTTATAGGTATTCAAAGTAGGTACATTTGAATAAAAAAATGAAACACAAAACTCGCCATTACAACGACGTCTGTAGGTGGTGCAAACACGTTCGTTCGCGAACCTGTAGTTTATCTGAATATTATATAGTAGTAGATATTATAAAAGTTGTACTCACCGGTATGTGAAAAGCGCCCAATGCAGGACAACAAAGTTCAAAGAAAAGCACCGAATAGTAAATAATAAAACGTATAACTGTATTTGGCTTTTCCAAGAGACTTGATGTGTGTTGCAAGAGCGCCGGTCACGAGTTGCTGCAGGACGCAGGTTGTGCGTTTCGCGTCGACAAAGTTTTCCCCCCGAGGCTCCACTCCACCCAAGTACGCATGTAAGACGGACCCGCGTAGCGTATCCCACCAAAGTCTTGGAACCGTTATCTTAATATTGGTAACCACGGGTCTAACATCAGGGGCGGACTGGCAGATCGGGAGATCGGGAAATTTCCCGATGGGCCGGTCGAATAATCGAATTATGGGGCCGGACAATTTGGTTGTACAATTAACTTATTACAATTTTTAGATTATAATAAGAGTTTATCAGTTTTTGGTAAATTTAAAATCTATAAAATATAACATAAATAATACGTTAATACGATAATAATCGTACCTTAAGGCTTAAATATAATTTTGCTTTTCTAAGAAACATACGAAACATAAGGTATTTATATAAATAGAAATTACGCTGCCGCCTGCCGGCCGCCGTTTCCGTGTTGTTTATAATATACGATATCGATATATTATTAATTCGATGTATTATTGTTGTTAGTTTTTATATAATTTAAAAATAAACTGTTTTCGTCCGCGACTAACAACACTGTCGTCAGTGCTATTATATAAAACATAAATATTACTTATTAGTTCATTTGTATTTTGTATTGTCAAGTGGAAAGATTACTTTCGAAGCAATGTTTACGATCATAACCTCAGCTTTTTAAAGGTAAGTCAAATCAATTTTTAAATAATATATTATTATAATTTATTGTAAAGAAAGTAAAGTTATTGTTATAAGGCCTATACATTTTAATCTATATTTAATTATTATTAAAAATTGGTTAAATGGTTTAAAATATAATAGAATTATTAGTTTTAGAGGTCTATCCGGATATCCCCTATTAGCTATTTGAATTTTGAATCCCACCGTGTGTTGTTGTTTTGTCGTTTTTAAATTGAATTCTTCTGAATTCATATTGTTACGGTTCCCTAAGACCACATATTTTATATTTTTCTATAGTATTTGAATAAAAATGCTGATAAAAACCAAAGCTCTGGATCCAAACGTAATATTTTTAGATTATTATTAATAAATAATAATTTAACTCTACCTTTTGTTATTTATGTTATTCAATTATAATTTATGTATTTTATATTCTAACTATAATATAAAATATAATTTTATTTACATGATAAATTACTATTGAGTTATATTATATATTGAGGTTCTTCAGTAATAAAAAGAGAAAAACTTTAAAGTTTATATAGAAAATTTCAAATATTTATTACTCTTAAGTGTTTTATTTAAAATTATGGATAACTAAACATTATAAATAGTAAATGTTCAATATGGTTTTATTTAACACTATAAAAATAATTATGATACCTATGTAGCTTTTTAGTGTTTGTACGCCACAGAAGGAAAATATTTTTTTGTACTGGTTGACGATTACCGACTAATAATATAAAAGAAATATACCTATTGATAGCAAATAGGGTGGACATCAAAGTTACAAAATTTTACATTTGCATTTTTTTCTATTCACCCTATTTTATGGTATTTAATTATCGTTAGTTAATTATTAGAAATAACTATATAGAAAGATATAATAGTTTCAGTGTTTTGAAAATTCATATAACATTCAATTTTAATAATTAAGGCTTGAAAATTGAGTAGAGGGTTTTAGCGTTTTACTGTATTTTAATAATCCTCATTTAACTTTTGGTTACATCAAACATCCCTAATTGTTATATTTTGTAAAATTTTTAGAACCAAATATCTACCCTGCAAATTAAAAAATTAAAAAAAAATTTAATAGAGCAATCATGAATATTGATGAAACAAAAAAACGTAAAGGAGGTGCGGAAAAACAACGGGATAAGAAGGCGAAATTATTAAACAAAGAAGTAAAAAGGTGTGGCAACGTAAGAGACATGTTTATTAAAAAAATAAATCATAATATGGCAATGAATATGTGAGCAGACTTCAATACAACTTATATGTAGTACTGAAACAAAACTAGAAGATAATGAAGGAAGTATTGTGGATTTCCCTGATATAGACGATCCAGAAAAAATTAACCCAAATATCAGTACAAATAAGTTAGAATGTGAACAAACTTCAATAAAACTTATATGTAATACGGAAACAAAACAAAACAATAATCAAGAAACTATTGTGGATTTCGAAAATGCAACAAACATTATTGACAAATTCAAAAAACCAGAGAAGTATGAAGTTGATGCATTTTTTAAATTTCATCCATACCAACCTACTATTAATGTTCCATTTAATCCAAAAAAAGCATATAAACGTACAGACGGGATACATCGAAAATGGTTGACTTTTTCTGAAGCTGAGAGTAAATTATTCTGTTCAGTATGCATTGCATTTTGTGCGTCATCAGATAGCAACCCATTTACTTTAGGCATGGACAGTTGGAAACATGTTTATCAACGTATCACGACTATCACGGAACCTAACTAACCACTAACCTACATTTTACCATGCAAAATCAGTGGACGCTTTTCTTTATCATGAGCATAGAGCAAATATTCCGCACATGTTGTTTTCATCAGCCAGGGAAATTCGACGTAAAGAAGTTATGGAACGACACCAAGTACTAGAAAGAATAATTGAAACTATTAAGTGTATCGGAAAAAATAGTATGAGTTACAGATCTCATACAAATGAATCTTCATATACTTTAGAAAATAATAATGTGAGTCTTGGCAACTTTTTAGAAATATTATGTTTAATATCAAAATTTGACGATGTTTTAAGACTTCATTTAGAAAACGTAATTAATAAAAGCAAAAACAGACTTGAATCAAATTCTAGTATAACTAAAGGCAGAGGAAATCTTATCACCTTCATTTCAAAAACTACAGTTACATATATCATACAAATACTTAAATCATTAATACAAGAAAACATTGTAGCAGACATAAAAGAAGCAGGAATATACTCTAATAATATCTCTATCCCCTCAGGTGTCCCACAGGGAGGTCATATTTCGCCACTACTTTTTATATTGTACATGAATGACGTTGGCTTAGTTTTTAAACATACACAGTTTAGTATGTTTGCCGATGATTTAAAACTATTTTATAATATTAATTCATTAGATGATGGCTCTAAATTACAAGACGACTTTGATAATTTCAAAGCCTGGTGCTATAATAATGGTTTACAAGTTAACATTAATAAATGCAATTCCATCTCTTTTTTTCGTACCAAATCTCCGCTCAATATTGCTTATTACTCCTACAATTACCTTTTACCTAAAGTGGACTCTATTGAAGATCTTGGAGTTATTTTTTCTAGTTCACTCTCTTTTACTGCGCACATTCAATCAATAACTATAAAAGCATCACGATCACTTGGCTTTATTATCAGAAACACTCGCGATTTTAATAACATTGTATCATTAAAAATTCTTTATTTTTCTCTAGTACGTTCCATACCTGAATATTGCTCCATTTTGTGGAACCCTTACCAACTTGTATGGATAAATAATCGAAAGAGTTCAAAATAAATTCCTAAGATTTATTAATACTTAAATTCCTAACAATTGCATAATAATTGATCATTGTTATGAACCACTTAGAAGACTGGCTAATATCAACTCTCTAAGTTCAAGACGTCTATATTTTGACGTCATATTTATTTACAAAATCTTACATGGCACTATAAAAGATAGTTTTCTGCTCAACCAAATTAATATGTCAGTTCCTACATTTAATTCTAGAAGCCGCCCGACCTTTCACATTTCTAGTCACAATACACTTTACGGTTTTTTTCCCGTATTAACAGAGTATTAGTCTCCTGTAATAACCTACAAAATAAATTTGATATTTTTCATTCCTCTCAAAAAGCGTTGCAAAATAATATATTTTCTTTCTAAACATCTTTTCTGTTTAATATATTGTATACCTACAACCAACTTATAAAACCAGTGTGTTAACAAATTAAGTTAATATTGTAATTTTATAATGTTGAATCTATGTATGTTTTTGTTCAAACTAGCTTAAGTATTTAATTAATCTGTGCTGATTGCCTTCGGGCGTGTATTTCAAATAAATAAATAAATAAATAATATATGTAAATACATCTATTTAATTCATGTTATTAACATAATTGTTTTGATTGTATATAGAATAAAGTAACAGATTGGTTAGAAAATCAAGATTTAGATCAAAATCTAGAAACCGCATTGTAATGGGATTACGCAATTCATGTACAACGCTCATAATAACAAGAACCACTTATGTGGAAAGCGGCCTCGTCGACCGCACCCAAAAGTGGTCATAGCTAGAATAGACGCTTCAAACCACAACAACTTCCAAGGGCGCCTACATGCCACGCGCCGCTCAATTCAAAGGGCGTCGCCTTCGTATATTCGTAGAAATAGAGGCCATGGCCCCAATACACATTAGATGTACCAGAGCCGCCAAGACCGAGCGAGCAGCTTATGCACCAGCCATTGCACGCAGCCTTACACGGAGATTATCAACTACTACAACGAGTCAACTCACGACGCTGCAATTCACCACGACTATATTAATTATTATTGGTTTTAATAAAGTACAATTGATTCATATTTAAAATTGACTATATTTTATTGTAAAAGTGCATTCAGCTTTTGGATCCCGGAAGGGCCGTACGTAACACTGGCGCAGTCGAAGTAGGATTTCTTTCAAAGGAGGCAACCCGTCAACAAAGAAGAACTGATCACTCTTCCGAGAAGACAACTCCAAGAAGAACCATCAAAAACAAAAAAGTCACGTCGCGGTACCAACAAATCCATCAGCACCGTCAGCATGTCATCAGCAACCAGGAACACAGCATTATTGTGAGTGAATAATTATTTTAATTTGTTACATAGGCATATGCAACATAATTAGGACATATTAGATAATTCTAAGTAGTTGACTATAAGTATAATGGTGTAAAACGTTTTAAATTTTATTGAGGGCATATTTTATTGATTATTATTGAAGTTTGTTGAATTTATTGAGGGCATATTTTTATTAAAGTTAATATTGATTATTATTGAAGTTTTTTGAATTTATTGAGGGCATTTTATTATTGAAGTATTATTGAAGTTTATTGATTTATTGAGGGCATTTTTATTATAAAGTATTATTGAAGTTTATTGAATTTATTAGAGGTCACATTATTAAAGTTATTATTGTATTTATAGGGCATTATTGAATTATTTTTGAGTATTATTATCATGAGTATTAACGTATTAAATAGGTAGCTAAGTAATTTATGGACGAAAAAGGTACATCTCCCTTGAACGTAGCTAATTCATTGTATGACACTAGTGTAGTAGAAGAAGCCCAGTTAGAAGCCCAGGAATTAGCCCAAGCCCAGTTTGAAGCCCAACAGAAAGCCCAGTTGAATATTATAGTAGATACCCAGTTAGTAGGTAGCACAAGTAAAAACCCAAGTCCACAAGTAGAAAAAGGAGTAGTCACACGTAGCCAAGTTACAGATAGTTTTGAACATCAGTCATTCGATTTTATATCTAAACCACGCACTAAAAAAATGGCAGTAATCATATAATTAGAAGACGCTTTCAAATTAATTCCACAATGCTCAGGAATAGACGATATTTATCAGTTTATAAATGCATGCGATATGGCAGTAAGTTTAGTCGACGCAAACAGCGCACCAATACTAGTAAAATATATTGCTACACGATTAACGGGTAGAGCATTAGAAATGATTAAATATAAAAACGTACCAAAATGGCAGTATATAAAAACTTATTTAACAGATGCATTCGAAGCGACAACCAATGCATCGTCGTTACAACTTCAATTAAATTCGATTAGAATGTATCACAATGAAGATGCAAATGATTATTGTCAGAGAGTAGAGAAACTATATTATCAGTTATGTACCGTAAGTACATTAGGCAAAGAACCTACAGAAGCAAGGGTTATACATGAAACATTAAGGGAACAAACCCTAGCAATATTTATTAAAGGATTAGTAGACCCGATTAGAACAATAGTAAAATCTCGTAATCCCAAGACTCTAGAGATCGCAAAACAACTTGCTATGTCGGAACATGTAGAACTAAGATTAGAACAGGAAAATAGGAACCATTATTCGAGTAGTTATTCACAAAACAATAATCAACGTAGGTCAAATTATGAAAATAGGAACAATAGAAACGTTAGACCAAATAATTCTGTAAGGCCGAATAATTTTGAACGAAATAATTACCAGCGAGCGAACAACTTCTCTCAACCAAATAGGCCAACAATAAAGTGTTATAATTGCAATGGAAATCATTTTGCATCACAATGTAGAAATAATTCGAGACCTAACTACGCAAGCAACGGCAATAACAACCGTCCACCTAATAGAAATAATTTCACGCAACCACCGAAAATTATAATACGCAAAGAGTTACATGTTCATACTGTAACAAAACCGATCATAAAATAGATTCGTGCTATAAAAAGAGAAACGATGAAAGGAGAAATAATTCGGGAAACGCCAACACGAACGAGGTACGCGGTACTCCAGCTATATAAACCAGATTATCGAGGAGCAGCCAACTCACGAATATTCCACATATTCGCAACAATAGAAAATAATCATATAATATTCAATTCTATCGGAGCAAAAACAAATCAATTACACTTAATGATAGATACAGGTAGTCAGGTAAACATTCTTAAAATAAATTGCTTACGCGAAGAATTAGAAGTAGACGAAACACAAAAAATAAATCTGCGCGGTATAAATGAATGTCTCACAAAAACCATAGGGAAAATATCAATATTAATCAAATTAAATGGCGAAAATATTAAAACAGAATTTCATATCGTGAGTGCTCAATTCCCAATACCTAAGGACGGAATATTAGGAAACGAGTTCTTGTCGAAAAATAACGCAATAGTCGATGTAGCGAACAACAAATTAATTTTTCAAACGACCTCTCATACACTAACAAATTTCAAGGAGGCCGACAAAACCTGTTTCATTAAATTAAAACCGCGGACCGAAACTATTGTAGGAATACAGATAGCTGACCCACTAATAGAAAGCAAGGAAATATTTATACATAAACAAGAACTTGTAAAAGAAGTATATTGCAGTAGTACAGTGTCTTTCGTTAATAATGGTTAGCATGTTGAATATATCGGAAAAAACGAAAAATATATCTGAAATCGATTTAAATAAAATACTCTTTGATACCGAATACGAAATATATAATGTAGAATCGACAAATGATCACAATGAACGAATAGAACGTTTGAAACAAATAATAATAACTGACCACATGAATGAAATTGAAAAACAATCCATTTATGAGATATGTGAACGATATAATAGTATATTTCATTTGGAAGGAGATGTTCTAACCTTTGCCAATGTAGGTACACATTCTATTAAGTTAAAAAAGGATCAACCACCTATCTATCGTAGACCTTATAGATTACCACACGCTCAATAGGAGGAAATAAATTCACAAATTCAAAAAATGGATGAAAATGGAATTATCGAGAAATCGAGAAGTCTATGGAATTCCCCACTATTATTAGTACAAAAGAAAATGGATAATTCAGGTAAACAAAAGTTTAGAGTAGTAGTAGACTTTAGGGCACTTAACGAAGCTAATGAGTTTCACCCTTTACCAAATATTACAGAAATACTAGATCAACGAGGAAATATTCTCCCTCTTAGACTTATCAAGTGGTTTTTACCAAATTTTGATGGAAAAAGACTCACGAGAGTTAACAGCCTTTTCGACTAACCAAGGTCACTGGCATTTCAAACGAATGATACAGGGAATGAAGACAAGTCCCGGAACTTTCCAAAGAGTTATGAATTCAGCTCTGGAAGGTTTAATAGGAATAAAATGCTAAGTATATTTAGACGATATAATAGTATATGGGAAAAATTTATATGATCATAACGAAAAATTAGTAGAAGTTTTCGAACGATTACGGATAAGCAACTTAAAATTACAACCAGATAAATGCAACTTCTTAAAAAGAGAATGTGTATATCTAGGACACGTTATTACGAAAGACGGAATAAAACCCGACGAACGTAAATTAAAAGCAGTAGTAGAATTTCCAATACTAATGTAACGAACATGTCGTCATCGACATCGCACATTACTCCTAGTATGCCGAGTAAGGAAAAATATTAAATATATATTATGCTGACGCGATGTTTAGCTGACATCACGTCAATAACCGACCAGAACTCCTGGCGGAAAATAGTCAAGAGTGAAGAGTGATAGTGAATGGTCGACAGTGGAAGTCGAGAGCGGACAACGACCAAAAGAGGACCTGTGGACGCCAGCTCACAAACCTCGGATAGCAGCACCCACGACAAGTCGACACCACATAGCTCCACCAGTGACCCTCAGTGAAGCTAATCTATAAGTATACCTATCTAATAATTATATTTTAATGTTCTTATATTGTAAGATTTGATTTTAATAACAGTTACAAAATTATATATATACTTGAGTACTTGCTTTACATAAGGTAACCCTGATCCCTAGCAATAATCTCACACACCGAGGTCGAGTTTCCAAGACCTCGTTAATATAAACAGAACTACACCGAGGGGTGCGACCCCCAGGTGAAGAGGAGACGTTACACTAACAACTGTAAAAAACATTAAATCATTTTTAGGATTAAGTGACTATTACAGAAAATGCAAAAATTCATATAGTGCAATAGCAAAGCCATTAACCAATCTTTTAAAGAAAGACACGAGTTTCATATGGAGTAACGAATGTCAAAAGTCATTCGATACCTTGAAGGCAGCGTTATGCTCAGAACCAGTTCTTAAATATCCGGATTTCACAAAGACCTTCTTATTAACTACAGACGCGAGTAATAAAGCACTCGGGGCCATTTTATCTCAAGGAGAAATAGGTAAAGATTTGCCAATATGTTATGCGTCGCGCACATTAAATAAAAGTGAAGGCAACTATTCAACAACAGAATTAGAATGTCTTGCAATAATATTCGGAGTTAAACAGTTCCGATCATATTTATACGGTAGGAAGTTTATAATACTTCGTCGTAATACCATCGTCCATTAACATGGCTCTTTAATTTAAAAAATCCATTATCGAAGTTAGCTAGATGGAGAACACAATTAGAAGAGTACGATTATGACATACGTTACAAACCCGGAGTTTTAAATTCAAATGTAGATGCACTCGCCACTCACACGCATGTATTCTATTCAGGAAATAAAAAACGAATCATATGAGAAATTCCTCGAAAAATTAGAAACACAAATTATCACGAATAGTAATGTAAAAGAAACTATAGGTACACTAATAGATTCACCAAAAGAGTATAATATAGTGTCAGAAATTCCCAAGCAATATAATTTCAGAACAGGAACGAATTATCAGTTAAAAAAACAATTTGGAAACGGTACAATGTTGCCGATTAGTAAAGTAATAGGGGACACACCATATTTTAAACATGAAAACCGCTTTATAATATTCTTAGTAACGAAAAACAAAGACCGACAGAAGGCCACTTACGAAAGCATATATGTATCACTAATAAATTTTAAACTATTTTGTAAGGAAAACAATTTGAATAAATTAGCCATGGGCAAGTTAGGCGATCACGATGATTTAGAATGGGAAAAAATAAGGTCAATGTTGCGATACATATTTCGCGAAACAAATATAGAAATAATTATATGTGCAAATGTAGAATATAGTGAAGAAGAAAAAGCAGTCATTTTATCACAATTTCACGACTCAAAACTAGGCGGACATTTAGGTGTGAATAAAACTACTAAACGTATCAGACAACAATTTATGTGGAGGGGTATGAAAGAAGACGTAAAAAAATTTATAAGGATTTGTACGTCATGTCAGGTTAATAAGGTATCAAATCGGCACATAAAAAACCAATGGCTATTATATCCACTTCGTCTAAACCATTCGAAAAAATATTTATGGATATAGTAGGGCCCTTGCCGATTACACTGTCCAATAATGTATACATTTTAACGATGGAGGACGATTTGACACGTTACTCTTTAGGAATTCCACTTCCTGACCAGAAGGCAAATACTGTTGCGGAAGCTTTTGTTACACACTTCGTATGTGTACACGGCATACCAGAAACAATACTCACGGATCAAGGAACTAATTTTCTCTCGAAAACGTTTGCAAATGTTTGTAAAATATTAAAAATAGAAAAGGTTAATACAAGTCCATTCAGACCGCAGGGTAACCCCGTAGAACGCTCTCATAGGACTTTAGCCGAGTACTTACGGCATTATGTAGATAAGAATTTAAATAATTGGGATAATTTACTACCCTTTGCATTCTTTGTATATAATTCAACGGTACATACTTCTACGAATTTTCAACCATACGCATTAGTCTATGGACCTACATTGGAGGTCCAGATTAGATTAAAAGCCGAACCTGAACCACGTTGCAATTACGACGATTATATATTCGATCTAAAAGAAAATATGTAGATATCGCATAAAATAGCTAGAGATCATTTAATTAAAAATAAAATAAAAAGTAAGGAACGTTATGATAAAAATGAAAATCCACAAGAATTACATGTAAAAGATTTAGTACTTTTACAAGATAATAATCATAGAACAAAACTCGATCCAATCTGGCTAGGACCATACGAGGTCACAGCAGTACTAGGAAACAAAAATGTAGTTATACAGCGGGGCCGACGAGGCATCACTGTACATAGAAATAACGTAAAAATATATTTTAATGACTTGCAAGTTAATCAGGGGAAATAATATTATAAAATCATATTGATATTTAAGTTAGAATAATTATATTAATTTTAGGAATAGAAACAGAACATTCATTTTGAAACTGGAGGAAGAAATAATAAATGGAAACCACGATACAACCAATTTAGGCATAGGACAATTTCCGAAATGTTTTATAGAACACATAATTAGAGCAAATAATAAATTAACCGAACCGTTCACCGAAGCAGAATTAAATGAGATCACCCTCAACATAAAATTGTTTCTGTATGATATGACAGAAAATAGAATGGAAGTTCTGAAAAAAATTAACTGTCAGGACCTAATTGAATTTATCGACATTATTCCGGAACCAGAAGACCTACTGTATTACAACAATTTATTCTCAGAAAATAATTAATAACTCGGTGTATTAAAAAAAAAAATAACAATAATATAAAATAATTAAATCAACGACGTTGGGATCAAAAGACCCAATAACCGGTCTTCGACGATTTCCGCACATTCTGAATTATTCAGAATCAGTATCAGATACAGATCCGTCCTCCTCGCCGTCGCTCATTAAAGCAGCCCGAACCACGTCGTCAGGAGGAGGTGTGAATCCTTCTGGCCATTCCACTTCTAACGTAATATCAGGACGTCCTCGCACTAGGAAAAAATATATATATAATAAAAATAGAATATAGTAACAAAATGTATGAATTCACACAATTACGAAGAACATATCTTCGGCATCTCTCTTCTTTCGTTTGATAATCGGAATTTTTCGATGGATCCATTTATAACAAATCTAAAAAAACACATGTGATAAAATATAATGGCTTTAATTATATAAGAATAAAATAAGATAGTTTATATAATATAAATATAATTTATACTTTTAGATTGGTGATGGTGACGTGTTTTCTAGTCAATACTATCGAATCTGACGAAATAAATACATCAGAGTACTTTTCATATAAGCCTTATGAAAGTGGCAGGGGAATACAATATGAGAATTTGGGACCAGTTAGATTAATAGGGGCTCGATACAGTCTGGTAACGTTTTTCTCATTAAAAGAATATAACATGAAATATGAGTTATTGGGGGAAAAATTAAAAAATATAACAAATATGTGTACTGACCAGAAACACCAAGATCTATGTGGAAAATATCAAATAGTAATTACGGATTTATATAATGAAATAACTAAATAGAAAGAACGAATGTATATGTCACTAGGAAGTACTATACAGGAAGATACACAAAGAAAGAAAAGAGGATTAATAAACATAATAGGTAACACCATCCATACAATATTTGGCGTATGTGATGATAAATGCACTAAAAAAACACAAGAGGCTATAAAAAAAACAGAATAATCAGGAACTAACATATTGCATATAATGGAAACCCAAACTACTGTAGTAAAATCAACAATATGAAATATTGGTAACACATTAAACCAAACCGAACAACTATACAATAATATTACGGAAAAGGAGCAACAACTAAATGAAAAAATGTCAAAAATACAGAACAAAACAAGATATATTAGATTTACTAATGAAAAATGAAATACATAATTTATATACAATAATTACAAATCTATATTCCTACGAAACAGAAACATTAGGACAAATAGTAACTGCCGCTAGAGAAGGAATGATACATCCAAGTCTTATGACACCGCAAGAACTATACTCCGGCCCACGAGAGAGTATTACCGTCGCCCGACGAAAACTCGTCCGATTCCGCGCATTCCCCACTACTCGGCATGTGCCGACAACTGTTCGGTACCGGTCGGCAGCGCTCAACGCTATACGGTGTATAGCGGTCGCGGAAATAGTGGGGGAAATGGGGCCTCAGAACGGTCTCCGCCGTCAGTCTGCATGCGCAAAACGGTAATACTCTCTCGTGGGCCGGAGTATAGCATCAACATTAAAAACAATAGAACAAACTATAAAGAAAATATATGTATAGTATTCCGATGGGAACAAGGAGATGGGAACTAAATGAATTTCAAAAAATTACAAAAATAAGAATCTACTATACAGACAACAAATTAGTATTTGATATAGTAATACCATTAATTGTTGACACTGGACTTACATTATATAGGTTAATACCAGTACCAATGCGTCATAAGCAAGATAATTTTAGTGGGTGGTACATGATGGACATTATTTACAATAATATTGCAGTAACCAAAGGTTATAAAAGGTTTACTACATACACACATCAACAATTAAACGAATGTAAGGAAACTTCAATATATAGAATATGTAAAACACCACAACCTATACAGGATAACAACGAACGCCAACCATGCGAAGTGCAAAACTTTATAAAATCTGACACATATTCTAATCCTGAGTTATGTACAGTAAAGAAAATTAATTTAAAGAGATGCATATACCAAAAATTGCAAAATAAAAACACATGGATTCATGCAGGAAAAGAGACACTAACAATAAGTTGCACCAACCTAATAGATCCATTCATAACAGAAACAAATGAAGCAGGAGAAATAACTATAAAAGACATCAGTTGCCAAGTATTTGCACGGGACGCAGTATTAACTGCCACGGAAGAAATTCAAAATAAAAAACTTAAAGACTTCACACCTGTAACTAACATGAATAATATTTTGGAGAAAATACCCGAACATATACACAAATTTGAAACAGATGAAAAATGGGAAAAAGGACCAGCTATGCAATTCACAGATTTACACGACGCATCCAAATCTTTAGACGAGGTACAAAAAATGATTAACCAAGAACTTTCAAGAGAACAAAATCAAAAACATCAATTTGTACACAGTAATTTATTAAAGGTAACAATATTACTAGCATTGTTATCTCTCGTACTTATAATAGCAATATATATATTAATTAAATGCTAATATATTAGTAATGGACAGATAAGAGATATGCCATGTAGAATAGTTAGATATAGAACACCAGGTACAAACGATTACATAAGAGAGACATTGTTTACCGCACAAGATAGATAGAATAAAAATATATTAAAACAGTCGCTAGCCATAACTTTAAATTTAATTAATAATAAAATAAATATATAGAATAAAAATAATATAGTTCATACAAAACGAAAATAAATACGTAACATATTAATAAAAATAATAAATACTAAGTAATAAAATAAATATTATTCATGCATAATAAAATAAGTCGTAGAATAATACTTACAGGTAATCACGATGTAACAATTATATAACTGGTCACTTTAATTATTTCAGGAACTAAAAAGAAGAACAAATATTTAAAACATACCCATATAGATAAGAAATATAAAATGACTCACCACCTACTTCTCGTACAGTTCAAAATACACTACAAACAAGAGAATTCTTTCAGAAACTTATAGTAGAGTTAATAACAGTACGCCACACACAATTAAATCATGGGGGAACAGTGACCTTACACTGTTTCAGAAGACACCTAAGGAGGGTGAATGAAGACATGACACACCCCTTTCCAAGACTAGTTTTAGAAAGAGTTATGGTTCATGTATGCAACTTCGTACACACGGTGCCACGGTGGTTGAACGACCGGACCACAACAGACCCATTTGTGTAGAATTAGGTTTGTTGTTAGAACAACTAATAATAAGAGGCGTGGCGATAAACCAGTAAACGATATAGTTCGAAGAAATAAAAACATAAATGTATAATAATATTATTAAATTATAGTGTTACTGACCTTAAGTAATACATTTTATTTTAGCTCACAGATCCATTTTTTCATAGTGGATTTCGAATTCTTTACAGCTAGTAAAGAAGAAACATTATTGGTATCCGGGGCGATTTCAAATAGTCTAGAAAAATACCAGCCCAAGAAATTGGAAGGAAGTCCTCTTATACTTACAAAAGACGGTAAGTTAAGAAGATTTCGGCTATGCGATCTTAAGAAAATCGTGCAAACAATCAAACGGGTATTCCGAGGGAAAAAGGCAAGCGTGATTGCACCACTGTTGGACCAATTATACAAAAGTGTAAACCACCAGGGGGAATCAACCTTGTCAACGGTATACTTGTAAAGATATTTGCACATAGACAATAGGGATCCAATAATGGTTTTCTGGAATGGAACGACGGATACAACATTAATTAAACGGTTAAGAATTAAGGGTATTTTAGCATTTTTAAATATATCAGCATATAGTATTAAAAATAATGATGAATTTAATTTAGAACTAACAAATTTAGAAACTAAAAAAGTTTTATATTCAGGGTATTTAGGAAAAATGGATAAAAACGGTAGAATGTTAGGATTATCAGAAGCGCATGGATTAATGTGTGATACTAATCATAATATTACGTATTGTCATGATCCAGTAGCCGATGTAAATTTAACAAAATGTCTATTTAATTATGTGGTTTCAAAAATGAGACCCATTTATTTATATAAGTTAGCAAAGAAATATAAAAAAAATTATTATAATCAAAATTAATGAATTATTATAGTTAATAAATAAGTTTTAGAAAATAAATTATATATATTATATTTATGGTTATGGTAAATAAATAATTTAACACTTGTAATATTATTTTAGATTCATTGAGGAATTAAAAAACATAATAAAAACAGAAGTACATATCTATAACTTTAAAGAAAATAAGATGCAGTCAGTATGTTTTAATTGGCATAATACAGATGTCCCAAAAGTTCAAGATTTCTTGTTATTTTATTTAAAGTTTTATGATCATAGCGGTTTTTTCTTTTGTTCGCTTTCAATATACAGTATGTCCCAAAAGTCCCGTATCACCCTTAATATCTCCATGTAAAATCACTATATTTAAACGTGGTTTTTTTTACAGTACTAAGTATGAAAATTCTGATTGAATGGCATAAAATTCATTTATTTTTTTCTTTAAATTCAAAAATTTTCAAAAAAATTTTTTACGCATTTAAGAATTTAAAATTTTTAAGATAGCCATTTTGTTGAGCATATTTTTTAAAACAGTTCAAAAAAAAAAATACTAAAATTAAATAAAAATTGACCAAGTTAGAGCAAGTTATGTTTTTGAATAATTGTAGTAAAAAAATAAATTATTGTTTCACATTTCAATAATGAAATATCTAATTTCAGCACACGACCATACTTTTACATTCCTAATTTATTTTTTTACTACAATTATTCAAAAACATAACTTGCTCTAACTTGGTAAATTTTTATTTAATTTTAGTATTTTTTTTTTTTGAACTGTTTTAAAAAATATGCTCAACAAAATGGCTATCTTAAAAATTTTAAATTCTTAAATGCGTAAAAAATTTTTTTGAAAATTTTTGAATTTAAAGAAAAAAATAAATAAATTTTATGCCATTCAATCAGAATTTTCATACTTAGTACTGTAAAAAAAACCGCGTTTAAATATAGTGATTTTACATGGAGATATTAAGGGTGATACGGTACTTTTGGGACATACTGTATATTGAAAGCGAACAAAAGAAAAAACCGCTATGATCATAAAACTTTAAATAAAATAACAAGAAATCTTGAACTTTTTATAAATGATCACTGTAAAGGAGAATGTAAACATTTAGCAGAAATAATAGAAAAGACTAGGGACCCGAGTTATATAATATACTTAGTGTGACCATAATTATTTTATCCTAAAGGGGGACACTTAAAAAAAGAGGTACATAAAATGTAAATATATAATAATAGCAAATGCATAATAAACATTACATTTAATTTAATTTAAAATTATTTTAATTTACAAACATAATTACAGTTTTAATACTTATCCTTAGATACAATTTTTTTTAGTAAGAAACTATTTTTTTTTAACAAATCATAAAATTCCAAACAAGTGTAATCAAAGTTTAACTTGGTTATTAATAATGCTTTTAATGTAGACACGTTCAACTGGGTTTTTTCCTTGGTCCAAATTTTTGTTATGTGACTGAAAACACGTTCAGTTGATGCATTAGAACCCGGCAGACATAACACATATTCTACTATTATTATCATTTTATCACATTGTATGTCTTTTTCTTTAAAATATTTGAAAATACAAACCCAGCGTTGATCTGTGGGTTTTTTTCTAAGTTCCATTCATCAATTTTTTCTTGTGTAACATACTGTAATGTAAGCATAAATTGATCAAATAATGCAGTATCATTATTGGGATTGAAAAATCCTTTATTTGAAATGAACTCAGCAACCTTTTCTATTTCAGACCAATTTGGACCTTTTTTAAGGGTAATACATTCCATTATTTCTAGTTCTTCAAAATGATAAGTCCAAGATGTTAAATATTGCTCGGAAGTACTATAAAAATTTTCAATTACAGTTAGAATGTCAGATTCTTGTACTAATCCGTCATGTTCTAGTTGCCTAATAAGTGTTCTTACAGACAATGGAATGAATTTATTTTGTTTTTTATGCATCAAGTTGTTTTTAAGTTGTTTTATCTCATTAAATACTTCAACTGCAAGTATGTTTTGGCCTTCTATGTTCAAAACATGTTGATGGAATGTGGCAGCTTGACTGTGAATAAAGTTTAACCATAGTTCTGCACACGGATTGCTAAAAAATGTTTTTAATATTAGAGGTACTTTATCTTGACTCAAAAAGTAAGATTTTAAAGCAGGAAATAGTTTTAAAATTCTTTCTACTGAAGGCATAAGCGAAAGCCACCTTGTTTTACTATAGCCAAGAATAGCTTTATACTCAATTTCTACAAACATACAAAAATCTTTCAATTCTTCCACTCTAACAGTGTAAATGTAAAAAAAAGAATAGATTTTTACTATTATACATTCTATATCAATAGGAAGACAGTCAGCAGCGGTTTGTATAGCATTGTGGATAATATGGGCAGCACAACCAACTCCAATCAATTGTTTTCCCAGCTTTCCTTGTAATTTATGGAACACATTATTAGTGCCACGTCTTGAAACACCACCAAAATTACAGTTGGTGTTGTCCCCACAAAATGCAGCTACTTTATTTCTAATATTATTATCATCTATTGTTTTTACAATATAATTTATAATAATATCAGAAGTTTCACCAGGCTGAGACTCGACATTTAATATTTTTATCTGAATTCCATATAGGGGGTCAAACAATCTAACAAGCAAAGGAAACAACTTAATATTTCCATGGTTTGAAGCATCAGTTAAAATACTTATGCAATTTGCGTTTTTAAGCTGATTAGTTAGAATATCAATTGCATATGGAGCAAAAACATTGGTTACTATTTTTTCACACTTTGTTCTGGCACAATGAAATTTAGGTTCAAAACAAGCCTGTGTGAGTTTAGAAAAGCAGTCATGCGAACGAAAGCTCTGATTTTCAGAAACTGTATGGTATGCCCAAGCACCTTCTGCAGCTGCTATTTCCAAATCTCTTGAACTTGGTGCGCTACTTTTATAATATGTCGTTAATGGCTTACTTGATGAAACGGCTAAATCTGCTGATTTATGTTTAATTGATTGAATATGTCGTTCAATATCATATCCACCTCCGTGTGAAATATTGAAAGTCCGTTTACATTTTCCACATAGTAGTTCGGAATCAGATCCATTGATTTCTTTTAGGAAACTGTATTTATTTCGAAGTTCAGGCGTGAATCGACACAAACGTTTAGGTTTGCCCATTTTGGTTAAATATGATTTATGAATTTACACGGTCACTTTACTTTTAGTATTTCACGTTAAGGATTATTATTTATTAATAAATTATTATACGAAATACGAATGCCGGTCATCGGAATTCCTGAATGGGAATTATCCATGATAACACCCTGCTCATATCATTGATTATAGAATGACATTTAATATAATATTATTCTGTGCCGCAAAGCAGTGCCGCCAAATTTATAGTAAATAATAATTCTAATCAGTGACACAAGAATATAATATTATTATCAATTCATGATTGCAAGTCTGATACAAGATACAACGTCCTGTAGAGTGTTAGTGTAGAATCATGATAAAATATTTTATTATGTACACTGTCTGTATTTTTTTTATACTATACAGTCTATACATCAATTTTCATAAATGCGGGACAAAAGTGGGATATTTAGATATGCGGGACGCACCTCTGAAAAACGGGACAATCCCCCCTAATGGGGGACGTCTGGTCACACTAAATATACTATCCTAAGTAACAAAAATTTATGGTTGCATATGTGTATGACAATTTTAATAATTATTCATATAGATTTAGTATAATAATTAATTGGTGGAAGATAATAATTATTATTGTAATCAAGGGGAAATACTTACATTATATAGGTACTTACTTTATATACTTACACTTTTAATATTGTAATTTCAGGTACAATACTATTTTATTATTTTGGAAGGACTATTGCTCCTTCTTACTAACACTAGTTATTTAATAATTTATGTATTAAATTTATTGTTACTTATCACGATATAAAACTTTTCATATATATAATAAATATGTAACAGTAATTATGTATGACACTAAAAAATTATAATGTCTACACTATTATATCAAAATTGTAAACTATTATAACGAATTGTAATCAAATGTATGTCAAATTGTAAATCAACTATTGTGATTAATTAACTTAACTATGATTGTTAAAGATTCTTAACCCTTAAAGGTTAACAATCTTTTTTTTGGTGGGGAGGTGTAATGGGATTACGCAATTCATGTACAACGCTCATAATAACAAGAACCACTTATGTGGAAAGCGGCCTCGTCGACCGCACCCAAAAGTGGTCATAGCTAGAATAGACGCTTCAAACCACAACAACTTCCAAGGGCGCCTACATGCCACGCGCCGCTCAATTCTAAGGGCGTCGCCTTCGTATATTCGTAGAAATAGAGGCCATGGCCCCAATACACATTAGATGTACCAGAGCCGCCAAGACCGAGCGAGCAGCTTATGCACCAGCCATTGCACGCAGCCTTACACGGAGATTATCAACTACTATAACGAGTCAACTCACGACGCTGCAATTCACCACGACTATATTAATTATTATTGGTTTTAATAAAGTACAATTGATTCATATTTAAAATTGACTATATTTTATTGTAAAAGTGCAACAGCTTTTGGATCCCTGAAGTGCCGTTCGTAACAGCATCTAGAACAATAAAATAATCGATTGGCAGTAACAAGATCACTAAAGAAGTAATATAATTTTTTATTCAATATTGCATTATTCTATTAGTATAAGAAGTATAATATTTATTGTGAACCATTTATAATATAAGTAAAGACATACTTAATAAACTCTAAAAGTAAAAATTATGGATTTCCCAAATTCAACAAAATTACTAGGAAAATATAAATATTGTATAGTAGTATAGTACCTATTATTTGTAATATTTTTGGTTTCTAAAATTTAACTATTTGATACTTACCTAATCTAATTAAAATATTAATTAATTCATTAATAAAATATTTAACAAAACAATGCATTTAAAAAGTTAAATGAAAATCTATTTACCTATCTTTAGTTATTACTTTTTGTTGGGTTATAACAACTAAAAAGTTTACTATAAATGTTTAATTGTATAAAAATAAATAAAATAAAATAAATAATAAATACATATTACTCAATATTAACTAAGTATGCATATTGTATAAATATAAAATTTATTAGTAATAAAATATACCTTTTGACAAAAATAGAAAATGTGTCGATGGCTTGAATCTGATTAAAAATAATTAAATAAAAACAATAATAAAATGATAACAAATTTATAAATAATATTCCTAGCACTGATATGTATTAATTTTTTATTGTAACTTTGCACCCATTAATATTTATAAGATATGCAAATATTATCTAATTAACAGTTGATTTATAATAATAAAATACTTGGCCAATTTAAAATACCTATATTTATTATAATATGCTACAATAATTTTTTTTTTTTTTTTGTAGAAAAATTATGAATGTGACATATTACATGAACAACCTAATACACAATATATAGCATCAGAAAACACAACATAGCCAGTCATTTTAATAGAAGTTCCCCCAGATAACTCACAAGTAACTGAATTTCAAGTCAATACTCCTGCAAAAAATTCTTGCCTAAGTACTGATAATGAGTATTTAGAGCCTGTTGTGGTTATTACCAGTGGAAGGAAAAGAAATAAAAGTAAACGAAAGGAAATGTGCCCAAGGCTTAAGACATCAAATTCCTAAAACATGGATAGTATGTTGTCCTCATAAAGATATAAGTTCAAGCAAGTGTAATGTTGCCTCTTTAAATCCCAGTGATATACAGTGTTTCAAAAATAATTTATGTCTTTTAAATAAAAAGATTGATCAAGATAAATTTTTGTTGATTATGATGAACATCGAATAGCCTAAAAGAAGAAATAGAGGCAAAGGTATTCGTCAAGAAAGTACTGTGGTTTCTTATTTTGTACCTACTGAAAAAGGCGATCTCATACAAGTATGTTTAAATGCTTTTGTCGGAATAACATCAATAACACGTAGACGATTGAAGATTCTTGCCTCAAAATTTAATAACACAAGTGCAAGTTATAAAGAATCAAGGTTGTAGTGTTCACACAGATCCTCCTCTGCTGTCGGTTCAAAAAAAAAAAAAAAAAAAGGGGAGGTTTTCCATTATCAAAACAAATCAAGTCTGAAGAAGTTACCACATCTATTAAAAATCATATACTGAAATTCAAAAGTCGAAAGAGTCATTATACCAGAAGTGACACTGGTCGAAGTTATTTACAACCTGAACTATCAGTAAAAAAAATGTGGAGTCATTGGAAAACTAAAAGAACAACTCTACAACTGCCTTTGGCATCTTTTAGTAAATATTATAAAGTATTCACAAAAAACTTCAACCTTAGTTTTGGACATCCTCGCCAGGATGTATGCTCTTTTTGTACACAAAAATTATGTCTAATAAAAAACGATAAAGATGATGATATTAAAGAAGTTTTACAGATTCAGTTAAAAGAGCATAAAGCAAAATTAAAATTTTTTTCTAAAATGATGTCAATTCAGTCTGATGATACAATACAGGTCATCTTTGATATGATGCAAAACCAGCCGTTACCGAAGCTTAGCGTTACAGAAACATTATGTAGTAGACAAGTTTGGCTGTATAACTTAACATTTGTTATCAACTCAGAAAATAATAAAAGTAAAGACAATTGTTTTTTGTATACATGGCTTGAAACAGAGAGTGTCAGGGGGCCTAATGAAATTGGATCAGCATTGACACATTTCCTAAATATTTTAGAAACTCGTTACAAAAATCGAATAAATCCACCAACAATTCTTAATTTGTATTCTGACTCGTGTGCAGGTCAAAATAAAAATCAGTTTATTATGAAAACTCTTCTAAACTACGTTAATTGCAAAGAAACAATTTTTAAAAAAATTAATCACATATTTCCTGTGGGGGGCATAGTTATATGCCTCCTGATAGAGTATTTGGGAGAATAGAAAAAGACGGTCTCCGGTTACGTTCGTAGTTGGGCGGCTCTCGGTGGTGGTGACGGGTTCAGCGACGGCGGCGGCGGCGTTCGGCGTTGCCGTTGCTGGTGCTGACGTTTGCGGGTTTTTGTAATTTGTTTGCGACGTTCCTACGTCGTGTTGTATATAACATGAATACACGTACTTGAAAATCTTGATGCTCTGTAAATTCTTCGTTTTGGTTCTAAGATGCTCTGGAGTCTCTTGATATTTGAAGGCCATATCTTGTGAATTTTTAGTGCATAACTGGATATATATTTAATAGTATTATAGGATATATAATTATTAGCCCTTAATATTACCATTCTTAAGATCCTTCGAGCATTTTCATTTGAAGTACTTAATTGTACTAGCTAATTGCTCCTAATGAAACGGACGATACTCTGGAAAAAATGTTGTATAATTTTATTCTTATACAATATTCAATTATATCCATTTTTAACACTAACTTGGATAAAATGGAACCAACACCCTGAGTTGTTGACTTCGGGCAGTACTCTGTTAATTGCATTTCTTAGCCCTTGTTCAAAATCCGTTATTATTTGAAGATTTTCAAATTCAAGATTTAAATTTAAGTCATGTCTTAAATATTGTAGGACTCTACAATATGACTCTATTAGTCGATCTACCATTAGGACATGAACTATTGGAATTGCCTATGGAGTGGATAAATTACATACATTGTATAGTTGATTAGTATGTTATTACAATATGCATGGCCTATACTAAGCAAAAAAAAATTCAATACTAACCACATTATTCAAAATAATTTGTATTGTGAACAATTGTTCAATATCTGGCGGTTGTCTTGGACGAATTTGGAATTTCCCATCCATGCACAGTGTCCTTACCGTTTGTATATGTGCATTCATTTGGTTCAAGAATTCTACGTTTGTGAACACTAACCCAACAAAGCGAATGCTTCCATCATCCCTAAGGATTTCTAGGGAACCTTGAAAAAATGACTCATCAGTTGACCCATTGACATATAAGAGTCTAGCCCCAAACTCTTCTGAATTCATGATATCGGACCAATCACTCAACAATTGTGGTATAGAAGGATTCACTCTACTTCTTGCTCTGTGAATCGACCTAACTGCAGCTGGGCGTCGAATTTCCATTGCTATTTCAGGATTGCTATTAAAATGGTTTATTTGTGTTAAATAGATAGATCAAAAATAATTTTATTCATATATCAAATTATATCTTATTTTAAATAGCTTATAGGTGAGCTTCTTGATCCACTATTATATGTGGTGGAATGTTTTCTGTCGCTCCTCTTTCTCGTACCCTATTTAAAAACTGTCTGAGCCCGATCGTATAACGTGGTGTTGGTGTATGGTCGTGTGTATATGCAGAAGAAATTGTAATTGTAATTGTCGTATGTTGGCATTTGAGCAGAGACCGGACAGCTATAGCGTCTTCTCTGACATCTCAAATATCTTAATTATTAAAATATTAAATAAATAAATAGTTTATATTTTTATTTTTACTTATAACACCTAAATATTTTACACAAATTCTTTAACTAAGAAAATTAAGTGATAATATGCAAACATAAGTAAATTATTGTATAAATTATATTTAAACATTTGATATAATTCATATTAACCTATAGGTACCTACCTTGTTAATAATAGCAGCCCTACAAAAAGTAATATGTCATATTTTAATTCATGAATAAAATAAAATGTTCATTAAAATGTTCTAGAATATTATTTTTTAGTAAAAGTTGTAGACAGTTGATTAGATACTTATATGAAAAAATAATTCGGTGAATTTGAATTTCAAATAGTTATAAAATAAAACTGTGAATGTCTTTTCTATATTTTTAAATTGCAGCAAGAACATATTGTACACCACTTCAAGCTTTAGGAATTTAAATTAAACATTTTATTAGTTTTTAAGAACAAAATAATTTTTAACTTTTCAAGATATTGTTTTATAGGTATATTGAATACCTATTATAAAATGTATCTTAATTCCTGATGTACCTACCATTTTTTTTTTTTTAATGAATAAATTTAATAAATAAATTTAAAATACTATAAATAGTAAAGTATTTGAGTAGAGTAAGGTATAGTAAAGAGTATAGTAAAGTATTTGAAATACTCTTCAGATACAAGATTGTTTTGACGGTGATATTATGGGGGCCAAAGCCCGAATTTCTCGTAGAAGCCATGAGATATACACCTAATATGTTGTAGGAAATAGTGAATAGCCACTTTAGAGTTATTTTATGTATATAGTAACTAAAACCAATGCCATAATATTATATCTATATTCTATAATACAATTACACTTCACTATAATTATTATTGTATTATATATATATATATAGATAATTCGATAATAGAACATTGTTTAATGTACCTACTTTACTGAAAAATTATACAGATTGTACTTTTTAAAAGATATAATAACTATTGATGTAATGATGTTAACTGTTAATAATTAAGATATTTCATACTTAAGAGGACACCACACCTGCATGCGTTGTCTCCGTCTTACAAATGTACAACATAGTAAAAACTGTTTTGCGTGGGACAACTTTACTCCCTCTGTATTTATAGCAGAATTATCAAAATTCTACAATGCATAAGGAAGAACTTTATCTGTGTCGTAGCGTTTGTATTTCTTTTATAGCATTTACCAACTATTTTTAATAATTAAATGAATAAAACAAAAAAATCCTAATGTTCTCAAAGTGATAACTTTAATTGTATTTATGTTATTCAAATAATAAAAACATCACGACACAGATAAAATTCATCCCTATGAGTTGTGGAATTTTAGTAATTCTGCTATAAATACAGAGGGAGTAAAGTTGTCCCGCGCAAAACAGTTTTTACTATGTTTTACATTTGTAAGACGGAGACAACGCATGCGTGTGTGGCGTCCTCTTAATGAACATTCATTTGATTACAGGGAATTTAATTTAAAATTATTTTAATAATATTGGATGTGTACAGTCAAGGACGCTCGCCGAAATATAAACTGATGGTGGGTAAAAATCTCCCATAATACAGCACATATCCTATTTTTTTAATTTTTTACATGAGATAAAACAATTCATATTACGTAACTAAAAAAGCTGGTGACGTGCAATATTACCTATGCTAAAAAGTTTTAATTATATAACAGTTACGACACAGGGCGGGTTAGCATTATTTTTCGGCACGGAAAATATGAATCAAAACGGCCAATTTAATTCATTAGGTATATTGCTAAAAATTACATTTAAAAATGCCGTGTGTATAAAATATAATAATATAGTCTAAAAGTTTCAAGTACCTACCCACGAATAATATTTTTAAATTACAAAAAAATAACTATAACTTTAATTCTTGGTTTTAATTTGGTATAATTTCATTCAAATTTTAACTTAAAATGTATAGATATACAAAAAAAAAAAAACTGTGTTAGTTTCAATATGAACTAACATAAAAGAATCCTTGTTTTAAATTTTTAACCCTTATATCCATACAAATTGGACATTTTATAGTATTTAAGTACATTATAATATTTGAGAATTTGATAAATTATGTCAAAATTTGAATTTTAAATACATATGGATTTTTAATATATTTCTCAACTGCTAATTATAAGTTATAACTATACTTATGAGGAACCTTGTAATACATTTTTAAACTTATTTACCCAACGAATAACATTTTATTGACATTTTATAGAATAAAAAAAAAAACTAAACATCTCAAAATTCTATAAATACCTTTCAAAACAAGTGATTAGTGAAAATATTTTGAACAACTTTTAATGAGGACCGTTGTGTTACATTTTGAAGTTTGATCAAGCAAACATTTTTTTATTGACAATAATTAAAAAAGACTAATAAAACTTGAAATTGTGTTATGCCTATAAATATCTCAAAAAGGTTCGATATATTTCGAAAATTGTATGGTGCATAGAAATGTTATGCTGCTAATATAAACATACAGTGAACATTTCATGTATCCACGGTTATTTTTTTTTGAGTTAGGTAAACTAAAAAACATAATCGATTTTTTTCAAAAACTGGATTTGCGTAAAAATATCAGTTTTTTGTACCCACCAAAGTACCAACTAAATTCTAGATTTGGTTGAAGAATATCAAAGCATTTTTGTTGTTCCAAAAGGTTTTGATAGACACAAATAAAAATAATAATAAAACAAAAATCAATGTAAAATCAATACATTCATCCCTCCCAGGGGCGATCCTAGAATTTATTTTTAAGGGGGTTTAGAGTGAATATTACTGACTTTTAAGGATAAATCTACCGGCTGTAAACGAAATGTTATAATAATTTTATTTTCCTATAGTAGTAATTAGGGATCAAATAGTTATCAAATTGCTTTTTTTTTTTTTTTGTAAAGGTAGACAAACTAACTATTATGAGGAATATTGTATAACATTTTAAAAACATAGATTGAAAAAGAAAAATTTTAATGAATTTCTAACTCAAAATAATTTTCACATTTTCGTGATTTGTATGCCTTTTTTAAAAATTCAAACTTTAAGTGCTTATAACAAACAATTGTGACTCTTAATTTTTAATATTTGTCTAATGTCATTGTATAAGTCAATATATTAGAAGCCTTTAATATACAATTTTCAAGCTTTTTTACCCAACAAATAACATTTTATTGACATTCATAGAAAAAAAACCTAAAAAGTTAGAATGTAAGTATATCCGTAAACAGCTCAAAACAAGTCAAAATATTTTGAAATTTTTTTCATTTATAGAAAAAGCTAGTACAATTTCATATACCTACAAAACCAAAATAGTTGTAGGTACCCTAGTGATGTTTATGGGTTTACCACAAATTATCTGCTATGAATAATCTTATGTAGGTACCTACGGGCTACGAACTACGACCTATCTATGATGTTAATATATACCATTCTTCTTCTTCTTCTTCTTCTTCTTAACAGCTTAGCGGACCATGTAGGTCCATCGCTGCCACCATTATTTCACTCCATCGGGTCTTATCATTCGCATCTTCCATTTTGACGTTATCAGGGATCTTTATTTTTAGATCTTTTACTATTACATCCTTCCATCTTATTCGGGGTCTTCCTACAGGTCTTTTCCCCACAATTCTTCCTTCTGTGACTCGTTTTATAGTTTTCCCCTCTGCCCTCCAAACATGATGTCCAGCCCATTCTATCCTCTTGCTTCTGCTATACGATAATATATTTGGTCTTCTATATAAATTCTGTAGGTCATTGTTATGTCTTCTTTCGTATGTCCTCGTTTCTATATTATAAGCTGGGCCAAATATTTTTCTGAGCACTTTTCTTTCTGTTGTACATAACTTAGCGTAATCACCTTTCGTAGTAGCCCATGTCTCACATCCATATGTCAACACGGGTCTCAAGTAGCTTGTGTATAGAGTTACCTTCGATTCTCTCGATAATAGCTTCGATCTGAATAGTTTAAGTAGGCTATAATAACATCGGTTCGCGCTAGCTACCCGTTAAATCATTATTAATTATAATTTTAAAAAGTCTAAAATTTCAATAATTGTTTTATCTTACTTTCATTGGCTGGAATCGGATGTTGATTCGGCACAGGTGGGGGAAGTCGTGGTTCTAGTTCTAAAAGCAATATTTATTTTACTACTAGAAGAAATTCTATAAAAAACTTTTATTAGTTGCAGGTCATAATATTACCGTCTTCAATATTTGCAAACAATTCTGCCCATCCCACTCTCGCGTTCAACCTCTACCGTTGCCTTGTACACGATTACCACGATTTCCTAAAGTATAAAATAATGTATTAAATAAGGATTTTAATTTTGAGTTATTTTAAAGTTGTAAATTTACCTCTTCTACGCACACCCCTCTGGTTTCTAACCTCATTTCTAACATTTTGTACAGCCATTGCAGGTACTTCAACCATCGGTAGTTGTACCGACTCTGCTGGTTGTATAGCCACCGGTACCACATCAGCTATTGGTGGTTGTACGGCCGGTCGTATTAATGGTGGTACTGGCATCGGTATCAATAACAGTTGAGGGGGCCTCTGTGGTAATTGCCCTGGAGGTATAGCAGTTAACCCTTGAATAGTAAGCACTATAAGCAAAAAGTGAATAAAGTAAATATAATAAATTTATAAATAATTAAGTTTTGATAGTAAATTACTGGGTTGAAAATCCGGTTCACCAATCTCGTTTCTTAAGATTTGTTCACTGGTATATGAAATATTTCTTAAGAAATCTTTTAGATTGTAAGTTCCATTTTCAACATTTGCCCATAAATTGCTTATAATTGCATTATTTCTCGGATACGTTCTATAGGTCCTTCGTCTAACCTGTTAATTACAAATAAAATACATGTTGGTTATACATTTATCTATAGATCATAATTCATTATGTACCTATTTTATTTAATAAATACTAATGATTTTTTAGAATCAATCAAAGTTAACACAACATATGTGCAACATAGTAAATTTGTGGTTAATAGAATCAGTATTGTACTTTCAGCCTTTTTTGTTATGACTATGTAAAATATTACAATAATTTTTAAATTCTCATAGATCTTGGAAAAATTAAAATATTGTAAAAAAAATCCAGTTTATAAAATATAGTTATTAACTTAAGTTTTGATAATAAGTCAATTCATGCTTAAATTAATGCTAACAACTAGAAAAGATTGATTCTGCTGAATGCAAATGTGCTATTTTGCTTGTGGGTCTGAGAGAAAAACAAAGTGACATCTTACGTCCACTAAATTTAATATTTTTACACAAACTGTAAAGCCTTACTTGTTGTCCATTTACTGCACTGGCCAAATCGTTCCTTGAACGTTCTTCTATTGTTCTCAAGTGTTCTAAAATTGTAATTAAAAAATAAATACCAGTTTTTTCATTCTTTATGACTGTTATAAATTTATATTTCTTTCAGAGTAATTAATGTTAGCATAAAATTGATACAGAGATGGATGTTGGCCCATTAGTCTCAGAACAGAAGCGTGGTACGACTCAATGAAATTATTAGTTCTGTATTGGAGTCGATACACTGTAAATCTTAGTGGACCTACAGTGTCCATCCAATACCTTTGAAAATATTGCATCAAATCATGCAGCTCCTCCCCAAGGTTGTAATCTCTCACTATTTAATTAATTATATTTCATTAAACAATAATATAATATTTATGGTTATCAGATTAATGAATTTATATGAGACAACTAACCCAATTTGTGTACAACATATGAAACCCTAATTGAATTGAAAAGAGAAAAAAAATGCATTGAGCTGGAAAAACAATGACTTACTAATAATTATTATGATAAAATTCAAGGTTGGATAAAATACAAGTTAATGATATTTTTTAAAGCTGTTAAGCTTAGTTAAGTGTTAATTTTTCAATTAAATTAAAAGTTAAGTTAGACATTTTCAATACATCAATTAAGTTTAAATTAAGTTAACAAATATTGTTAACTTAACTTCAATTAATAAGTTAAGCTAATTTAATTTTTTTTTTAATGCATTAAAAAGTTATTAAAACAAAGTATAAATATATAATCACTTGTATACCTATCAAAGTATCAATCTATATATTATTATGTATGTATAATTTAAGGGCTGTATCATTTTAAAATTCTATTCAAATTTCATGCCGGGTTCATTAAAAAATAAATATTGTGTGTAAATGTATTGTTTAACACATTTTATAATTCAAAAAATAAATTACTTAACAATGTAAGACTTATAAAAAAACGACTGTTATTTTTACTTTTAATAGTGGTAGATATTATATATATAAGGTATAAAATTTGTTTTTTACAACTATGTTATTCTAAATATCTATTAAATTTTAATAACAACGTGTATTGTATAGTATACATGGTATATATTATGTAGAATACACCATTTTTTTTAAAAATATTTACACCATTATTAGGTAGGTAGGTATTTTTGAAATAAAATTATAATATAAAACATAATGTATAAATGGAAATGGTCACAATTTCACGATTGATCATACAATAATAATCGTAGGTATTAAATATTAATAAATAATAAGTATGTATTATGAATCGGGACTTTGTGGGCTTGTATGTCTTTATACTGGCGACTAAATAAATATTATGTTACATTGTTACCCCTATATTATTATTAATTAGTACCTAGTTAATACGACATATTAGTTTTCGTTTATAAAAATATGTAGGAAATTCTTCGTAAATAGGTATATCTTTTTTTTTCTAATAATATTTTTTATATTCAACAAACTTATAACTTACATAAATCATATTTGGATAATATGAAATTCAATATTCAAAATTAACTTAATTGTGAATATTATAAATAATATAAGTACATTTTAAGTTAACGTAGATACAAATGAGTTAAGTTACAGTTATGTTAATTAGAACAGCGAACTAGTAAGTTAAGTTAATAAGATAAAAGTAACTTAACTTTTGACTTATTAACTCGTTAATGCCCAGCTTTGATAAAATACAGAAAGTGTAGTGAGTGAGAGAGTTTAATGTTGCTATAAAAACATGAAGTATTGTTAATTTGATTTAGACCTGCAGAAATTAAATACATTATAATATTAAAAATTAAATAACTACTTAACTTTTATTTGAGTCAATGTTTTATTCATATTTAAGTCTTGTACAGTAAAATTGTTTTTAGTTTAATTAAAATGTATATATTTTTAACATTTTGACTAATATTTTATTTTCTGTTTGGTGTCTGAACCAGTGGCGATGTGAAAAGGTATCCTATGAATCAGTTCCTTTATGATAAAATTTTGTGGGTGACAAAATAATCTCTTTTAATTTACACATATCCATCCGGTTATTTTGTCGTATCAATTATAGATATCCTTAATTTAATTTAATTTTCATTAAGGTATAGGTAATCATGTTCATATACTTAATGGAAGCCATGATATTGAAATTGTACATACATTTTAGTATTTTACTGAAACTCAATTATAGAAAATATAAATTTCATGCCACCACTAGTCCAATCTATAAATTAATTTTTACCAAAAATTTACCATGCGTAAGATTCTCCTTGCTTATTAGCTCATTAGCTCATTGGGCTTATTAGCTCTAAGAATTCTAGCCAGGTTGTGTGTCCTCACGTAACGAATAATACACTATAAAAAAAAAATTATTTATATTTTTAAGTTTTTAAAATTTTAAATTATTAAGGTTTCCACACACTGTATCAGTGATGGTAAATTGTGTACAGCTGTATTTTACCGCTGCGGTGTTTATTTATTGATAATATAGATTTATTGGCTGTTTACTCACTTGAACAAAATGAAACCAACATCCAGTATTGTTGGCTTCAGGAAGTACTCGGGCAATGGAATTTCTTAATCCTTGCTCAAAATCTGTGATAATTTGAAGCTGGTTATTGTTCAAATTCAGTTGCAAATCATTCCTAAAATACTGCTGAACTCGACAGTATGATTCTGCCTGACGGTCAATCAAAAGTGCATGAACAATTGGTATTGCCTTAAAAATAAATTAAATATATTCACATTAATTGATATTTTTTTTATTGTTTTAGCTATATACTAACCACATAATTGAAGACTATTTGAATGGTAAATAATTGTTCAATGTCGGGAGGTTGTCTTGGTCGAACTTGAAACGTCCCGTCCATGCACACAGTTCGAACAGCAAGATGTACATTCATCCGTTATAGAAATGCTAAGTTTGTAAAGGCGATGCCAACAAAACGAACTGTACCATCATCTCTTAGCACTTCCAAAGGTCCTTGGTAAAATGGATCTAGTGCGCCGTTGACGTACAATAGTCTTTGACTCCCATTCAATCGAGCTCAAAATATTTGGCCAATTGCTCAATGATTGAGGAACTGGTGGACTATTACGACGCCTGGCTCTTGCTATTGCACGGATGGCTGCAGGTCGTCCAATCTCCATTGCTGCTTCTGGTTCCCTAGTTGATGTATATTATATATTTATAAATATTTACTTACATTACATAGTTATTTTTATTGTCCTTACATTTGAGTTTCCTGATCAACAATTATGTGTGGTGCACTATTTTCGTCTACACCTTTCTCTCTCAAACTATTAAAAAACTGTCGAACACCTAATGCATAGCGAGGTGGAGGTTCATGATAGTGGTCATCGCCTGGAGATGTGTAAATTTGTGCCCCGTCACGTGTAAACATTTTGCCTTTTACCGTACAGCCGTATCTTCTTCTTCTTTCGCATCTTAAATACATGCATTCAATAAAATATAACTATTTTTATTAAAATATAGTACATTCATGTAATTAATAATAATATATAATTTTAGATTCTGAGCAGAGTGGACATATAGTCCATAAAAAAACTTTACAGCAATATGTTATAGATGTAATATTATTAGATCTGGTATTTATTATTTACTTTGACTATACAAATTGTATAAAAATAAATGTTAATAGAATATAGATTAATATTGGTTACTAAAATTAAAATCAAATATCCTCCATATCTTCCAAACAAATTGCCATGAACCAATTGTCACAAATTAGGACACAAAGTTAAATAACTCTGAAAATTCTCGTTCGCACTTTGATCGTGATACTTCAACATTTCCAGAAAAAATATCTGATACATAATTTACAGTATAAATGGTCAAAGGAGAGAACTCATTTGAAATATAGAAATTAGTAGTACCTAGTATAGTAAAAATATCTCAAGAATTTGAATAAATTCATTATTAAGAAGGGCTTGCCCATGAACAGACTTTTAATCAAAAACATTCCTTACATGAAAAATTCACAGCTTACCCATTACAGTAATTCAATTTCGATATTTTTATTTTATGGGAAAAAAAGATTTGTTCCCGCCGCAGAATGAGTTAATTATTCGTATTATTTTAATTTAAATATCTTAAGTATCAGTAATACAACAGAACAGCTGAACACACGCACACACGCATCATTATCGTTTATTTTTGTATTATTTTTTGTTATCGAAATTACGTAACATGTAGATTATTCGCGAGCGGTCGTCGACGCGAAGACCCACTATAGGCCGCCAGAGTACAGCAGTCCGCTCCGTAGTGTCTATACGGAACGAGTGATTTCGTTTTTTTTATTATTATTGTTACTACCTAGGCGCGAATCGCCAGTAAGTTATATTGTTTTTGTAAGGCGCGAATCGCCAGTAATTTATATTGTTTTTTGTAAGGTGCTAATCGCCCACTTTTATTTATATTGTTTTTTGTCGTGGTGCAAATCGCCAGCGTATTATTATATTGTGTATAAATTATATTGTATTGTGTATTATCAATTATACAAGCATAGGTAGCAGCTGGCCAGCCACGCACCGCCGTATCAGTGAGTGTTTTATTTTGTATTATTATCATTATATATTGTTATACCGTAATGTTGCTGTGATTATACCTATATACACTTGTCTATTATTTGTTATTTGATGGGCCGGCTTGATTATTAAATTAAAATATATTTTTTACTGTAATAAAAAAATTTAGTTACCATCAAATTCGAACTAGTTATTTGTTAGTTTGTCCGTCCAACCGCACACACGTTTCACACATTAACACACATATTTTAGAACACGCACCACGTAGTTCTACAGTATTTGCTCGGCGACCATGACCACTGCTGTACGAACTATAGCATACTCGCAGCTGTTCTGTAGTTATAAGTTCCTAAGTGTTAGTGACGTTGTTGAAGGATTTGGTGTCTGAGTACGTGTACTAATATTGTGTGCTCTCGGAAACCGAAACAAGATTATTATTGGGCGCATTGAACTTAGATTTTAAAAATTCTAATCCAAACCATGTAATACTAATTTAAATATTACCAATTTTAAAAAAAGTTTTTATTTTATTTATTATTGTTTAAATTAAGTTACGTAATCAAGAATCAAAGTCCAATGTGCAAAGTGTTTGGCCCCCCCTCCCTTGGGCTTAGGCCATAGTTTTATTTTTATTCTAAAAAAGTCCCTGAAATGTTCATCGAAACTTATTGATTAGATTGATTATTACTTATGAGATTAATATGAGAAAATATGGTTATACAATAATGTAAATGGCATAATAATAATAATAAATATACATACATTGTAAATAAAATTTTAAAAGGGTAGTACTACAAGTACTATATATAGGTGTTTATTACACCAGTAACTAACTAACACTAGCCCCCCCCCCCATTTTATCAAAATTACACCGGACAAATTGTAAGTTCAAAAGCTCAATTTGTAAGTAAATGTAAGTGGGTTTTTGGAATTTGTAAGTTACTCGGAGCAAAGTTGTGACCGAAATAAACTTAGTAGGGGGGCTATCTTCACACTAGCCCAGATAGGTTAGTTAGTTACTGGTATCGACATTTTTGATAACGGTTTGAAGCCCTAGCTGACTAGTCTGGTAATAATTAAATTGTAAATCCGTAATTCAGTAAAATTAAGTTTTCTTCCTTCAATAATATATTAATATCTGTATATATGTATAATTATTTTAAGTTAGGTATAATTTTTTTGATTATTTTGATAAAACCCGGGTTTAAAACAGGTAACCGGTTTTTATCGGAAACCGTTTACCATGACCAAATTTGTAGAGAAGTAAGCTCGGAAAATTTACCAATTATTTTTTTACAGGTAAATATTTTTTTACCAAAAATTTAAAAACAACGAACACCACGAATTGAACACCTTAGTATCCAGTAAATAAAAAAAATAAATTTTACCATAAGTATAAGGTCATGGAAATGCGGCAAAGTGGAGTTTCTGGGGGTGTTCCTATGGTAACATACCTACCAAAATTATCAAGATTTCCAAATTTACGGTAAATTTAAGTACATTTTCCTCGATAAATTAATATAACAAAAAAAAAATTACGTAAATTTTACATCTGCAAATTTGTGATAGCTATCCACTTCCTGGCGTGTAAGTTAAAATTTTTAAAAGTGATAATCGGTAACTGCAAAATTCAATTAAAGGGTAACGTGTAACAGTAACCTTTTTTTTAAAACCAGTCAATTAAACTGAATCGGAAATATCAAAAACATTAAGGTTATATTAAAATTTATATTTTTTTTTTATTTGTTATTTTTTCTACAATATAATCGTTTCCCGTTAAATATACCAACTCTATATAATATGACTCAAACCTTGTTCAATTCGTTATTTAATATTAGGTGTATACCGTATGGTGTTCAAAATTTATCTTACCTTTTTTGTAGCCAGGAATAAAAATTCTGATTCGCAGCAGTATATTATCAGGTAGGCAATCTACCTGCTTTAGATCGCGGACCCCGTTATGTGTGTACATAACTTTATAATTGAACTCTAAAGTATCAAAGTTATACCAAGTATGTCACTGAACTCCTAAACGGCTGGACTAATTGTGAATGCCGAGTCTGTTGACCAATATTTCCTCCTCGCCCACGAAGACGTGGCATTGTTTTATGTACTTAACTTATATGTGTGTATAATACGCTCAATATTTACGTAATTTCGATACATATAATATCAAAACACAGGGTACAAAAAAATTAAATGCATTGAATAAATACACTGATTTCACGGCAACCACAATAATTATTATTATAATAGTTTTAAAACCCATGGAAACCATTTCTAAACAAAAATTTTCACCGTTCATCTCTGAATCCCCGTTTGAGCATATCCCTAGGATGGACCTAGTGGGATGATTTGCATTTATCATTTGAATCTAAAATATCCGGGGCGTCACCCAAACGCATACAAAAAATTTCATCAAAATCGGTCCAGCCGTTTAGGAGGAGTTCGATTACAAACAGACGCACAGTAGAAATATATATATATAAAGATTAATAGGCCGTGATAATAAGTAATAAGCATGAATCATAAATACTAAGCTAAGATTTCTATATCGTATATGATTATTATTTATTTTATTATATTGTAATGTAGTTGTTTAACCTCTTTTCCATGAACTATTTTTCAATAATGATAAATGATAAACATAATAATGATAAATATACAACCATAAAGGTGTATTTATATTATAATATTTATAAAATGTATTTATTATATTTTAATTTAGCTTGCCCTGAACAATTTTATAAGGTTGATATTGTTTATTTGTAAATTAAAGTAAAAACTAAAATGTTCCAAAAAACATAAATAAAAAAAAACGATTTCCGAAGTGGTTACCAGTAATCTCGAAGAATTAAAAACGCTTCCAAACGGATAACAGATAACCATGAATAGTAACCGTATTCAATATTAAGGTATAAAATATTTTTGACAAAGCATACACCCAAATTAAAGTATAAAATCAAATTCAGTTATATATTGAATATTTGAATTAATACTATAATACAAGCAATTAGGAACTTTCTAATTTTATATGAAAAGAATTAAACAAATAAAATGATATTTTTACTTTTGTCAAAGTACTGGAAATGAATAGAAAGGAAAACAGTATAATATATTATTTTAATTTTCACTTAAATTAAAAATTATTTGGTGTGGCTTGACAAACTTTTTTTCTAGATCACGACATCTTATTACTTCTTTAGAAAGATCATTATGTATTTCCCAGTAACATCTGGATCTTTTTGCATGTGTTACGTAATGCCCAACAGAGTCAGTTGAATCATTCTCACCAACAAAACTTATAATGGCCAATAGGCAGTATCTACGAAAAAATAATATTTAAAAGTATAAGTAAAAAAAAAAGTTAATATTAATATCTGCGTTCATTATTTCATTATCTTACCCATCCTAACAAACATTTTTCTCTCAACTACTATCAATACACATACTTTAATATTACACTATCATTAAATTCATCATACTAAATCCTCACATTGTATTTTTCTGAATATGTATAATATTTATTTATATTTAATTATAAATAAGTAAATGTAATACTTTTTATTAGCAAGTAGAAGTTCAGTGGGAATATCTGATACAGGAACACCAGTGTAAGACTTTGATTGAAAGGATTGAAACCAATATGTTTCTATTCGTAGATGATCATTAAAATCTTTATAAATTATTTTTCTCTCTTAGCATGTTCTACATGTATCAAACTTAGTATTAGAATAGTTCTTCATTGCATCTTGAAGTTTCTTGAACCCATGAGTTTTAATATTATTCCGGTCTTCCATCTCGAGAATTACCAACACATTGTTAAATGATTTTGTCACATTACAAGAATCACAAACATGTTTCTCGGAAACACTGGGCATAATTTTCAATAGTTTCTCGGATAAATAGGTTACGTTACATTCAGTATGTAATGATTGAATATTGTCAACAATTACATTTTTTTGTTGAAATATTTCCCACAGAATTTTTCCTCTTTCTTCGTAAATAGAGTCAGTAGCTCTATAATTTGCAACTTCTTTGCATACATTAAAAAACGAATAACTTTTAGCTACTTCATTAACACATTCTCTGTATTGATTAAATTCAATGTATCCAACAACCACGCAAGCCAACAATGCATCAAATGGACATGTATTATATATAATAACTTTATTTTTATTAATTTTAACGGGTTTGCATAAATTTCCATTTATTATTAGTGGCTGAGTGGTTGATCTTAGGCCTGATTTGTTTAGCAAACGCTTTATATCTTGACAACTTTCTTTATATTTTATCCATCTCTTAGTTTTTGTTTTTTTTGTATCATCATGAAAAGGTTTATAGGCCAAGTTCTTCCAGTTTTCATACTGTGCGTTGTCATCAGATTCACTTAATGCACTACTAGAGCCGTAAGTATATGAATCACTAACAACGTCATCGATACATGTTAAAACGTTTGTATTTAGTTTACAGTCGTCATTTTTTTCAACTTTTTGTTTTGGGGATCCTATGCTTGGTGGTGTTATAGTATTCATATTTTGTATTTGATTACTTCTGCAAATTTTCATAAAACCTTCTATACTTTTTATATGAGAAGCAACAAATCTGTCTGGGGTTAAAGCTTTGGTTAGCTCTCGTTTCAAATCACTGAAATAACTTTCGACAGGAGCTGAAGTTGCTGTAATAAAATATGTATTATAATATTGACTCATAACGTTGCTCCAGAGAGGAAAATCTTTTACGATCCTATTCAGCTGATCCTTAAGTTTAGGTACATAAAATGCATTTATCCGTGTTCCTTGCAATTTACAATTGTATTGATTTTATAATGTAACTGTTGTAAGAAGACGTCCATCTCTTTTGTCAGATCGTCTTTCTGTGGCTTATACTTATCTTCAAAATTATCCAAACCATCCAATTGATCGGTTTCGTCGTTTTCGTTTATAATAATATGTTCGTATAAATTGGCTCTATCTTCTATAATACTTACTAACTCATTCCGAAAGTTTTCAGCGGGAGAGTCAATTTTTGAACCTTTTTGAAGACCATCAGTTTCTGAACAGGCAATTACAATTATTTTTACGAATAAATCTTTAAATTATTCTTATATCTTGCACTGCATTAATAATATTATAGCACGGACAAACAATTCTTTTATTGGACCTATTCGCAGACATTTCCATCGACATACCATTTTTGTAAAATGCGCGATATCTAGTAGTACATATACTTCAGGCAAAGTTACATCTTTTTTCATTAGAATATTTAAACTTCTTTCACAGTATTGTTTTTTTGACATTCCACCACAAAACGATCTAGTAATTGCCCCAATAAGGGAATTTGAATAATCGCATACAATTTCAAGTAGGAAAAGGGGCTCCAGATTGACTTAGCCAAAAAGTAATTGTTGGTGTGTCTTGTGATTCTGATAGCATTTGGCTCACGGGAAGTTGTAGCGTTCCATTATGGACACAGCAACATATAAAAAAATATGAGCTGACTCCAATGATTGACTCGTTCTAAAAATTTTTTTTACAACACTTCCTGTGGCGTCTATACATAATCGGAAATATTTATTATGACTATGACATGCATCTTTATATACTACCATTTGTGTTGGTGTCCAGTAGTGCACTATGAAAGGGTCAGCACTCACTAAATGTATAGATCCAGCAAATGGTATAGTGTGTTTGAGTTCGACAAGTGAAATAATTTGGTGTTTGATGTTAATTCCAAGTTTTGAATCCCTGAATGTCTGCTTAGCTTTCCGTAAGACTTCTGTTTTATATATATTTGAGGCACCTTATCCCCAAATTCCATTTTTTTTATTTGCTTCTTCTCTTTGCCATAAGTAGCAATATTGATTTTGAAGCTCTCTTCCGATTTCCTCTCTTTTATTTTCATTTAATTGGCCCATACATGAACTATTGTGAGGTATATTTCTTGTGTCAAGAGTAAATACTTTTAATTGCAAGGATTCGTCTTCAATTGGTAGGTGTTTAGCAAACGCATAAAAGTCTGCTACGCAGGACTTTTCTTTGCATTTCGCAAATAGCTTCAAAAAATTATCGGCAGAAGATGAAAATACCTTCACCTCTTAAACACAAAACAGCAAGGTAGTTTAATTTTTTTTTGAAATTGAACGAAAATAATATTTGTCCAAGCCCCTTGTTTTAAGACTTAATACTCTCTATTGTTTTTACCATAATATTATATATTATATCACTGAAACTGGTTTCATTTTACAATAAGTATCATACGGTATATCTAAATCAAAAACAGTTTTACTTGTCGTCTTTTGTACATATTTTGGTTCATAATTATCACATTCAGTTTCCTTATCATTTTCAGATTCTCTATTGCTATCATGATCCGACTCCATTTCACTAATTTCATTTATATTTGAATGAATGTTAAAATTGACGCTGTATTGATTTAGTTCATAAAAACGTTTGTCTTTTTCATCACTATCAATGTCAAACTTTGCTTTTAAATTTGTCAAAATACTATGACGGTTTTGAGAAACAAAGATACAAGCTGAGATACAAGCTGGATGGTTTGACCACATTCTTAAAATATGTAGCTATTTTGGACCAAATTATACTGTTATATTGTAGTAGATAATCATTAAAAATAGATACACCATACGTTTCCAATTTTGTCTGCAGCTGAAATGGGCAAATCACAGATTTTTTACCAGCTCTCCGCTATTAGTTAAAAATATATATATTTATAAATTAAAATTATGCAATTAAATAGTTTAGTAAAAATCAATTCTGAACGGAGACGGTAGCCTAGGATATTTTATGGTAAATTAAATTAATATTATTTGTATATTATCATATTTGTACATAATAATATACGTTAGAAGTTTCAAGTAACCTACAAATAATATTTTCAAATTATAATTTATAACGCCAAACTAAAATCGATCTTCTTCGTTTAAAATTTAAAATATCTAATTTCGTCCTTGCACTTTGAACTTTAAATAACTATAAAAAAAAATGTGTTTGTACCTATATTTTTTAGTTTTTTGGTTACAGTATGAACTAGTTATGTAGAATCTTTTTGAAATTTTTAATATTTAGCTATAAAAATTTAACATTTAAGAAATTTCCCCTACAAAATAATTTGTGAATATTCAATTTGATAAATGTTGTCGAAATTTGTACTTTACATGCTTATTAAAAAAGTCTTTAATGTGTATTTGTAAATTTTTTTAAACTGATATTGTAAAAATGCGTAAGAATCCTTGTATACCTACATTTTTAACCTATTTAATCAAATTAATAAAATTGTAACTTGTAAGTATAAATATGTATAGAAAAAAAAACTAAAAAAAATTAAAATTAATAATGTTTCAAAACAGTCAAAATATTTTAATCATTTTATCAAGTATAAAAATTGATAAAATAAACATATTATAGTGTACATTTCAAATATCTAATTAAAAATAAATAAGAAAATTATTCAAATATTGACAAAAAAAGTAAAATTCACGAAAATGGGCAAATTTTTTTTGAGTTAGAAATTCATAAAAATAACACAAAATTTCTCATAAGTGTTTCTACCTTTATCAAATGTCTAAAAGCAAGTCAAATTCAATTTTTATGATTTTTTGAAGTTTATATTATTAGAACATTGGATATTCACTAGATTTCTCATGTAACGATTTTCTTATAGTAGATACATAAAAATATCACTGCTGTTTACGGACAATTTTAAATTTAAATTTTTTTAGGTTTTTTTTTCTATGAATATCATTGTTGAATAATATTATATTCTTGAAATCGCAATTATGACTCTAGAAACGGCCGAACGGGAGGTTAATTGTATTACCCCCTCTAGATTTTTATCCAGTTACGCCACTGCACAATTTTTGTTTATAAGCATTTAAAGTTCGAATTTTGACGAAATTTAGCAAATATATAAATGTATAAAATCTTTAACTTTCATAGCTAAGGATTGAAAATTTAAAACAAAGTTCCACGTAAGTAGTTAATTCTGTTACCCAAAATTCTAAAAATACAAAAACAGTTTATTTTTATAGTAATTTTAAGTTCAAATTTGGACGAAATTACATATTAAAAACCAAGAAGAACTATTTTAGTTATTTTGTTGTAATTTTATAATATTGATTCACCTTACTACATGCGCGGATCTAGCCTACATTAACGGGAGGGGCGGATTATAAATATTTACCTACTGTTAAATACGAGTATTTATTTATATATATATTGTAACGAGACAAAACTACCTACTCTCATTTTTCTTACAATAACATACTCACTAGCGCCTACAGTGAACAACCAACGCGAACCACACACAACAGCGCAGAGAACCGACGCGCCACCAGTATATAAATGTGCAACTATCTAGTATCGGTAGCCAGCCCGGAACGCCAAATACTGATACTAGATAGCATGCACCACGCACAAAGTTATGTCCGGGAACATCTTCGCAATAATTACAAACTTTAAGTAATTATTAGACACTAATTGCAATGACAACATGAAGCGCACCAACAACAATATACGTCAACGCAAACACACACCCTCAGCGATATTAGGTACAGTCAAAATCATCAAAACGTAGACACCTATAGCCATCATTACTGTTCACGGTGGCAACTGAGGTAGTCGATAAATAGGCCCCGTGAACAGCATATTCACACTCACACTCATACTCACACCCACTCGATATACTACGATATTCTTACCAACTGGATATGGAGTAAAACCCAGGTCAAACAGTTGAGTAAGAATATCGTCGTCGCTACCGTTCCGTTCGTTGTTTTCATCTACCGTGCTTGGATATGGAGTAAAACCCAGGTTAAACAAGCCGGTACGATCGACTCGCCGCTGCCGTAGTTTTAACGCTGCCGCCGCAGTTTAACGTCGCCGCCGTAGTTTAACGCCGCCGCCGTTGCAAGTCCGTTGTAAGTCCGTTCGTTGTTTTCATCTACCATGCTTGGATATGGAGTAAAACCCAGGTCAAACAAGCCGGTACGATCGACCCGCCGCCGCCGCAATTTAACGCCGCCGCTGCACGTCCGTTACACGGTGTTTCCCTCTGCCGTGCCATTTAAAACGAATATTGAGAACGCCGAGCATACGCCGCCGTCCAATACCATTTCGCCGCTGAGGATAAACATCGCGAACGACGCAAACTAAAGTACCTACTTGCCGCCCGTAAAATATACCGACATCGAGAACGAGCCGTAGCTGCCGTCCGACCCGTATATATATACCTGCCGCCAGAACGATTTACGAACGTCGTACACACACGCACGCACGCCGCCGTATTACAATAACTAACTATTAATCGTCGATCGTCGAGCATACCTACCTCCGCCGATCGACCGTCCGAATATCGGAATCATTACCGACGACCGCTGTATCAACCACTGCCTAGCTGTACCCAGGAAGATAGAGCCCAGGAGCATCGTGAGTCAAAAAACTATATTCTCCAAATATCTTTCCCTGTTATACGTTTTTTGATTAATGTCAAATCACCACTGAGTAATATAAATATTTTAAAAAGAAAATACTGTGATCTAATATTTAATCAACCACGTGTGTTTCAATAAAAACATAATAATTATTGTATGAACATCATAAATCTGCGTTATACTCATTCATAATTATTACATTGGCGCCCAACGTGGGGCTCGAAAAAAGGAGCAATTCTACTTCAACCCCGAGACCAAAAAATTAAGAAAAATTACTACATCATTTTACAAAGAAGAAACTACATCTTTAAAAAATGCCGCCGAAGAAAAATGTCACGGAAGAAGCCTTCCATGCATTTAAATGCGAAGTCGAAAGAAATAGCCGTTACCTAGTCGAAGAGCTGTTAGAAAAAATCAACAAACTTGAAAATGAAAATATTACAAAAATCAATGAAATCGAAGAAAAATGTAAACAAATCGAAAATCAATACAAAATTGAAATCGAAAAAATTAATGAAAACCACCACAGAGACTTACAATATTTGGAACAACAAAATGAAGAGAATATACAAAATCTAAGGAAAATATTTGTTGACCAAAAACAAAACGCATATGTAATGAACAACGATCAAAAAAGTTCAAACATCGAAATATCCAAACCACTGTTCTTCGCCAACAGCAAGGACCCACACCCCATAGAATTCCTACAAAGCTTAGAAGAATATTTCAAAGTCAAGCAAATGAACAGGGAAGAAAGACTAATTATTATACGTGACTGCCTGAAGAGCGCCGCTAGTAATTGGTATTCGACAATAAAATTTCAAATACGAGATTATGCAGATTTTAGAAATACATTTATTGACGAATTTTGGTCAAGACAGATCCAAATTCAAACATGGAGCAGCTGTCTCGACACTAAACAAATACCAGACAATATCACATACAGAGAACATTTTTCACAATGGGTATCAAAACTACGTTACTTACAAGTTCCAGAACTGTCAGAAGAGGAAATTGTGAGTAACATAGCGAATCACTACCCGGGCTACCTACGGGCAATACTAGTATCTCTCCCGGACAAATCAATAATCAACGCCATGAAAGTACTAGGTGCGGAGGAGAGCCGTTGAGAAAAACAAGTATCGTCAACGACGGAAAACAACTCGACAAGAAATCACCACAACAATCATCATAACAGTGATCAAAACAATCAAAACAACAACAACACCTGGAGTCACCGTGTACCACAGAATGATTGGAATCACCGAACACAACAACAACGGAACAACAATCAGCCGCGGAACAATCGGTGGAACAACAAGGACGAACAACAACCACCACCGCAACCACAGTGATCACGCGACACTAATCAACAAATAAATCAGGTCACCGCCGTTGAGGTCAGCAACGAAAATAATGACACTTCACATTCTATCAATAAAATACAAAATACAGAAGAGTCGTTCAGCCCATACATCCAATGTATGATCGAAGGGGAGGAGATAGAGTTATTGATCGACACTGGAGCCACTATTAGTGTACTTACAAAAGAAATCGTCGACATAATTATCAACAAGGACCCCACTATTCCACAACTACCCATCAATGGAGTACGGATAAGCAATGCAGTTGGTAAGCAGATATGTAAAATATCAAAACAATTATTTTGCCAATGCCAAATTCAACGAAGCCGTCATCCACGCCAACTTAATACAAGTAGAGGGACTTAACGAGAAAGGAATTATTGGAGCGGACATACTCAATCAACACGACGCTCAAATAAATTTCAGTAACCACACCGTACAATTCAAAATAAATAATAAATTGTATGTCATACCATTTTCAAAGAAACTTCCCAAACCAATATCATTGAACGATAGTATACGGGAAATCGTTTTGACAGATCATGACGAACAGACCAACACAGTGGATATCAGTCATGACGAACGACAACAATTCAATAAAATCATGAGGAAATATCAACACATTTTTTCCGACAGCCCAGGAAAAATCAAAAACTTCGAATGTCAAATCCGAGTCACTCCAGGCGAACCAATATACCAAAAACCGTATCCAATCCCGATGTCGAAAGCTATCAAGATTGATCAAGAAATCCAACGAATGTTATATTTGGGAATAATCGAACATTCAAGCTCGCCGTGGTCTTCACCCATGGTGGGAGTCGAAAAAAAAAACGGAGATGTCAGAATATGTCTGGATGCCAGAAAAATAAACACCAGAATAATACCTGACAGAGAGACCTATGAACATGGACGACATCATGAACCAATTTCAAGGGGTCAAATACCTTAGCTCAGTAGACTTAACCGCTGGCTATTGGCAATGTTCACTAAAGAGGGAATGTCGAGAAGTCACAGCATTTCTACACAAGGGACGAAATTATCAATACAAAGTGCTACCGTTTGGGCTAGTCAACTCAGTCGCCGAGTTCCAGAAGATGCTCGATCGCGTTTTGGGCCCTGAAATATTACAATTCGTAGCGATATATGTGGACGACCTACATATAACTTCTACCAGTTTCACCGAACATTTAAAACACTTAGAAGCTATATTTCAAAAGTGTGCAATTTATAACGTGGAGATCAACATAAAAAAGTCACAATTCCTAAGAAAAAAGTTAACTTTTTTAGGTCATGTGATATCGAAGAAGGGAGTCACTATGGATCCAGAAAAAGTGCAGACCATACAAAACTTTCAGCCTCCTCAGAACAAAAAACAAGTCCAAGCATTTCTCGGGTTCATTAATTTCTATAGGAAATACATCAGAGATCTATCCAAGAACACAACAGTCCTCAGTGCTTTGACAAAAAAGGGAGTCTCATGGAAATGGGACATCCCACAACAACAAGCATTTGATGAAATAAAGCTACAATTGCTTGAAGACATCGTCATACAATACCCTGATTTTTCAAGAAAATTTTACATCAGTACGGATGCATCCAGCACACACCTGGGAGCCGAACTATTTCAAATGTCAAAAAAAGGGCAACATCAAACATTGAGTTTTATCAGTCGCACCCTCAATTCAGCAGAACGAAATTATGGGACCACAGAATTGGAACTATTGGCCATAGTTTTCGCCTGCAAAAAGTTCAGAAACTACATATTAGGTCATGAAACACATTTACTCACCGACCATCAAGCACTCACCTTCCTCAACAGCTGCCAATTGCTCAATTCCAGATTGACCAGGTGGACACTTAAACTACAAGAATACCACTTGATCATTCAACACATTCCGGGAAAGGAGAACGTGGGAGCCGATACACTCACCAGGTATCCCCAATCACCGAATGAACAACTGGGCAAAGATCAAATTCAAGTCACCATCAACAAATTGACTCTAATGGACTATAGTGAAGAACTAATGAGTCAATTCGATCGTCTCCAAGAACTCCAACGAGGGGACAACAAACTACAAAAGATTTTTCAACAAGTTGCTAGTAAGAAAAATCAACATTTTTTCATATTTAAAGATTTATTGTTTACCAAAAATGAACACGGACGATACATGGTCATGATCCCAAGCGTCATGAACCAAGCGATCGTACGAGAAACTCACGAGAGATATGGTCACATGGGAACATCTAAAGTATACCAAATATTAAAAACACAATACAAGATGATCAACATGTACCGCACAATCAAAAGGATAGTCAAAGCCTGTGACATCTGCCAAAAGGCAAAGTGTGACAACCAGACGGCCAGGGGACCAATGTGCAGCATCTTACCAGAAAAACCTCTACAATTGGTATCTCTCGACCTCATGGGACTTCTGCCAAGGGGACAGAGAGGCGCCTGCTACATCCTTGCCATACTAGATGTCTTTTCAAAGTACATACAATTATATCCTATCAAAAAGGCAACGGCGGAAACAATCCTGAAAAGAATTACCAGTGACTACATTCCGAACGTTGGACCGATAGAACAACTATTAACTGACAATGGGACCCAATTTCATAGCAAGAAATGGATCAAACAAACAAAGTCATTGGGCATACATGTTCGGCATACAACCACTTATCACCGGGAGGGCAATCCAGTAGAACGTGCTAACCGAGAGATAGGCAGAATGCTATGAACGTATTGTCATGATAAACATACCAACTGGGTGAAGTGGATCCCAAACTTTGAATATTGGATTAACCATTCACACCACCAATCAACGGGGTATACACCATACCAAATAATGTACGGACAAGAACCAGATGTCCGCATCACATCCAAAATACAATTCCCAGACTATGACGATGCCATCAACAATGAACCCGTTGTAGAAATTGTACGAAAAAAGTTGAGATCTAAAGCAGAGTCAAGAAATAAGACTAAAGACCAACTAAAGAAATTCAGACAATATCAAGTTGGACAACAGGTTCTGATGAAAGAACACAAGTTATCATCAGCCGAGAACAACGAAATACACAAGTTTTTCCTGTTATACAAAGGGCCATACACCATCACAGAAATCTATGGAAATAACACGGTGATGTTGGAAGACCAGTATGAACGAGCCATCAGATGCAATATGAGCAATATCAAACCATATCACACCATGGTTTCCCCGGAGGACCCCTCTTTGTGCTTTCCTCCTGATCCTGGAATAACCAGTGATCAATCCTTTTCTCATCCAAATTAAATAACTAAATCTCTCTGTGACCATGATTTTCTTACCCTCCTTAGAAACAGCTGACAGAGAAAAAATCATGGACATCGACCAGTTGTTGTCGGAACGGGTGTTGGAACTCTTTGGGCTCGAAACACTCGAGCTCGATAACCAATATCAAGTCGACATATCCCTGCAACACATCCAACCAGTAGCTTCCGAGTATGTAGACCAGAAGGAGCAATTAAAGGCCCAGGCTAAGTATCGCCGCGAAGCTGATGCCAAACTCACCAAATACTCTTTAGAACCAACATTCTATATGCCCAGTACTATTAGAGCGACACCTATCACCTACACTGAACCTGAAGAAGAAGAGCCACCACAGGAAAACCAAACATCAGACCAAACAACTACCTCACAAAATTCACAAACAGAACATCAGAATAAGATGAGCAACACTAGAAAGCGGAAGGAGCGATACAAGGAGACCAGAAGGAACATCCGGAAGCAACGCAAAGAAGAAAAATCCGCCAAACATCCTCCAACCACTTGAAAATCATACTACATCGGAACTAAAGTTCCGCAAATCTAAACAATATATACTGTCTCTTTTACTCAAGTTTTAATTAATCAATTTTCGCCTTTCGGCCACATCATATTCCAAATTTTAACAGAAAACAAAAATTGATCAATGAAAAAGGGGACTATGTAACGAGACAAAACTACCTACTCTCATTTTTCTTACAATAACATACTCACTAGCGCCTACAGTGAACAACCAACGCGAACCACACACAACAGCGCAGAGAACCGACGCGCCACCAGTATATAAATGTGCAACTATCTAGTATCGGTAGCCAGCCCGGAACGCCAAATACTGATACTAGATAGCATGCACCACGCACAAAGTTATGTCCGGGAACATCTTCGCAATAATTACAAACTTTAAGTAATTATTAGACACTAATTGCAATGACAACATGAAGCGCACCAACAACAATATACGTCAACGCAAACACACACCCTCAGCGATATTAGGTACAGTCAAAATCATCAAAACGTAGACACCTATAGCCATCATTACTGTTCACGGTGGCAACTGAGGTAGTCGATAAATAGGCCCCGTGAACAGCATATTCACACTCACACTCATACTCACACCCACTCGATATACTACGATATTCTTACCAACTGAATATGGAGTAAAACCCAGGTCAAACAGTTGAGTAAGAATATCGTCGTCGCTACCGTTCCGTTCGTTGTTTTCATCTACCGTGCTTGGATATGGAGTAAAACCCAGGTTAAACAAGCCGGTACGATCGACTCGCCGCTGCCGTAGTTTTAACGCTGCCGCCGCAGTTTAACGTCGCCGCCGTAGTTTAACGCCGCCGCCGTAGTTTAAACGCCGCCGCAGTTTAACGCCGCCGCCGTTGCAAGTCCGTTGTAAGTCCGTTCGTTGTTTTCATCTACCGTGCTTGGATATGGAGTAAAACCCAGGTCAAACAAGCCGGTACGATCGACCCGCCGCTGCCGTAGTTTAAACGCCGTCGCCGCAGTTTAAACGCCGCCGCCGCAGTTTAAACGCCGCCGCCGCAGTTTAAACGCCGCCGCCGCAATTTAACGCCGCCGCCGTAGTTTAACGCCGCCGCTGCACGTCCGTTACACGGTGTTTCCCTCTGCCGTGCCATTTAAAACGAATATTGAGAACGCCGAGCATACGCCGCCGTCCAATACCATTTCGCCGCTGAGGATAAACATCGCGAACGACGCAAACTAAAGTACCTACTTGCCGCCCGTAAAATATACCGACATCGAGAACGAGCCGTAGCTGCCGTCCGACCCGTATATATATACCTGCCGCCAGAACGATTTACGAACGTCGTACACACACGCACGCACGCCGCCGTATTACAATAACTAACTATTAATCGTCGATCGTCGAGCATACCTACCTCCGCCGATCGACCGTCCGAATATCGGAATCATTACCGACGACCGCTGAATCAACCACTGCCTAAATGTACACAGGAAGATAGAGCCCAGGAGCATCGTGAGTCAAAAAACTATATTCTCCAAATATCTTTCCCTGTTATACGTTTTTTGATTAATGTCAAATCACCACTGAGTGATATAAATATTTTAAAAAGAAAATACTGTGATCTAATATTTATTCAACCACGTGTATTTCAATAAAAACATAATAATTATTGTATGAACATCGTAAATCTGCGTTATACTCATTCATAATTATTACAATATATTATAAATATGCAATAATTGCTTATTAATTATAATGAATATTTTTTTTCTTAAGCTGAATTGAATGCCTTTAATGAATTATTTTCAATTTAAAATTTCCCTTATATTATCAAATACCTTTTTAAAATGCAATCGGTAATAATATTGTTATAAACAATTTATATTTTCATTTTCTATACACGATAACATTTTAAAAATATTTTGATTTATTTTGAACTGTTTACAGTGTTTATTGGCATTTTCATTTTTCTTTTTTTTTTAGTTTGTTTTCTAGAAATATCAATAAAATTTTATTTGTTGGTTAAAAAAACTTGAAAATTTAATAGAATGCTCCTAGTATATTGTTTCAAAGGCAGATGAAAAATATTAAAAATCGTTAGTCACAGTTTTTTTTTTTAAGCATTTAAAGTTCAAAAAATGACAAAATATGGAAAAATCACAACAATTTGCAAATTATTTCGAGTTAGAAATTCATAAAAATTTTTCTTTTTAAATCTAAGATATGAAAATGTAATACAGGATTCCTTATAAGATTTCCTACATTTATCAAAAAAAAAAAAAAAAATTCTAAAAGAAAGTCAAATTAAATTTTTATGAGCGTTTGAAATTCAAATTTTTACAACATTGGATATTCACTCGATTTATCATGTAGTGATTTCCTTATTTTGTTGTAATTCAAAAACGAATTACTGTAGATACATGACAATTTCATTGAATTTTTTAGATTAGCATTTCCTATACACCATACAATTTTGAAATTTAAAAGTTTATATACCACTTACCCTGTAAGTGAATTATTGAGGTAACTTTTACAATTATTTTAAACTACTAAAAGCAGTAAAAGCCTATGTGTGTAGTAAATTGGAAAATATTTAAATATATTAGTAGGTTATCATCATCAAATAGAATATAATTTATGTAAAGAAATAGTTTATAAGAAAATTCAAGGTTTTTTAAAAAACAAATTTGATTATGTTTAGAAAATAATATTGGGCTTGTTAGTTGACTAGTCTGCTATAATATAATATTATATGTATGTTATTATGTATATAGATCATTTTAGTTATATTTATTGAATAATTTAACAACTATATAATTCTTTAAAATCTAATTTATGATTATAATACTCAGTTTTATTTTTTTAATATTTTAACATATTTTAGACTTAAAATAAATAACAATATATTTATAATATGGTAGAGTATACCTTATTATATAATATTATGACAATATATTATACATTAAAATGCACTAGTTAACTTTTCAGTAGGTTACAGTAAACAATATTGCATTTCCCTACTTACTTTGTATTGATCCATTATCATTTGTTCTTTTTTTATAACAAACTTGTCCATAGTTTAAAAATAAAAAAAAATAAACTTAAGTTAGCAGAATAGGTATCTAGTTAATTAAAATAGTAAATGATTAATGTTTGATATTTCTACAAAACTAAAAACACGTTATATAACTTAGGACATACATTTTTCATTCATTGGACATGCTTTGATTTTCAGAGGACACAAAGTGTGTCAGGGAACACAGTATTTTAGCCCCTGGATTCCAAGCTACAAATATTGTTCGTACTATCGTTCTAAACTGGTTGAAATATACGTATTCTTAAGAAAAATAATACCATTAATTTCACGTGTTCATCAAAAATTGTTTTAGGTATGAAATTCTTTTTTTTTTAAATAGCCTTATTAATAAGTATAAGTACCTAACTAAAATACTAACCATCAGAGCTAAGGCCTAATTAAATTACCGTATTCAAGGCCAAAAACTACAAATGACTGACAAACAAAACATTTGTATTATACCTTAACTACAATAAATTATTATAACAATTATTAATAAAACTTACCTTTTTTTTGTTAAATAACGATGTTTTAATATTTTATAATTAATACGAATAAGGTAATTCACAATAACTAAATAGTCTTAATAGTATATAAATAATTATGTTCAATAATATATTAAATATTATACAATTTTAATAATTGAATTAAATTTAAATTTTAATTAAATGAAGTAAGTATAGTTAAGCACAAACTGTAAATCCGATTACGACCAAATAAACACCCATTTTACATTTTACTATCTAGTATCATCAGTCACTAAAATACCAACATGATATTAAGAACATTGATTTAAAAGGATACTGTTATACTGATAACGTAAAAAAAATCTCATAAAAAACTGTTACAAAAATAGACATTTTTATATTTTTAATGTTCCTCGGTTATCTAGTATTCTAAACTGTAATCACTGATTACTAATCAGTAATCAATACATTCTAATCTCTAAAAAGATTTTATTTGATTTAATTAAATAATCATTTTTTTTTTAACACAATGATTGATGTTTCTTTTATCTGGATTGTGTGTGATATAATTGCAGGACGGTGTGTAGAGTTTTACCATCTCTACGGCAAAAATCACAAGTTTAATTACTGTCACTATTTCTTGATCCATAATAAATACAAAAAATGTATGAACATTAGCAAGTCAGAAAACTAAAAACTGTTCCAAGCTAATTATCTGTAAAATATGTTTTACTACTTTCCGGAATAATCCATGTAAGAACAAACTTTGGGGCATGAAAGGATTGATTGAACATCAGCATAATTGTAGAAAGAACCAATGAAGGAGACCTATAATGTTTGAAGAGGGAGATGATGAATTTATTTATTTTAAAAATTATAAAAATACTAAAAGGATACCAATTGTTATTTATGCAGACTTCGCATGTATTTTAACTCCTAAAAAACCTAATGAATACATTCAGAGTTGTGAAAAAAAAAAACACAGGTTACACATTTGCATGAAATTATGAGCTATGGGTTTTATGTAAAAGTCAACTATGATATTATACCAAAAGAGCTAGTAAAACAGTTTAAAATTCCTAGAAAGGTGATGATTTATAGAGGTGAAAATGCAGCTAAAAAATTTATATAAAATATGATTGATATCGGAAATAATATCAAAACACTTTACGAAAAAAAATACACCAATGAATAAATTAACTGAAAAAGAAGAAAAAAATTTTCAAAGAATTAAAAGATGTGAAAAATGTTCAAAACATTTAAAAAAAATAATTTAATTAAAGTTCGAGATCACTGTCATTTTACTGGTAAATATAGGCAATGTCTTTGTCTCGAATGTAACTTTCAAATAACTAATCCGTCATTCATTCCAATTTTCTTTCATAATTTATCGTATGATAGTCATTTCATAATTCGAGAACTCGGTTGCGATGATCACAATATTCAAGTTATTCCTAATTCATCAGAAAAATATATATCTTTTAGCAAGGAAATCGCATACAAATTTAGTATAAAATTTGTTGATACATTCCGTTTTATGAGTGAGTATTTTACGAAAGCACTAGATTTAGTTACACGAAAAGGAGTCTTCCCTTATGAATATGTCGATAGTTGGAGTAAATTAGATGATACTTTTTTACCATCAAAGCTAGAATTTTATAACTCTTTAACAGAAGAGGGAATTAGTGATGAAGATTATAAACATGCTGAAAATATATGGCAAACATTTGATATAAAGACTTTGGGTGAATATAGCGATCTTTATTTAAAAACTGATGTTGTCATACTAGCTGACGTGTTTGAAAAATTTAGAGACTTATGTTTATCTACTCTCGAACTAGATCCTGCTCATTATATGACTGCTCCCGGGTTTGCTTTTGACTGTATGCTGAAGTATACCAAGGTCAAATTATCAAGGTTAATGGATTATAACATGTTGCTCCTCTTCGAAAAGTCAATTAGAGGCGGCATTTGCCAATCAACTAAAAGATATGTCAAAGCAAACATACCAAATATCGAAGGATTGGACTTTAATTCGAATGAACCGATCACATGGATTACATATCTCGACTGTGTGAATTTGTATAGGAAGTCTATGTTAACAGAATTACCTTTTAAAGATTTTGAATAAGTTGACGATCTCAACATACATGTAACCAAAATTGCTGATCATTATAAAGTTGGATATATATTAGAAGTTGATATTGAGTATCCTAATCATCTTCATAAAAATCATAACGATTTTTCATTTTTACCTTTTAATGAATGTCCACCATATTCGATAGTTAAAAAATTACTCACTACACTATCATCGAAAAAAAACTATGTAGTTCATTATAAAAATTTGAAATAGGCGATCGCGAATGGTATTGTAGTAACGAAAATTCATAGAGCTATCCGCTTTTCTCAAAGTAAATGGATGGCATCATACATTAAATTATGTACATCTATGAGAGTACTAGCTAAAAACGAGTTTCAGAAGGATTTCTGGAAGTTGTTAATTAATAGCGTTTTTGGTAAATGTATGGAGAATATTCGAGCAAGAACTTCTATAAAACTGTTTTCTTCAGAAAAAAAAGCAAGGAAATTAAAGGCAAAAACTAGTTTTAAAGACAGAACTATATATTCTAAGAATCTCATGGCCATTCATCAGCATGAAGAGACAATTAAATTCGATTAGGCAATTTATGTAGGATTTGCAATTTTAGATGTTTCGAAAACATTTATGTATGACTTCCATTATAATGTCATGAAGAAAAGGTATGGAACTAAAATTAGTTCTTTATATTCGGATACTGATTCTTTAATATATGATATCCAAACAACAAATTTTTTTGACGATTTAAAAAATAGTTTATTACCAGATTTTGACACATCTAATTATCCTAAAGACCATTGTTGTTTTAGTGAAATTCATAAGAATCAGCCAGGGTTTTTTAAGGACGAAATGAAATCAATTATAATTAAAGAATTCGTATCATTAAGACCTAAATTATATGCCTATAAAACTGTAGGTGGTACTGCAAAAAAAAAGGCAAAAGGTGTAAAGAAATATATAATTAAAAATCACATGCAGTTTAATAATTATATGGATATACTAAACGCTTTTATAAACCATAGAACTCTCAAGGATGAACAAACTCATAGAAAAATGAATTTTATCCAATCAAATAAACATGTTGTTCATTCGAAAACAATGAACAAACTTGTTCTAAGTGCAAACGATGATAAACGTTGTATAATGGATGACGGGGTAAATACTTTAGCTTATGGTCACTATAAACTTAATGGTTTATTATAAAAAGCGTTATCTAGCGGAACAAAATACAACAGTATTATTATTATTTTCATTGATTCATTTAACACTAGATGTCGCTTTTTATTTTTTTTTATCGATTGTGGATACATTAGGTTAACCAAACAGACTATTGAGGATCAGGAGATCATGTGAAATAATTAATTCGACTTAAAAAAACTTAAATTTTTTTATTTTATTTAAAAAAAAAAAATATATTTTACATAAAAAACATTATTTTAAAATATCTGATGATGTTATCCATGAATTTTGACTTGAATCAAAACCTAACCATTTAACAAGCATTTTATTCCCAACTTTTTTACAATACGTTCAATGAGAAAGGTGTTTGGAAAATCAGTTAATTTAATTTCCTGTTCATAAAAACCACCTAAGATTATATTGTCTGATTCATCCTTTAGTTGATAAGTTACTGGATTTGTCTGTAAAACTTTTGAAACTGTAAATATTTCCGTTGTCCAATTCGGTGTATATCCTTTACTAAATATATGTTTATACTTAGATATTCTTACTTTATCATTAATTTTAAATTTTGGATTATATAATGTATCATTTATTTGTGTATTAAATTAAATTTTGTTTGTATCCATTCGAGCTTCATTCGGTGTACATTTGATTGTTCTATGTTTTGTATTATTATAATTTTGTGTAATTTTTGATAGTGTATTATACCAATTCCATGTACCAGTAGCAGTAAAATGTCTATATATGTTATTTTTAAGACTTTGAATCACGCGTTCCGCGATTGCACATTTAATAACACTGTATGAACTGTAATGTTTAATTTTATATTTTTTCATTAAATCTTGAAATTGAGCATTGTAAAATTCTGTACCATTATCTGTCTGTAATAATTTCGGATGAGCTTTTTTCAATATATTAAACATACCTTTTGTACATTCTTTCGATGTTTTATTTTTTAACACCTCAAGCCATACGTACTATATGTATCTATGACAACTAAAATATACTTAAAACCATAATTTTCTCTACAATGAGATTGCATGTCCATTAAATCAGCTTGCCAGAGGTCATCAATAAATCGCGTTACTACACTGCGTCTAGGAAATATTTTTCTCGCTGGCCGATGTAACTCATTAGCTATACTCTCTAAGGTAGTCATTATACTATAATATTTCTCTCACGTAGTTCTTCTAAAATAGATATTATTACATTATTCACAACAGTATTACCAACACTTTGTGATGATGTCAAAAGATTTAATCTAGTTACTAGCTCATTCGGATCGTCATAATAAACTAATTGGGTTTGAGGTAAGACATCTTTATATAAACCAGAACCTTTCATAGTCTTTGGTGATGAAGTAAAATTAAACATCTTTTCAACTAATGGATTTGTAGACATGGAACTGTTTGCTTCTGGATTAATATCAAATGGTTCAAATTCTTGTGTTATTTTTCTGCGTTTAGCGCTTGAACTAGATAAATGATTGTCAAATGATTTTAAATTAATTCGAGGAGTTGTATTCTCATTAATTTTACTTATTTCTTCGTTAAACTGTTTTTCCTCCATTTTCATTCGATCATACAGCGGTTTTACAACAGTCACCCATTTATGGTACCTCGAGGTACTAGGTTTTCCATCTGCTTTTAAATGGACTCCACTAGTTTTCAAAATATTGTAATAAGATTCTATATCTGCTATAGTTGTATTTTTTGGTTCCTTCTCTGGTGTAAATTGGTAGTATTTATTAAGCAACAGTAATTTGCAGTGACTAAAAGTAACAGAATGTTTTCCTATTTTATATGAATCACTATCTTTATCATAATACATACCATAAGATTTATCAAAACGTGTTGATTTAGGACGGTTATTTAAAAAAATTTCATATGATGAATTTAATTCATCATCATTATCTTCTTCACTAATGCACGGGGTTTCTGATTTATTTTCTAGTTCAGTTGACCGTGTGTTACATATTACATTTTGTTTCACATGTGTACTCATTGGTTCAATTATCGGCTTAAATGCTTCGCGGAAATAGTTTTCAGAATCTATAACACCACGTTTCATTTCCATTATTTTTAGTTGTATATTTTTTTTTGATGTTATTAAATTTTCCAACAAGACTTTTCTTTGTTCATTGTAAATAATAAAAGTAATATACCTGTATCGTATGACTACTGATGACACTATGCACATAATAACTGTGTGACGGTATATTTATATAAATACATACAATTATTTTATTTTAATGAATGTATGAAAACCGCATCTATACCTTCCTTCATTCATTTCTCGAGTTTTATCGATAACCAAAAACCCGTAATAGCTATGATTCCAGCATAAATGAGAAATTTTCCGAAATTCTGAGAAATCCATATCTGCAGACGAATGATCGTTGAATATATGTCGTAAATTTGTATCATCTTGTTTCAGTATTATTAAAAAGTTTGCGTTATCTCTTACAAGCTGTTTTGATATTTTAGAATATGTCTGTGCTAAATAAAATACGGAGCTGGCACCTGGATGTCTACCAATGCTAAAGTATTCTCTGATTACAGATTGTGGGCCGCATATCACATCATCAAAAATTATAATAGAATTTTTCTTCGTTAAGTTTGGTTTTATAACCTTATCAGCGCTTGTAAATATGAAAAAATTAGCACCTTTTATATCATCTATTATTTTTTCAATAAAACATATTTTTCCTGATTAGAGGTTTTCGAGTATAAATAAATATTTTCAAATCTTAACCCGTGTGACCAGATTATATTTTATATTTGTTTTTTCTGGGCCACTGGGACCAACTAGTGTAAAACGTATAGTATCGGGTAATAACGAACCATGTGAAGGTTTTTTTACTACCTGAACATCTACATTTGTAACATCCAATTTATCTTTCTGTTCTATCAAATCCATATTATTTTCTTATAAATACTCTAGAATTTTCCAATTTATGGTCAGTTATATATGGCGTGTTCAGCTCGTAAGTACAATTCAAACAAGACTGGTAAAGGATTTGTAAACTCCCTTATAAATAGTCTCCCGTTCGAAACCTATGTTTCAGGATATCAGTATTGTGGTCCTGGCACGAAATTAAAAAAGAGACTAGATCGTGGTGATAAAGGAATAAACCCATTGGATGCTGCATGTCGTGATCACGATATTGTGTATGCAACGAGGAAGAATTTAGACGATAGACATAAAGCTGATAAAGTGTTAGAAAATCGTGCTTGGGAAAGATTTAAAGCAAAAGATACACCTAGAAAAGAGAAAATAGTTGCGTACGCAGGAACAAACACGATGAAAGCTAAAAGAAAAATAGGTATGGGTTGTAAACGGAAACGTGCTATAAAAACAAATGGTATACTAAAAGCGAAGAAAAAAAGAATCTCAAAGAAAAAGAATCATATTCCTCTGTAATGTTATTATCTACGTTTTAGACTATTTTTGAAGTGTTTCAGCTCTCTTTATTGCGGAAAATCGACGAAGGACTTATAGTGTTGTCACAAAATACAACACGCGCCATTCCGTGTAGTGTGTACCTACGCCAAAACAAAACGCATCGTGCGGTGTACTCGTAGTTGTGACTTATTAATTTGTAATTTTTATTTTTGTGTGGTAATAAGAACAAAAATATGTAAGTATTGTTTTATATCATTATGTAATATATAATATAAACATTTTAATTTTTTTTATTATTTATGTACGTTTTTGGTACGTACTAAAAATCGATATTATTTATACAATGGCTTAGGTCGGATCATATGACAGTTGAGCAAATTCAAAGTTTACTGCAAGACATTTCAACTGAAATAGACTGTGTGGATGACCAAGAGAGTGATAGTGATCTAAGCATCGAAGATGTGGAGGTAAGTGACCACGAAAGCAATTCTGAACAAGATTTTTCAGACAATGAATCAGATCTAGAGGCTAGTTTGGGGGACAGTACATTCTATATAGGAAAAGATAAAATAACTAAATGGCAACAAAAAGAGTATACAACTTCAAAAATTAGGAAACATAATATAATAAACGTGGTTCCCGGTCCCAAGGAGTGTGCTAGAAATATTGTTAGTGAGATAGATGCATTTCTAAAAATAATTGATCTTGACATGATTGACGAAATCGTAACGTGCACTAATATGTATATTAGTAATATGAGACAACGAGTTCAATACTCTAGACTCCGAGACTGACGATAACTACAATTGTTATGAAAATGCTGGCTGGAATTTTAAAAACGCAACGCAATCGGAAAATGACAAAGGTGAATTTAGTGCTTGCATACCATTGAAATATTGGTTAGGATTGTTTGAAGACTATAAAAGAATATTAGTGAATTCTAGATTGAATTAATATTAACCCGAAGTCATAGTGATTTAAATGCTTTACAAGTTAAAAATTGTGCAACTGCTACTGAAGGTAAAATCACCTTAAATAAAATAGTCTGGAAGGTCCCACATATAACGGTTGACGACGAGGAAAGGTTAAAATTATTGAAACTTATAGAAAAAGAAAAAAGTCTATTTATCCCTTTTAGATCTTTTGAAACTTTTGAATATCCTGAACTCGGAACCACTAAAAAAGTTGTATGGAATTTGAAAACTGCTTCAAAATTAGAAAAACCACGATTTATCATAATTGGATTACAAAAATTTGCTAACAAAAGATTGTAGTATATTTGATCATTGTAATTTAACAAACGTCAAAGTATTTCTGAACTCTATAGCTTATCCATATGATAATTTGAATTTAGATTTTACTAAAAATAACTTCACCTTATTATATAATATGTATACATCGTTTCAAGAATCGTACTATGAAAAAAGTATTCGCAACCCGATATTGAGTCCTTCTACTTTTCTGACAAACGCTCCAATTATAGTTATCGATACTTCGAAACAGAACGATTCAGCCACAGCCTCAGCAGTGGATGTTCAATTGGAAATTGAAGCTTCAGAATCGCTCACAGGTGTGACTGCTTACTGTTTCTTAATTCATGATCGTATTGTAGAATATGTACCTTTTACTAGAGAAGTAAGAAAACTTGTGTAAATATTATTAAGAATTTATTTGTAACAATGAAAAAACTATGATTTAATAATTTGTGTTTTTTCTTGAAATAATTATTTTAGTTTTAAAATTGGTAAATGTTAAATATTTTTTGTGTGAGACGAAATTTGGTAGTCAATCAGTGTGAAATTGTGTTACGCGGTAAATCTGAGTGCTCCAAGGGGACATTCCCCCTTTGAACTTTTTTTTTCCCTGGAAAAGCTGACTGTGAACATGCAAATATATACTACTAACCTTATAGAAATAATTTTACGCAACCACCGACAAATTATAATACGCAAACAGTTACATGTTCATACTGTAATAAAAACGGTCATAATATAGATTCGTGCTATAAAAAGAGAAACGATGAAAGTAGAAATAATTCGGGAAACGCCAATGTATCGAACGAGGTACGCGGTACTCGCACGATAAACCAGATTATCGCGGAGCAACCAACTCACGAATATTTCACATATTCTCAACAATAGAAAATAATCATATAACATTCAATTCTATCGCCCCAAAAATAAACCAGTTACACTTAATGATAGATACAAGTAGTCAGGTAAACATTCTCAAAATAAATTGCTTACGCGAAGAATTAGAAGTAGACGAAACACAAAAAATAAATCTGCGCTTTATAAATGAATGTCTCACAAAAACCATAGGGAAAATATCAATGCGAGGCAAAGGAATTGCAGGGCCTTTATTCAAGCATGTCCACACACGTCGCAGCACTTGAAGCACTAAGCCAACCAGCCAACAGCTGGGATGCATGGCTTTTAACAATTATCCTGAGAAAACTTGACCATTCAAAAAGTCATGAATGGCAAGTGCGAAGAACCAACACAGAGTTACCGAAATACAGTGAGCTGCAGCAATTTCTGTCAAGCCGTTGTGTTGCATTGGAGAGTTCGGAAACACTCCGGAACACCAGCGATGAAGTAAAACGTAAACCAAAAACCAGGAGTTCCTATTTAAAAAGCAACGCTCATAATCACCCTAGAAAGGCTCTTTACACGGCTAATCATAACGTGAAGTGTGAATGCTGTGCAGGCGAACATCGGATATACGCATGTAGCAAGTTCAAAGAAATGCCAGTGGGAAGCAGTGTACAGAAGGTTCGAGAGGTAAAGTTGTGCTTCAACTGCTTTTCAAACATGCATACGGCGGATGTGTGCAAGTCAAAGTACAGCTGCCGCGTGTGTAATGGTAGACACAATACGCTACTACACTACGAAAAGCAAGAACCTCAAGCCACGGTGAATGAAGAAGCTACCACTGAAAGGGTAGACAATCCAAGCGCGAAGGTGTTTTGTGCAGCTCAAAGAGTTAATCATGTCTTCCTAGCAACCGCTATAGTCTCAGTGCTGGACTGTTATGGGGAAAAAAGACCATGTCGAGTAGAATTGGATAGCGGGTCGCAAATAAACTTTGTCTTGAGGAAAATGGCCAAGCTATTAAATCTTGCTCGCGAGAAAGGCGAACTACCAGTAACTGGAATAGGAGCTAACCGGATTCATTCAACTGCGTGCGTTACCATAGATGTATTTTCCAGAATAAAGGAATTTCAAGTTGCTTTAGTTTGTCTCGCATCGCTGGCTGAAGCAGAAAGGCTAAGATTTGGATAAGGCAGCGAAGGCAATACGTAAGGACTTCTATATGGACGGTTATGACTGGAGCTGAGACTATAGATGAATGCAAGATGTTACAGTCGCAAATCAGCATGGTTTTAGAGTCAGCCAAACTACCGCTCAGAAAATGGTGCTCTAGTTCAGCCGAGATACTCAAAAGCATAGAAGCAGCCGAAAATGAGCCATTATTCATAATCAAAATAGAAGCAGATGAGATAGTAAAATCTCTTGGTTTATGTTGGAAGCCAACGCAGGATGTGCTTGGATATCAAGCTGTAATGCCAGCTAAGAGTCCAAGATGTACAAAAATAATATTGTTATCTGACCTTAACAGGATTTTTGATCCTCTTGGTTTTTTGACACCTGTACTCACTAAAGGTAAAATCTTCCTGCAACAACTGTGGCAAATAAAGATAGATTGGGACCAACCAATTCCGGACGAAATAAGAGAGAAGTGGCTCCGATTCTACAAACAGTTCGAGGAACTTGGAGCGTTAACGATTCCTAGGAAGTGCAAGCCAGTCATGAGCGATCATATTGAGGTGCATTGATTTTGTGACGCTTCTGAAGAAGCTTATGGTGCATGCATCTATGTGCGAAGTAAAGACCAGAATGAGCAGTGGTGTTCACGGCTATTATGATCAAAATCAAGAGTAGCACCAGTCAAGGGAGCTACAATACCGCGTTTAGAATTTGGAGGCGCTCTGGTGTTAGCACAGTTGGCAGAGAAAGTAGCAGCAGCATGGGAATTAGATGTCAAGGATTTCCACCTCTGGACAGATTTCACGGTGGCATTGGGTTGGATCCAAAGTGAAGCAACTAGATTTAAAACCTACATCGCGAATCGCGTAGATCAAATACTCGAGCTGACCAATGCACAACAATGGAAGCATGTAGGGACTGCAGACAACCCAGCTGACATACTATCCAGAGGAGTATTGGCACAAGAGCCTGGATGTCCAGCAGTGGAATGGACCAAAGTGGTTGAGCCACAGCAATGATGGTTGGGAGCATTCAGTCACCACACTACCAGACGAAGAAACATTACCAGAAAGACGAGTGGTTAAGCTCGCACTCACCACGATGGATCAGTCAATTGGATTAACCGAACACTACTCAAGTTGGCGTCGACTAGTGAGAGCCGTTGCCTGGTTTCTTAAGTTTATAGATTTCCGAAGAACAAGGCAGATCGGTATTACAGCAAGGTATTTAAGTGTATAGTATTTAAAGAAAGCCGAAACTGGTTTAATAAGGCAAGCACAGTTACAAGAATTCAATGAAGAATATATATCACTGAACAAAAACAAAGAAGTATCAGGGCGTAGTAAATTAAAGAAACTACATCCGATGCTCCAAACTGAAAACTTAATACTAGTTGGAGGACGGCTGGCCAACGCCCAAATTGCAGAAAATAAAAAGCATCCTATTGTGTTATCTGCAAATCACAAAATTACCAGGCTAATTTTCGAAGACACTCACCAGACACTTTTTCACTGCGGTTCTCAAGCATTACTAGCAGAGATTAGACAAAGATACTGGCCAATCAGAGGTAGAAGCATGGCTCGTTCTGTCTTGAAACGCTGTGTGACCTGCGTTCGAGCAAGACCAAGATTTGTATCTCCTCTAATGGCTCCGTTACCAAAACAACGCGTAATCCCTACTAGACCATTTGCTGTCAGCGGTATAGACTTCGCCGGGCCTTTAATGATAAGAAGTGGAATACGGAGACAAACAGGAATAAAGGCATGGATTGCAGTCTTCATATGTCTCTCCACAGGGGCCATTCACCTAGAACCGGTGGTCGGGTTAACGAGTGGAGCATTTTTGGCATCATTAAGACGTTTCATGTCACGAAGTGGAAAGTGCTCAACAATCCATAGTGATAACGGTACTAACTTTGTAGGAGCGCAGAAGGAGTTGGTATCATATCTAACCAACTGCGAGTCAAGTATGGCTAGTGAAGGGATAGAGTGGAGATTCAACCCTCCCTCAGCGCCCCACTTTGGCGGCTTGTGTTAGAGTGCGGTGAAATCGACTAAGCATCACTTAACACGAGTGCTAAAAGATGGCAGGCTTACTTAGGAGGAGCTAAATACGATGCTTTGCCAAATTGAAGCTTGTGTTAATTCGAGGACAATGACACCCTTGGGAAGCGACCCTTCAGAGCCTAATGCCCTTACTCCAGCTCATTTCTTAATTGGTGGGTCTTTATTATTAGCGCCTGAGCCCAGCTTAGTAGACGAGCGAATAGAACATCTACGTCGATGGAAGTATGTTCAAGCATTAATGCAAGGGTTCTGGACAAGATGGAATAAGGAATACTTGCCACAATTTCAAGTACGTGGCAAGTGGACAAGTAACAAGCCTCCACTAAGCATCGACGATATAGTCATTATAAAGGACGAATGCACGCCACCAGCAAAATGGCGATTGGGAAGAGTGATGAAAACGCACCCTGGGAAGGATGGCGTTGTGAGAGTCGTCACATTGCGGGTTGGATCCGATTCACGGATAAAGCGTCCTGTAGTCAAGCTACCGAGGTATCATCGGAAAGAAGTTGAAAATAAATAATTTTTCAACGGGGGGAGAAATGTTGCCGCCCGAAATGCAACAACATTATTGATATGTTAAGGCCGCTTACCACCACCGACTCACGCACACACTAATGCAATCACATACCTGTTACTTGTTTGTTCCTATATATTTATATTATTGTTTTTATTTCTGTTTAATTGTCCATATCAATTGTGAATTATTATATAATATTATGTAAATTATCGCCGCCGCTGCGCCGGCTGCGTGTTTATTATTATAAGACACGGCCGCCGCAATCCAATCAGTGCGCTCACCGCTGTCATCAAGACACAATATTATTAGCGAGTGTACCGGTCGCCGGTTTGATATTATATTGCTTTTTAAGTTCAGGCGCGAATCGTCTTTTTTGTAGTATTCTTATGTAAGGCGCAAATCGTCTTATATATTATAATTATTGAACCGTGCTGTTATTGTCATGCGCAAAGTGCCATATTTTTGTTATTGGTAAAGGGTGCGAATCACCACCAATCTATGTTATATAATTAATGCACAGGCGCGAATCGCCATTTATCATTTGTTTATAATTTATAGTTATATTGTGTGTGTTATTTATTTTACTATATTATTGCTATTAAAAAAGGTTAGGTAGCAGCTGGCCAGCGGCGCTCCGTCAAATTGTGAGTTTTATTTTATATATTTATTATTATATTACAGCTCAAATAGCTAGTTATTACTTATTATCAACTATTTGGACATCTTTATATAATTCTTAGCGGCTCAAATAGATTGTTATAAAATATTATTATATGGTTTTTGCCTATTGGCTATAATTTTATTTATTTTGTATTATTTCAAAGCGTCTTATTATATCATATTAATAACATTGAATTTGTGTTGACATTATTTGCATACACACACATACACACCTACTCACCGCACACTACCTAGCACTCAGAGTATTTGCTCGGCGATCCCGTCCACTACTCTTGAGTTGCTTTACACATATTAATACGCAACACAGATCGGTCGGTGTGTGAGTGCTCTTGCGCATGAAGTATTTCGGTACCGGGCACACGAACTATCGTTGTTTCAGTCTCGGCCCAAAAAAATTGCAATCCGTATGCTTTAATTGGCATATATTGAAGGCAAACAAAAAAATAAATAACCATTACGATCATAGAACCTTAAATAAAATAACTAGAAGCCTTGAACTTTTCATGGATGATTATTGTAATGGAGAGTGCAAGGAACTAGCAAAAATAATAGAAAATACTAGAAATCCAATTTACATAATGAATTACCTTAAGTAGATCTATAGTTACAAATGTTTATGGCAAATTTATCGATTGTTCACATAGATTAGTATATAGGTGGAAGATGATAATTATTATTATATAAAAGGGGAAAATACTTAAATTTTATACTTACGTAACGCTTATAATGTTATAATTTCAGGTACATATATTTTTTTATTAAAAGGATTATTACTCCTTCTTATTAACACTAGTTATTTAATTAAATGATGTATTCATTTTATTTTACTAACCACAATATACAAATTGTAATATGAATAATAAAAAAAAAATTATAATAATAATAATGATGACGTTAAAAATTGTAAAATGTTCACATTATTGTACTCAAGTGTAATAATGTAATCAAATTGTTAACTGTATACAAAAGTGATACCAATGTAAATGTATGTAAACAATGTAATTCAACCATTGTATACTATTTAATTAACGTTGTTAAAGATTCTTAACCCTTAAAGGTTAACAATCTTTATTTTGGTAGGGAGGTGTAATGGGATTACGTAATTTCATGTACTTGCTCATAAAAACAACCAGGAATGTGACCACACCCAAAGTGTTTACGACTAGAATACCACTCTTATTCGTGAGGTCCATATCATATCAAGGACGACTGTACACGCGCTGCTCGCTTTCAAAGGACACCGCCACTCGTATATATAGGGGACAGCGAGACAGCCTGAGCAGATTGTATCCAGAGACGTAAAACAACGTACGACTCGCTTAGCCGCAAGCCATCACACATAATTACACGGAGATTATCATTCTAGAACGAACTGCAATTCACTCAACTACACAACCAACACGACTGTTCTGCTTATTTTGTCTGGTTTAATAAAATACATTTGATTACTATTCTAATTTGACTATTGTTATTTGTAAAAGTACATCAGCTTTTTTTTTCATCTTTTTGCACATTTCCCAGTCATTTAACAATTTGCTCTTTCATTTACTTCACTTCTCTACATTTTCATCTCTATCCAGTTTATTTTCAGATACATTTTTCCAGGACACTTCGGAGACCGGTGAGTCCAAGTTTTTATACGTATATTTCACAAGTACCCGACGTGTGTAAACAAACTATTTGGTTAGGCATTAGTTTTTGGTTCGATTACATTATGTAATCAACAAACTGTTTTACGTGCCAATGTTTACCGATTACTTAAACTCCACCATGTCTTTATACGCTGTTTATTTTAGTATATAATATAGGTACTCTATTACACTCTATCGTCCAAAAGTCTAAATTCACGTATTTTTAATTTTTATCGTAGCGTCTGTATGACTCCGTAATCGGAAAAAAAAAATCCCCGACCCTAGGAAAAAAAATCACCAGCTACAATATTACTCACAATCACATGCAAATGGTTGATCAAATATATTTTGAACGTTAATTAGTAACTATAATTAATATTTAATGACAAATACGTATATTATATTCTATTATATTGTTAAAAAAATTATAAAAAAATTAAAAATATTATAAAAATATTTAGAATGATCGATACGTCAATTAATAATACAGTTAAAAACATAGTATATAATATACATACAAAAATATTATACAAAATATAGGTACCTATATATTTTATGTTTGTATAATTCTGTAAAAATTGAATCCAATTAATTTCAAAATTGAAATCAATAATTAATTATTGTTTGATAATTATTTTATTATGATTATAGTTATTATTATTATTATTGATATTACTATTTACCATCTATATTTTAAATTTTTTATAATATTTCTATATACCTACTATGTTTTTAACAGTCTTCTTTGACGTATCGATCACTCGAAATATTTTTATACTTTATATATTTGTGTACACTACACCTCACACAACAATCATAAGTATTATTTGAAGTTTTGAAAACGTAATATTTTATTTCGGGGATTTAATTTTTACAGAATTATACCAACATAAAATGTGTATTAATATAGTATAGTAATATAAAATGTTGTTGTAAATTTTTCAAAAATTATTTATAGTTATTTATTTATATTATTTTATTACCTATATTTTGTATAATATTTTTGTATACTATGTGTTTAACTGTATTATTTGACGTATTGATCATTCAAAATATTTTTATATACTACACCTATTTGTAACGTTGTTAAGTTAGTTATTTAATTTGAATTACACATAATACAGGGTGATCCATTTAAGTGGGTACACTAATTATCTCGAAAAGTATTAACTTTTTTTTATTTTTTTAAACTGTTAGATTTATGCTTTTCTAAAACTCTATACTATTTTAATTTTTTTTACCCTTATATTTATTGATGAAACCACTATCAACTTTTGATTTTCAAATGGTAACATATAATAAAAAGATCATGAATTAATAAAACCATTTTTTTTATGAATTTACGCGTTAACATTTTTATTATTTGTTAATTGGTTTGCGAGATACAGCTCCTCAAAGTATTGGTGGTTGAAAGTCGGTACCGCTGGAAAATTTTCATTTGTAAAGCCCAGAAGCTATAACTGATAAATTCGATACCGTTCGACCTAACTACCTACGGTACCTAACATTAAACATATTGATAATTGTTGTACTTTGAACCTGATTAATTGAATGTACATTACACCTATATGCTAATTTGACCAATGCTACGTTTTGTTGACATTGGCTGTCGCACCAGATCCCCTCCATATTACCATAGAACAATAATAATCTTATTACTATTGTCTATTACCGATATCTGGCGATACCTTATCATTATCTATGACCACGGTCTTATCATAGATAATATAAGAATGGATAGGACATAAGAACTTATCACATGAAAAGTTAGTGATACTATTTTTAAGGTTATATAAGGACAATATTGATATGATAACTGATAAATAATAATAAATAAAATTTATATAATTTCATTTTGTTAAAATATTATTTTCCAATTTCCATTTTCCAGGCACAGGTGGCACAACAATCAAAATACAAACTGACAAATATCTAAATATAACTGACTATCATGTTATTATTATTATTATTTAATAAAATAGTTTTGCACATAACCTTAAAAAGCCTCGTATAGTCTTTCTCTCTTTACGTTCTCTCTTCCCCAAAAAAGCACACGGCCTCATATGGAACTGGTATAGGCATGTCCTATCCATTCTTATATTATCTATGGGTCTTATAAGATAATAGAATTGATTAAAATATTATATCATATTAATTAATTAATGATAATGGTACAGAAAAATCAATCGGTTGTAATAAACTGAATACTGATAGGTAAGTGATAATGAACTTTAAAACTTGTAAAGTAAAATACTAAACCATGTGGTCATGCAGCATAGCACTATTACTTAAATAGTTAAATATTAAATGTATAATGTAATTAATAATTGAACTATACATATGTATAGTTAGTTTATGTTGTAAACCGTTATAAGTAGACAGACAGTTTAAATTTCTTTAATAGCATAATAGGTATACCTAACAAAATAGGTAGTTGTTGAATCATTAAGTTTGTCAAAAATATTCCATTGAACTTAAAATTTCATTATACCTAAGTCGTGATTTGGGATATTTGGGATATATTTGGTATTTATGTATTTTATTTGATATTTCAATCAAAAATATATGTATTTAAGTTTATATTATGAAGTGTGATGTAAACTTGATAATACATGAATACCAACAACTTGGAAATCACAACATTTGTACCTACATTAAGTTTATTGGTAAGTTTTCTTAAAATGTATACGTAGAAAAATTGTTATGATTAATACATTAATTTGTACATACAACATACATTATTATACATTATTATGACGTCTTAACAGTTTTTATTTAAATTTTATTTTTAGTTAAATCAGTTTTGTTCATTCAGTTACACCACTAATAAATGTTATTCAAAGTTTGATAACACAAAATTTGTTATACTCTTAAAATTATTGGCCGACACCAATACACCATAGCACAAACTTAATACAACTGCATATATTATTCATTTACTTATTACCATCTACTTGGACACAACAAGATGGTTGCCTATCTACATCATATACATACTTAAAAATATAATGTTCTCTGTTCAGAAGTACTTATAAGTTGCATATATTCAAATTTTACATTCTGGCATAGTAATTATTGTTAAGAACTAAGTTGATCTGTATTTACTACAAATATACTTGGCCAAATGATTTGGAGATAGATATTGAAATCACATAATTTTCTATCTTCCATTACATTTTCCAAACGAGAACAATGACAAATGAAAATTTTGTTTCCCATTTACTATTTTAATAGTTGAGAGAGACTACAAAATGAATTAAGTATGTAAACATATTATTTTACCGTTAAATAAATTGGTTATATTTATCCTTTAATTTATTAGATAGTAAATACTCAACTACTCAAGTTAATTTCAAAGAAGATTAAAAATCAAGTCTGACAATCTGCATTCCAGAAAAAACTTAATCCCAATAATATAGTAAACTAAAAATATGTTAAATGAAAATAGTACATGCTAATGATTTTTTTTTTTTTTTTTTTTTTTTTTTTTAATTTTAACAAATATTATACAATTAAGTTAATTTAGCTAACAACATCAATCAATCATTGATACTTAAATGGGTGGTAAAATGTATGTTTCTAAAAAACTAAAAAAAGAATTATAAATTACTCACCTTCATTATTATACATGGTATTATTAAATATTTTATTTAAATAACTACTTTGTTATAATATTAGGTAGGTATGTCTTAACCCTGATATTTATGTATCATAAAAATATTTTTATTTAAAAGTATATTGTTTTAGTGTTTTGCAACTGAATAGTTCTTCTGTTTGATTGGTGTTGTTAGCTATTTATTACCACCACGTTAAAATATTATTAGTCCCACTTTTAAATTTTACTGTATTTTTTTAAGTTATTGGTTAATCACCTATTAGAAGGTAAATCATAAAAACAAGACCTACAAGTTAAAGTAAAATTTTAAATTAATATTGTATTGAAAAAATATATTCAATAAAAAATTGTTAAATTGTGAAAATAACATTTTAAATATGGCTCTAATCAACCCATTTTATATAGAATTAGTTACATTTTTAAACTTTTGTCAGTTGTATCATAGGGGTGTGCTGAATATGCTTTAATTTAAATAAATAATAAGGTATATAAAACAGTTTCTTAGGTAGCTAATTGTATGCGCCTCTGAAGAGATTTTACAAATGGGTAATGAGCCTAGTCAATTTATCATAAACCATCTGAAATTAATGTCAGCATATACCTGTATTATATTGTGTGATTAAAAAAAATTGTATCATTAACTATGCCATTTTTTATTAGTCGCTTACTATGTTTTAAAGCTATTAAGTATATTTGTACATATTGAAATATCGTTTAAACCACAAAATCAATTTAAAAATTATTGTCTTCAAATTTTGTACTGGACAGTATTATAAGACATCAAACTCAATAATTTATTTTTATAAGATATTGGTGTTTATTTGTTTAGTATTTATATGTGTGTATACTGTATTGTAAACTTTAAAACTGTACCATACCTATTGATTTTTATTATACTATATTTTTTTGTAATTGATTTTTGACAATTTAAAAAATAGGTATACATTTTCAAATACAACCAATATTTTGGTTATTATAACCAATTTAACTGAAAAAATAGGTAACAGTAAGTTAATTAAGGATCAAGGTATACCTTCAGTGAGAAAAAAAAAATTTTGGTTTTCAAACGAATAGCCCCACCTAGAGATCCTATTCTTACATAAGCTTACAAGATGGTGCTCCGGCCCATAACTGCCGGCAGGTTCAGGACTATTTAAACAACATTTACGGAGGTAATTATCATTATCATCATATTTTGTTTGATTGCTACTTATAAAAATTTTAATATTATACATATAATATTTAAAGTTACACAATTTTCTTCTCATTTATATTCATATAGGTATTTATTTACATTAACCCAATATGTTATGGATACAATTTATACAAATAAGTATTACATTTAATTTAAATTGTATTTTTAAGATAACTGGATGGGTACCCGAAGTCCAGAAAATTCAATGGCCAGCACGTAGTCCAGACGTGACACCTTTGGGTTTTTTTTTGTTGGGATGGATTTGTGAAGAATGCTGTTTAAAGATATAATGCCATCCAGTAAAAATGAGCTGATAAAAAAAATTACAGAAGTCTGTTCAAATATACCAGCTGATATTATGAAAAAATGTACAACTGAAAATGTCTTAAAACGTATGACATTTTGTATGTCACAAAATGGTCAACATTTTGAACACATATTAAAAATAAATAATCCAAGAATTTTATGTAGTTGGATCTTCATACATTTTTTCTTTCAAATCCTTATTAATTAATGGTCTTGGACTCTTCGGATTCCGATTTGATTGTTAATCAAATAATATATTAATATCACTACATTAATTTAATATTAGTTTTTGTACAATAAAAAAAAAAGTTATAAGATTTTCAAATAGTGTAACTGTAAGACACGATTTTAGATAGGTAATTAATTAATTAAATTCTTAAATAGTGCTGTAAAATTATAATACCTATTATAGAATTATTCTATTTCATTTTCTACTATCATCATACAACATTCATATCATTCACAATATCACAGAACATTGAACAATATTATATTATTATTTAAGATAATTGATAGGACTATCTTAAATCGTGCAATTGTGCATTATCACCTAAATATGGGTATTTATTATTTACTTTCTGCATAATATTATAATCATATTACCAGTCACAGACTTATCAAGGTATACCTTAGTCATTAGTGGTAATAAGATATAATAATGCGGTGATACCATTTTAATTTTTAAATAATTATCTGTGAAATTGTGATTAAAATAAATTTGTCATAATATATTTCCAGTTTTTATTTATCATTCATTGGTAATTCGGTATGTCTAATTAGCCGATAAGTTAAGAAATGATTAGGGTTCAAAGTACAATGGTAATCTATAATTAATTGTTATTTATTTTGTCACCTTGGGTTCAACGATATCAAATTTATGATTAGCTCCTGGTCTTTACAATTATTGAAAATATTTTGAAAACCACCAATATTTTGAGGAGCTGTATCTCGCAAACGAATCATCGAAAAATAAAAATGTTAACGCGTAAATTCACAATAAAAATGGTATTATTAATTCATGATATTTTTATTATATGTTACCATTTGAAAATCAAAAGTTGTTAGTGGTTTCACTAATAAATATAAGGGTGAAAAAAATTAAAATATTATACGGTTTTAGAAAAACATAAACCTAGAAGTTTAAAAAAAAAAATATTCAAAAAAGTTAATACTTTTCGAGATAATTAGTGTACCCACTTAAATGGATCACCCTGTATATTATCGTAATTTAAAACAAAATATTATTTATAATATATAATTTTTTTAACAATATAATATATTATAAGATAATATACGTATTTGTAATTAAATATTAATTATAAATACTAATTAACGTTTAAAAAATATTTGTTCAACCATTTACATGAGTTTGTGAGTAATATTGTAGTCTGGAGATTTTTTTTCCTAGGGTCGGGGATTTTTTTTCAGGGATTCGTATGACTCATCGCGAATCCTCGCAAACAAGTGCATCTGTTCTATTACCTTTGCGGATATCGAACCTTCTCGAACAACAACAGTGCGCAGTTATCGTGCACCTGTCTGTTACATAATACGGATGACGAAAACATTGATTCTCTTAATGGCTTTAACATTTTACGTAAAACATTATAGCTACATAAACGTTAACGATAAGTTCACATTTAGATATGATTTTTTAATGCATATATTCCCATTATTTTTCAAATATACTCCAATATTAACAACGTATTTCTTATAATAGCACTCAATAACAATCGCGGTATCACATCCATTGATAACATCGTTATTTCGATAACACCGTGAGACAATATTATTTTATTGTTTTCATATTCTATTTGCATATATTATTATATTTTACAAATTACTTTGTTATTATTTTTTTATTTCAATATACCTATATCAATTTAATATTAAGACGACTATTCACAGGCCGTTCTCACAATGGTCAAACGCTGTTTGATATGTGGAATCGTTGATGCTATTGTTGGAGTTTCAGTACACAAGTAATTACAATTTCAATACTTGGGCATATTATTTAAATACATTTATTTTACTGATCTTTATCTTTAGCTTGCCAACGGACGTCGTACGTCAACGTTTGTGGGTTCAATTCATCGAGAACCAGGGGTTTCAAGTCAACCGAACATCTAAGCTATGTTCAAGGCATTTCATTCCTCACGTTGACTTCGCACCGGGAAACCTCTTACGCCGCCGTCTGACCAAAACAGCAGTTCCGTCAATAGTGAGTTTACGATGAAATATAATATTATTTAGTTTTAATTGTAAAGTACGACAATAGTGTAGGTACTGCAATAGTGACAATAGCGGTTTTATATTTTATAAGTTGTTACTCTTAAGCCTTAGCACTGTTAACTTTACGTATACGTCATAAATTAGTGGGTCTCACGTAGATTATAACGTGAATACTACATTCCACATCATATTTCAATACTTATAGACCGAGTTTTAACCTACCTTCATAGAGTACGATGCTTGCTAATAGACTTCACCAAATACAAATATTATTATCAATTGCACACTACCTATTCATATCATAAGTACACAAGGTTTTTGTTGTATTTGTTTTGCTTATTATAGAGTTTAGGATTTTATTTTATTTTAGATTTTGATAGATACACTTAAGACCTGTACCCTAAACAATAGTTACATTACACAATACTCAATACACTGTTTTTTATAACTTATAATTTTTATACATAACGTTCATGGTCGTAAAGCTTACTTTATTTTAAATATTTTATCACAGTTACACTTTACAAAACATATTTAAATACTTTCTCATATGCCTTATATTATTTATGGATGAATTGTTATGTTGAAATACATTCAATAGAATACAATATACATCCTACAGTCTTATCTTATTGAAAATTTGTGTTTCGATCAAATAAAAATGTAACGTTAAAATAGGTGTGTTAACACCACACGTCACTAATATTAAAACCACTGGATGACTATTTATTTGATAAATTGTATATATTAATTTATAACGTTGATACATTAACTAGAAACTATACCAAGTGTGTATTATTTTTTACCAGGCGAATACTTAATAAAAACTATAACAACATTTTTAAAAATATAGAAATAACACTATTAAACTCTTCTGTAAAATATATTGACCCTACTCAACACATGACTGTGCTCCTTATTGGTTCATTTAATACTTGCACATTAAACTAATTAAAATGATTGCATAGGTGGTCGGAGCATAACCAGTACCTGACCGTGAACTACCAGTTCACACAGAAATTGACAATGCCGATGCAAACTGCTGCGCAGAAATGTTCGTGGTGGAGTTCGTCGAGGTACAGATGGAAGATATCGAAGAGGAAGTCATCCAGATGGACCAAGTCCTGATGAACGACGATAACGCAGAAATGGTCGAGGTGGAGTACGTCGCAGTACAGATGGAAGATATCGACGAAGAAATAGACCAGATGGACCAAGTCATGATGAACGACGATAACGTAGAATTTATCGAAGTTCGGATGGACGAAGTCCTAATAGACGTTGACGAGGTAGTACCAGGAGAGATGGTGGACAACAATGAGGGGATGCAACTTGAAATCGAAATGTTACTCCAAGGCGTCGATGAAGAGGTCAGTGAATATTTCTTCATATTACTTATATCTATGTTTGTTAAAATTTTATAATTTCAATTGCAGTTCCAACCAATTCCCCCGGGTGTTCCGGTCCAACAGCCTAGAGGGCGTGCACCAATGATAGATCGTCCGGCTGGCGTCCAACATCCGCTCCCAGAACAGCATTACATTGGGGCGTTGAATGCGGTCTGTAGAGATTGTGGTGCCCGTCACTTCCCCATCGAAAGCACCACACAGGGAGGTTTCTATACATGTTGTAATAGCGGTCTCGTGACCGTAACAGGAGAGCGGGTGTTGCAACGCGGTCCGCACACGGAATACTATCCGCCAGTATGCTTGCTATAGATAGGCTATTCGTTACCAAGGAAATAACAACTTGCATAACAACCAGTTTAGTATATTACACAGAGGTGGATTTTTGTTACAGATGTACGTGTGTGATCTATATGTTAGAATGGAATCAAACAATCTGAACTACATCATTCGGAATCAGGGTACGCTCCTTGCAGAAGCGTATCGAGGCCTTGTGGACCACGTCAACCAACAGCTCCACTTGGACGTGCCAGCTAACCCCTTGGCCGTCGGCCGTAGAGTCATTTTACCTTCGACGTTCGTCGGGAGTCCCCGGTACAATAAAGGCTGTTATCATGACGCTATTTCCATTGTGCGAAAATTCGGTAAGCCTGATCTCTTCGTTACTTTTACATGCAATCCTAGGTGACCAGAGATCACAGAAAACCTAGGGACATACACTCTGGCGAACGACAGGCCTGACCTGGTAGCCAGAGTGTTCCATGTCAAACTTAAGGCTCTTATGCACGACATAACAGTCGGTAGGATTTTTGGTAATGTAAATGCTTATGTATACACTGTTGAATTCCAGAAACGCGGTCTACCGCACGCGCACATACTCATCATCCTCGGGGAGGACAGCAAGTTGCTCGACGCACAGGACGTCGACAACATTGTGTGCGCCTCCTTGCCAGACCCAGAGACTGATCGACGTCTGTTTGACTGCGTGACGTCGCACATGATTCACGGACCGTGTGGTCAACTAAACCCCAACAGTCCATGTATGAATGACAACAATTGCTTAAAGAAGTTTCCGAAGCAGTACTGTGATGAGACTGTGTACGTCTCTGACGGCGGCTACCCACAATACCGCCGTCCAAACAATGGTCTTAAGGCCCTTGTCGCACAACGTGAGGTCGGTAACGAGTTTGTCGTTCCATACAACCAGTGTTGGGCGTAATCGATTAATTTACGATTAAATTACGTAATCGATTACGATTACTTTATTAAATTACATTAATCATTAATCGTTTAATCATCTCTCAAAGTAATCAGTAATCATGATTACATATTTGTAATCGTTAATCTTTATCGCAAAATTTATCGCAAAACTGTTTTTTTTTTTATATGATATTACTTAAAATAGTATGAATTTCCAAAATATCAACGATATTAAGGTCCATTAAGTCTAATTAATTTCATATATCTTATCTTATGCATGTTATAAGGTATTTTTCTATAGATTTTTTCTAGTTGTTATATAGCATGTACCTAAATAAATCGAATTTACTATTTAAATTGTATTATTATTATCATATTATTAATTATATTTATTGATTTCTATTTTCTAATAAGTTAATTAAAAGAAAGTATTTTGTTTATAAGATGCATTTTTTTTATTTTTTTATTGTTAATTTTGCCTTCACGTGTTAAATTTATTTATAACATCGCCCGGAAAGCGAAACCACCGGTTGCCGGATTCGAACCAGTCACCAGTGACTGTCCGACTAGTGTCCGTTTACGCACAGCCGTCTTATGCCGCTCGGCTATGACAGTACTTCAATATATAAGTTATTCAGCCCAAATTCGTTATTGAAGTATCATTAATCATTAATCATTAATCATTAAAAATTAGTCATGATTACGAACTAACATATTTTGTAATCGTAATCAATACTACGATTACATTATGACTTTAATCATCTAAAATAATTTATTATTGTGATTATTGATTACATTAATTTATATTATGATTAACAACTACAATTTTTAATCATAATCTTTAATCATTAATCAGATTACGATTTGCCCAACACTGCATACAACCCATATCTACTGGCCAAATATGACGCTCACATCAATGTTGAGGTTTGCTCCACCATTAAGAGTGTAAAGTACATTTATAAATATGTCTACAAGGGACATGACGCAGCTACTTTGGCATTACAGGACGGAAATGAAGTGTTAAGGTAAGCAGATTCAATAATTTATTGTTTTCATATACAGAATCTTAATACTATTGCAGCTTTCATTGTTATTCTAACATTGTATAAATTAATAATAATTCCATCAACCATACACTATACTTGACGATGTAGATACATTTTTACAACCTTTCCATTTATACTTTGCTTAATGATTAAATGCTGTACAGAGATTAGATAAGATTTAAATTGTTCAGTTAATAATTAGCACTACACTTCCCCGTACACCTACATAAAGATATGCACTACTATTTTACTACTTCACTTACATACGCATAACTTCATATTATTTTTTGAAGTTTTACAAACTATATAATGTGGTTAATATAAATTATGAATAAATAAAAGGACTGTACTTCACATTTATTATAACATTTATAATTTATTCATACTTATTCATACTAACTATTCATTATCATATATTATATTATACAACTATTTAAATTGTACACCGATAGCACAACAGTGCGACTTAAATCTATAATTTTATGGAGGGGGTGCTGTGTTGGGATATATATATATGTAATTCATTACAGATTAAACGATTAATGTACAACAGTTGTATTCATACATTTATACTGCATACCTACATAACTACATTAATTAACTTATTTTACATAATATCATGTATGTTTAAATTTGGCAAAATATATCATTTTTACTTATAAAAAGATTCCATTCAATTCATTTTAATGTGCATAGGTATAATTAATAATTTGATCACAATTGTTCTTAACTTATCAACTGTTGCTTAATAATTATTTAAAAACATTTTTTGATTTGCAAGTAGGTACTTAAGCCATAACTTGATGCATCTTTACTATTTAAACGTGCATTGGAAGGTATAGTTAATAACTTTTACAGATTTAATTTAAACTTATAACAAACGGATACCTAACAGTTGTTTATTTAAATTTATATTAAAGAAATAAAAACAACAACCTCTTTATAATACCAATGTATTTCAATAGTATTCCAACAGACCCTATTGTGAACACAAATATACAATTTTGTAGTAACCATACCTTCACTTGACACAATGTACAATCTTAATTATTTAAATGTATACATCAGTAAACTTCCATCGTTTCAATTTAAATTATTTTTTACAACTTCATTGTCTCATTTTTTTTTATACAATTAGTACCAATCAATGAAAAACTATTAATATATATTTGTGATGTGTGATGACCTCATTGTATAAACATACAATTTATAACATTACTGTTTTTATTATATTATATATTGAATTAATTTTGATTTCAGTTACACTAACTCACGGTACGTCGGCCCACCTGAAGCCATTTGGAGGTTGTTTTCGTATGAGATACACAACAAAAGCCACACGGTCATAAGACTTCCGGTCCACCTGGAAGACAATCAGACCGTGTACTTTCCTCCCGGACATGCTGAAGAACGGTTAGACGATGATAACCAACGTCGTACTAAACTAACAGAGTTCTTCAAACTCAACACAAACAGCGAGGTGGCAAGACAGTACCTCTACCATGAGATACCACTACATTACACTTGGCACCAACCTAGCAGGACATGGTCGCCACGTAGAAATCGGATGGCCAACAAGACGTTGGCTCGGATGTACGTCGTCAACCCAAAGGATCAGCACCGTTTTCACCTGCGACTGTTACTTCTGAACCGGAGAGGCCCACGGTCTTTCCGGGACATAAGAACAGTCGACGGGATCGTGCACGAGACATATGGGGCTGCTGCAATTGCATTGGGACTCGTAGAAAACGACGAAGCATGGCATGCGTGCATGCAAGAGTCTGCAACGTTGGACACTCCCGGCCAGCTTCGGTATCTTTTTGTCACAATACTGGTGCACTGCCAGCCTACGGAACCGCTAAGGCTGTACACTAGCAACGAAGACAGCATGATTGAAGACTTCAATCGGCGTTTGCAAGACGTTGACCGTGCGAGGGCATCGACTCTGAAGGCCATTGGAGACCTTCTGCGGGTACACGGAAAAACACTCCACGACTACGGTCTGCCCATCCCTGACGACCGTCTACTAGAACCAGAATTGGACAATCAACTGTTCCACGCAATAGACGTGGCGGCATGGTGGGCACCACAAGTGGACACCTTGAACGCCCAACAGCGAACAGTATTTGATCGCATCATGGTGGCGGTCAATGACGACCGGGACGTGGCAAAAACATTATACGTCGACGGACCCGGAGGCACCGGAAAAACAACGCTTTATGGATGCCTAAAATGGGCACTTCAAAACCAACAACCGCCACGGAAAGTATTGTGCGTGGCATTCACGGGGATCGCCGCGTCGCTCATGGACGGCGGAATGACAGTTCACTCGACGTTTGGATTGCCATTTGGTACGCTGACCGACGACGATACATCCAACATCTCCTTGCAATCCATGCGCTCACAGAGGATACGTGATGCGGCGCTCATAGTCTGGGACGAATCGCCAATGTCACCGGGAACACAGCTCACAGTGGTCGATCGCTTACTCAGAGACATCATGGGAAAACAAACAATACCGTTCGGGGGCAAACCGGTCCTATTCGCGGGCGACTTCCGACAGATATTGCCCGTCGTACGCAGAGGGAATAGAAGCGCCATCGTCTTGGCGTCAATCAAACAAAACTTTTTGTGGAGAAACACGGAGAAGTTTGAACTGACCCAAAACATGCGCGCCGGGAAGCATATTAACATACCATACATTGCTACACGACCGGTCGTTTCTGATTGGCTCATTTCAAATAGCCCGCTTTAAATTTTAATATAATCATTATCATATTATCGCGTTATCAATCATAATATTGTATCACATACACGGTTTAAGATAAAGATATTGTAATTGTACATTTTTTTTAATAATTTAACATTTTCGGACTTAAATTATACCCTTTTTATTTTTTTAAAAGACATGTAACATAATTAGGTACCTTATACCTAATATAGAATGAAAATAAAAATATATTTTAAATGTATTAATGACCACGTCCATGGGATTTTGCATTTGGTAAGTTAGCGTTTACATTACTGCCAAGATTTCTTTTCCTTTTTTTTATACCAGATTCACATTTAGCTGGTCGACCTGATGGTAAACTTTTACTTCCTTTTGTAATATTTTGTGACCGCCTAGCAATAGAAGTCGGTTGGACAGACATTTTTGCACCAGATCTCTTTCGTAATGGTACCGATACATTTCCAGCTGTATGCAAGAATGTCTCCCATTGTCCTTCACTTGTAATTTTTTTTAATCGTGCTTCAAGAGTTTGTATTCCAGAAGAAGATGAACCATACTTTGTGTCATTAAATTTCATTAATTTTAGTATATTCTGAATAGCATTACAAGTTTCTTTATTTGTGTCGGCCTCTGCTATCTCGTGGCTTAAAGAAGATTGCATTTTATCTATTTAATTTAATTTATGGACATATTCAGAATTTTTATTTTTCTCAACTTATATTCTTTCATCATCAGGGATCACTACAGTCTGAGCAATATTATAGTTCTCTACATAAAATGGTTGAAAAAAATCAATTTTTAGAGATTTATCTCCTGATGCTAGCATAGCAATTTCATGTCTATCTTGAGGAGTAACAGGAGGGAAATTGTTTGACATTTCATCATAATGTATATATACTGCACATTGATGTTTGCAAAATTTACCATACTTCCCAATTGAACATGAACAACAACCAGCTTCTAAATTAACATCATAAGTACTTAAAGGATTTTTTTCACTTGGAACAATATAATTATTTTGTGCGCTATGAATAATTTGATTTTTTTTCACATAATTTGCCTTCTTAATTAATGTGTCCAAGAAAATTCTTGCTTCTCTATTTTTTGGATTTCTACAATTGGCAAATGTCATTAGTCGCCTACCGTAATGTTCTTCCAACACAGTGCAAGTGAAATCTAATAATGCAATAACATTATAGGCTTTAACTCTTGAGAGTACTGTATCCTTAAATATGCGTACTGTAATCTCAGAGTAATTGTTTGTATGATGACCTCTATTAGACTCATTCCTCCAAGCCAAACACCATTTTTGACGACCATCAAATTGGTCTGTAATGTATTTAGTCCATTTTGGATATTCTGAACTGTTTATGGCACTATTAAAATTATATTCAGCAAGTTTTACTGTATCTGCATACAAAATATTTTGAAAATGTTTCATTAATATTGGTCGCTTATTTTGAGGAATATTATTTTTGGAATCCCAAAGCCAACGCCAAACTGCCTGACAAACATGAAATATACATAACAAGTGATCACTTTCAGGCCAAGTATTTTTAATTGCATTTATTTCTGCTTGAGCATTATCAGTAACAAAAATTTTAGGCCAGGCTATGCCACCAAAACATTTTAAACCACACTCTCTAAGCAAATTAAATCCCGTACTATATGCTAAAAAAGATTGACCTGTATAAATAAAATAAATTGATAACAAAATGTATTAAAAAAATTTTCAACACTATATATTTAAACAAGAAAATTGATTAGTACAATTTATTTACCTTTTGTAATTATAATTGCTAATGGTACCGCTCCTGCTGCACATGGAGTTAATATAAAGGTTATTGAATGGTTTTCAGCGTCACATGCACTAGTGCTATCAACAAATACTATACCACTTGAAGATTTTAATTCATGAGCTCTTTGCATAAGAGGAGTAACAATAAGAAGAGCAAATGGATCTTCAACAAATTTGACAATTACATTTTGTTCTGAATATATATTCAATTTTTCTTTTAATTTCTAAGAAATAATAATGCAAAATAGAATAAAACAATGAATTATATTAATATATTATTGCATAGGTATTGATAATAGTCACCCTATTTGACCTACTTCAATCATTCCAATTCCAGAACGTGGACCCAAGTTCTTAATTCTCCATTCATCATGCCAATACTGAACTGTTCTATATGTTGGATTAATAGCTCCATTTGCTAAGTCTTCCAATGAAAAATTATCTTTTAACTCCAAAATATCCTCATGATACTTAAGAGCTTCAGAAATTCCCATATTGGAACTGAAGTACTCAAAAAATGTATTTTTTAATTTTAAGTCTGCTGGTATAAATCTTAAAGTTTCAGCAGTATCTAAACTATGGGTGTGTTTATTATTTATAGTTATAATTCCACGAAGTCCATTCTAGAAAATAAATTATTTTAAAATTTGTGATTTTTATAAACTATTAAGCAAATTTATTACATACTTAAATATTTTAGATTCTGAGCGGTGAGATGAAGCTAGTAGTTTTACAATGATGTTTATTTTTTTATTTTTTTTTTATTCTGTAAACAAGAAGGAGTGCTTCGATTTCCATATACAAAAAAAAATACACACACATTGTAAGTCAACACATTCATTGCTCCGCTCAGAATCTAAAAATTAACTTTATAAAATAAAAAATAAATATATTTACAGTTAAATGTTGTATTATTTTATAATTTATACTACCTATAAAAAAAATTATAATTTAATCAAATTATAGACGTTATTTAAAAATATGAGGGTTTCCATAGATATCTGTTGCTTAATTTTTTTATTACAGTTCTTAGTAAAAGGTACAGGCATTTACTCTTTAAACTTTAGGTTATTAGTTAATTTTACATAACAGATTACACTAATTAACAAAATCTTTACAAATTTCTAATAATATCTATTATCTATTATATTAATATCTTAATTATCTAATAAAGAGTGTGTGAGGTTAACCACCGTTACACTCTTGGGAAGTAAAACTTCTTTCATAAGTATTAGTGCTCATGAATTAGGGAGAGTGAGAAAAATCAATACAAAAAAAAAAACACATGGTTATATAATATATACTACATTTGTTTTAGGTAAAGGTCGAGATTCATCTCGATTTAGTTTTGATTTTTTTGTAACTCCATATTCACATTCCTCGGCTTTCTTTTTACTAATAGTGTATTCTGAAATATTGAAATATGTTCATAATCAGTAATCGTTATATATATATATACAAAAAAAAATTGTGTATATATATATATATATATATATATATATAAACCGTTAAACAAAATTTTTGTAACAACTATCACTATAGAAACTGACGTACACAAAATACTTATATATATATATATGCGTTTCATTTTTTGTGACAATTTTTTTTCATCTAGAAAACAAGGCACAAAAAAGAAGTTTTACTTAAAAAAAAAAAACGCTACTTTATTTGTTGACAAACTTATAATAAAAAAAAAACTCAAACTCATACTCACCTTTATAAAAGTGTCTGATTTTCTAGTTGCTAACGTATCAAGCTTTATAACACAAGTAATAGTTGCAGAACAGTTAGCATTTTTAGAATTACCTTTTTTATTTTCTTCCCTAGACACTTTTTGGAAAGTACTATGATGACAAACAAATTTTTTTCTAAAAAAAATAAATAATAGGTAGATATTGTATAAGTAGAGTATATTTAATATTACTATAAGCAAACGTATGAGTAGGTACATGGAACAAATTTCAATTTAATTTTTCAAAGATATTTAATCACGATCCTTATGGACATTTACAAGCCCAGTATTTATTATTCAATATCAAAACATTTTACTTCTCCCTATAATGTTGAAATATATTACCTAATTGGGATACTTTTATTAAATTCATTATAATATGTACCTATAGACCATAGGTAGGTAATTATATTGTATTTTAGTAACTCAGAAACTACTCATTTTAATGTTGATTTATTTAGATACAATTTCAATTATCTATCTTCTGAATAATTTAAAGTAAATATTTTGTTTCTATTTTAATTTTCCTCATTTAAAAACAGATTTGTGTCACCACAGAATGATTCCTCTTAAAGTGTAACAAAAAATCTAAGGTACCTATTCAAAATTATTGTCTTTAGACTTTGAAGATATTTAAAAATTACAAAAATCAGATGTTGAATAAATGAATTATTGATAAAAAATATGTGGATATGCTTTCTGAATTTTCCTCACATATTGACTAAAATAATGGTACAGGGGAAAAAAATGTTGTAAAACAAAAAAAATTAAACTTGTTGACTGATTTTATTAGGTACTCTTAAAAATCTTATGAATCTATAATTAATAATACATCTAAATAATCTAATAACATTCTACATATTTTGAAATAATTAAGGTGGATTTATACAAATTCACCTTGGCAATAATATGATATTCAATCAATTATGTACATTTTCACATTATCTATGTTATTATAATATTAGTTAAATTATATAATAATAATTTTGAACAATATTAGAATTCTATGAATTATAAACACAAGTTACAAAGTATTATAATGCTGATATTTTAATACAATAAATAAGGCAATAGATAGGTTAAGTTAAAACTAATTTAATATTTCAAATAACTAATAAATTACCTACTTAGATTATTACCTAACAATTAACATAATACTTAATAGATAAAATATATACCCACACAGCAAAATTATATTTTCAAAATATTGTGGAAATATTGTTAGTACAAATTTAAATATTTGATTTAGATTGTTACAATATTTTAAAAAATTGTCAAAATATTTTAGAAACATTTTTTGGCAGGTGATTAAACGTTTTCACAATATTATAGCAATATATTTTCACAATATTGTATTTGTATATTTTCACAAACATTTCCCTATATATTTTCACAATAATGTAGCCCTATATTTTCACAATATTATAGCTATATATTTTCACAATATTGTACTTGTATATTTTCACAAACGTTGCCATATATATTTTCACAATAATGTAGCCCTATATTTTCACAATATTGTAGCTATATATTTTTACAATATTTGATTTATGAATTTTCAAAATATTTGTAACAAATATATCTGAAATTATTTATCTATGATGTAGTATATTATATTATATTTAATGATACCCAATACATATAATAGACAAATGCCACAAATATTTTTTAGCCGTCTAACCAATATATTATTACAAACGTGCTGTATATTGTATTAAATTTATTTAATATTATATTGTTTAATTTATGCAAATAAAATGCAAGAAATGTTATTTGAGATGTATAAACAGAAGATAAAATAGGAAAAATTAAGACTTCTTTATAATATGGTTAAAAAAAAAATCATGATATAAATAATTATTAAAATATTTATTTATAATAATCATAAACATAAATTAATTATTATTCATTTTAAGCTTTTTTATTTTTTCTCGTTGACCTGCTTGGGCCATCCAATTTTTTAAGGGTTTTTCAATTTCATTATTTGGAACTTCTGAATACTTTTTAATTGTACGTACTGCTTCTAAAAAAATATAAAATAAACATTTTAAAAGTATATATCTACATTTAGAGTTGAGTTATAATTTGTACATTATACATGCATTTACACATGTGTATCATTACATATACGTATATGTTTTATTAAAGTTGATTTTCATAACAGTTTTTAGGTACATATATTTTATGAATATTTAATATAATATTTATTTTAACTTACCAAATATAACAGTGCAACTTTGCAATGTAGAAAATTGGTTTTTTCCTTTAAAACCAATAAAAGAATAGTTCATTAGAAATGAATCGCTAAATAGTACTTGCATAATTTTCCTCATAGTCTCTGCCAAAGTATTGCATGAAAAGCGAGACAAAGTTCTGATCTATAAAATAATAAAATATAAACATGTATAAAGATTGTATATTTATTTATTTAGATGACATACCATATTAGATCGGTATGAGGCATCATTAGTTAATTTATCTTCTGCCTTATGTAAATCATCGTCATTATTAATAATAATAATATCTTCTTTATCTGAAGTAATGATGTTCGAACATCCTGAAAGTTTACCATCGATCTTCTCAAGCAGAGCATCTAGAACATCCATGCGTGTATGTATATTTTGTACATCATACTTGAGGGTGGTCAAACTTCGTCTTATGTTTTTTTTAAAAGCTGAAATAATAATAAAGTAGTTGTAGGTTACTTACAATATTAATAAAATAATTATGATTGTAAAAATTGTTTAGAGAAATGATTTTACTACCTTCATCATTTTCAAGTTCAGGCTGAGATGAGACCAATTGGTTTTTATTAATAGATATTTCATCTACTGACACATCAGACGATGATGCAGAATTTTTTGTTGAAATATAGGTGTTGTATAATTTAAATTTTTTATTTGATGCTATTTCAAATTTTGGTTTATTTGGTAGATTCACTGGTGTTTTGAAACCAGATTCAATACCTGAACAAACCTCATCATCAAATAAATTATCATCATTGTCTGAATCATTTAATTGTACTGGTGTGTATGTCTTATTGTCTATAATATATGAATCATCACCATCATCAGATCCTATATAAATTTAAAAAATTACAATTAATTACATATTTTGTACTTGTATAATGGTATATACTTTACATTTCATTTGAATTAAGATTATTTCAATTTATTAATTAAAAACAAAATATTAGGTACTTAATAACATTTTAAACAAATTGATATTTTAGATTCTAAACGGAGCGAGGAAGCTATAGTGGTTTTACAATGGTGTTTATTTATTTTTATTTTTTTTTTGTTATATCGATCCTGTATAAAAAATATCTACCAGTAGGAGTGCTTCGATTTCAACATAATATAGTACCTTATCTTTTAGCAAATCGGATCAATATATGGTACTTTAGAAAGGTCATATTTTGATTTTCTCAATAATTATTTAATGCCACAGGAAAAACCACCGAAAAATTTCGAAAAACCGCTATAAATGGGATTTTAATTTCTAACGCTTTGTTTATCACCATAGAAACGAATAAACAATAATAATACCTATTATAATATAAATTCAACTTACAGGATAAAATAAATAATAACAATATCCACACTGACAAACCGTCTCCGCTCAGAATCGTTTTTCTTATACAATGATATTATTTCATTGACTTCAAATTAAATACAATCCTTTATACATTGACAAATTGTAACCTACTGTACAGCAGAACGACATCCACTTACCCACATTTTTCTAATAGATTCATTATTTTAAAATATAGCAACCTCTATTTAATATTTTAATTCAGAAATTATTACACGTTTCAATTTATTTGTTATATTTTTTTATTTATAAGTTTTTAGGAATCAAAATTATGAGGTGTTGTTAGACAGAAATTGACTCTTTTATTCCTTTATGATATTCTACCATTACCTTATTTATATATATAAATCAACATTATAAATATTAAATTGTAAGTAAATTTAATACTGTAATACTTATTTCATATTTATTGATGAATGAAAATGACAAATGTAATAATTTATTGAATAGTAAGTACTATAGTAACACACAGATTAAATACTATGTATATGTATGTACATAGTATTTAATCATCCAGCCTGTATATTACATAATGAATTAGTTTAATAATTATATAAAAATGATGTCATTAAATTGACTAATATTACCTTCTAAATTATGAGCTGGAGGACTTGAAACGTCTAACAATTCATTTTTCTTGTAAGTTACAGGTTTTTTGGTTCTTTTTTTTGTATTGATATTAAAATTATCATTAGATGACAGTCCAGAATTCTCCTGTGCCAAGGACCGAGCTTCCAACAAGCTACCTATACAAACATGTAAATTAACATTATTGTAGTTTTTAAAAATTATTTATAAAAAGACTTAATATAATTACCTATATTCGAATGCAAAATCTTACACTTGAAGTAATCGTATTCTAATTGATTTGGATTTGCACGACGTTCAATTAATTTTTGGGCATACTTTTTTGGCCAAGCACAAACAGCGCTGCGAACCCAGAATTTTGGCACAGCAGCTACTGTGTTGTCAGTAGCAAAACATACAACACTCCACATATTCTTGAAGAACAATACATTTTATAATTAATACAAACATAAGGTAATATATATATAGGTAATAAGAAAACATTTAGCTAATTTTGAACAATAGTTTACACATCAATATAAATAATTTAATTTAAAGTGTATATTATATTAAATTAGTGACTATTATAATATTATAACCAATAAAATATTTCAAAATTAAAATTAAAATTTGATTATGAATTATTTAATATTATTATACATGTCTACAATTTAAAATATTTATTATTTATATACAACTGCATTTTTAAATACAATTTATTTTAATATTGGTACAGCTATCAATACTTCATTGATATCGAAAATCATTATTTTTTTTTTTATATCCGATATACACCATTCTTTAGTATTTTCAGATAAATCTTTAACAATGAATATATCCAGTTTAGAAGAGCTTATTGGTTTTTCAAACATATCTTCTTTGGAGTTGAATTTCTTGCCTACAATTGTTGAAGTATTTGATAAAATGTCAATAATTTGAACTATTTCCCCTCCAGTTGTTAATACAAAGTTATCTGGCTTCTTAATTGTAAATGTATTATATTTACTATTACTGAATTTAATATTATCATTAATAATAATTTCTCCATAACGTTTAATAATTTGCTCCAATGGTTTTTCATGTTTTCGAAGCATGCGTTTTAAAAATTTCATGTAGTTCTCGAACGGAAAACAGCTGCAGTTATCAAGAGGTCCATATGTAATATAGTCATCAACTAAATGCAATAAGCTATGAACGTTATGCGATAGATAATGGCAACCATAAATTTGTTGAAATGTTTTTAAAAATAATTCAATAATTTAGCAGCATATTTTAAATATTCAGAATGATCGTTACTTAAAAGTATTCTCATTGATATGTTCAAAGACATAAAATGTTTATAACAATCATCTGACAAGACATTTTTCAAAACTATGGGTCCTGTATATAGGAGTAACTGTCTAAATTCTGTAGCTTTAAATCGAGGATACTCTTCAATTCTTCTTGGTTTTCGAGCAAAATCATTGGTAATACAGCTTCGTATTTTTTCTAGATTGAGTGATAATTGTTTTACTTTCCAACTTGATAAACGTACACTCGTAGGGCCATTATTCATCCAAAGATTTATTAATTTTTTCATGACACCCAAACAAACCAAGTGCATGTAGTCTAAAGAAAATAAACTTGTAATATTTATATCAGGTATCAGCGCAATACATGAAATTATAGGAGAAACATGATGCTCTTCATTATTCTTTAAAATATAATCATTGTGGTTTCTTTTTGTATGACCAATATCATTATAAGGAAAACAAACTCTATTATTGATGTATTCCCCTTCATGTGTACATCTTGTACACGAGAAGAACCCTGAATGTCCCTTCACACGCAATAAAAAACTTTTTGCAGGAACATCACAGCACATGACTTCAAGTGTAACTTTTTTTAACTGGTTATTAATTGTAATACCATTTGTTGTTATTTCTAAAATTTCACTGATGAAATCAAAAAGAAAATCATTGCTATCGAGTGGTTTTTGAAAGCCATAATAAATTCCTACTGGAAATACACAGTCATGATATGGAATAATATAAGCCAAAATTGGCCATAATTGACCTGAACTACTTTTACTAATTGGTAGTCCATCCACTCCAACAGCAATTTTAATGTGTTCACTTAAATGTAAAATTGATGAGTATTTTATAATACCGTTTTTTAGTCCAAAATGATAATATTTACCAGGTTTTACATCTCTAATGTTTAAAATTTTTGATGAACCTGTATTCAAAAGGGTACGACAATCTTTTGGCAAAAATGTTAAGGGAGTTTCAAATTTCAAAATATTTAAAAGTTTGTTAACAGTAGATTGTGGTACATTACAATCCACAGCCCACTGACCTAGGGATTGTTTAATGGTTTCCTCTTTATTATTTACAAATAAGTTTTCAACTATATTAGTATCCATTGCATTATAAGCCACTTCAGGTGATGAAATTTGTAATTCTGTAGGAGTATAATTTAATGGTATTTCAGTGGATATTGTGTTTCGGACAAGATTTTCTGTTTCCAAAATATTTGAAGTATTAATATAATCAAAAGCTTCAAGTTCATTTTGTATTTTTCTTCTCCTAGTTCTGTAGCTAGGGGCTTTCTTCATTATAAACTATAAAATTATAAATATATTATATCCTTGCTCTTGATAAAATGATTTTTAATGAAGCAAATCAAAGCTTTTTGTATTAAGATATATTATAATATTAATATTTGCAAATATTAACTTTAATTCTTTGTATCACCACAATTAATATATTAACACTTTGCCACTTAGGTGTTTATTTTTATAATATTAGTATTTTTATTATTTTTTTATAATGAATTAATTGAAAATATAATTCATCGCCGCAGTTGGCAGTGGATGTTATTCCATAATACTTTTATGTACTTAGATCTTATTTGGTTTTGATAGAATACATTTATTAATAATGTTGTATAGAAGCATATTATTGAATGATATAATAAATGGTATAATAATATATGTATATTAGGTACGTTACACAGGTACCTACATAGTATGTTACGTATGCACGTTGTACGTATAGTAGGTAAGTTTAACAGTTCTATAGTATAGTCCAGGGGGTGGCTATAGTTCTATTCACGTGAAGTCAGCAAAAGGTCGTGTAACATAGTAACCATTTATGACTAAACAAAAATCCCAGTATTGATTTATGTTTGTTAAACTGTAAACTGATGATACAGAAAATATTATTATCATTATTATCTTACCGGTATTATTATTACTCTATGTTATTACTCAATGATAACTGATAAGACATCATCTTCATCAACTGAGTCCACATTTACCGAAGACTAACATTTGTCACTTATGTACTTACGTCTTATGTGTTAAAGTCATAGAGTAATAAGGTAAGTAAGTTGGTTAAAGTTAATATTTTGTTAGTTTTGTTGTTAACTTGTATACCATTATGCCGAGTTGTTTTATTTGTGGTCGTACGAGAAATTCTGGTAGCAAAGATCTAAGAATAAGTTTCCATCAGTAAGTACCTTTAAGTTTATCTAATAAATTTATTTATATGTTTGTTTTATAATGTACCTAATCTTATTTATTGTTATTATTATTATAGAATACCGAAGAATGAAAAGTATCGGGAACAGTGGTTAGATTTTATTAGGAAATGTGTAGCAGAGGAAAAAACAATTAAACCAAGAAGTGTTGTTTGTTCTGAACATTTTACTGCAGATTGCTTTATAAAATATAACAACACAAAATTACTAAAAGAATTTTCAGTTCCTTCAATATCAGTTAGTCGTTTGAAATCGGTATGATTATTACAAGTTAGACAATTCTTTTTATACAATTATATTTTAATAATTCAATTTACAAACAATTTTTTAGGCAAAAATTAATGTACCTGAGGTCAAGTTTATGCCTTTAAAACCTGTATCTACTGAAATAACTGAACCTGCAATTGTGAGCATTATACTTATTAATATTTAATATTAATGAATACAATACAATAAATATTTTTTCTTTGTCTTCTGATTTGTTGACACTTAAATGCATAAATTACCTTAAGCTTATACAATATAATATAGTATTGTATACAATATATATAGTATATAGTATAATATACTGAATTAATATATACATTTTTGAATATTTTAGGTAAAAAATTATAATTTTGAAATAGATGGTATTCAACCAATTGACAGTTTAAGTGGTGAACTACAGAGTTGTTCCAATACACTAAATACAAGTATTATAGACTATGAACCATCAAGTTCTTTTTCAATTGAATGTCCTACACAAAAAGTAACATTGATATAAATTTGTTTTATGTACTTTATTATGTAAAAATAATATGTTTTTTTAATTAAAATGCAAATAATGTTGTGTTATAGGTTGTTTCTAGAGATTTATTTTCAAAAGCTGCAATATTATGTGATAATGATACACCAAAAAAGCATTTTTTGAAAAGAACTATTTCAACCCTGGTACGCGAAAACTTTAATCAAAGGAAAAAAATTAAAGTTCTCAATCAACAAATCAGAAGACAAAGAAAAAATATTTCTTCTTTAAAAAGTATGTGTAAACCAATTGCTACAAAAACTTGTTTTAATTTGAGAACTGATGTTTTAAATATATTCACTTTTATGTTATAGGTGTGATTAAAGTTTTAGAGGAAAAAAATTTAATCAACCAGGACCAAGTAAACCTGATAGATCTAAATTTTAGTAAGCACAGAGATCTGATAACTAATTTTGCTAAAAAAAACGCTGGGCAAAAGCTTCCTAAAAAATATAGCATGGAACTTAGACGGTTTGCTATCACCCTAAATGTTTACTCTCCTAAAGCGTATCGATTTGTACGCGATGAATTTAACTGTGTGCTTCCTTAGTAAGTGGTATGTACATGTCGATGCCGAACCTGGATTTACCAAAGAAGCTATTGACACGCTTTCCTTGGTTTGTAAGAATTCTTCCACTCAGATATACTGTTCATTGCTTATGGATGAAATCTCAATTAGAAAGCACATTGAATGGGATGGTTACACTTATCATGGTTATAATAATTTTGGATCAGAAATTCAAAATGAAACTATGGAGGAGGCTACAGAATGCTTTGTTTTAATGGTTGTTGGGATTAATGCTTCATGGAAAATTCCAGTTGGATATTTTCTATGTAACCACTTAAATAGCACACAAAAAGTCAATTTAGTAAGGCGCTGTATTGATGTAATTTCTGAAACTGGCATAAAAATAGTTAGTTTGACTTTTGATGGCTGTGCTGTAAATCTAAGTATGGCAAGAGCTCTTGGCTGTGTATTAGATGCTAACCCTGCTAATATTATAACTAGCTTCAATGTTTGCAATCATAATGTGAATGTTGTATTTGATGCTGCACATATGATAAAGCTTATTAGAAACACTTTTGGCGAAAAAAAAATACTAATTGATCACAGTGGAGGTGTCATTAATTTTAGTTACATTGAAAAATTGTTATTTTTACAGGAAAATGAAAAGTGTCACTTGGGTAACAAATTAAAAAAAGAGCATATATTTTATTTTAAAAAAAAAATGAAAGTAAAACTAGCAACCCAGCTTTTATCGAATTCTGTTGCGGATGCCTTACTGTTCTGTAAGGACAACTTACAACTTACTGAATTTAAAGACTGTGAAGCTACAATACATTTTATAAGAATTATGAATGATGCTTTTGATATTCTTAATTCTAGGCACCTAGTGTCATATGGTTTTAAAGGCGCGGTTTGTATGAACAATTTTGATAAAATTAATTCTTTCATAAATCTTTTTTTTTTCTATGTAAATAACTTAAAATTTGAAAGTGGGCAATTAGTTGTGAAATCACAAAGAGCAACTGGTTTCTTAGGGTTATTGATCACATTAAATTCATTAAAAAATATTAAATCTCAATTAATTGATACTAATTTTCTAAAATTTATTCCTATGTATAAACTGAGTCAAGACCATTTGGAGATTTTTTTTGGCAGTGTTAGATCTCAAGGTGGCTATAACAACAATCCGACTGCTCGCCAATTTAAATCAGCTTACAAAAAATTACTGGTCAATGCCCAAATTAAAGACAGAGGGTTAGGAAATTGTATGGCACTGGAAGATATTCCTATACTAAATTGTTCCAGTGTTACAGATCCAATTATGGCTATTAATAATTCTAATTGCACTTTAAATAAAGATATTGATTTAGAGCCTGAGCAATATAATTTTGAAACTGATGGGTTACATTTGAATTGTGAATTAAGTGAATTTTCTAAGGAGGTTACATTATACATAGCTGGATTTTTCTCACATAAATTATCTTCAAAACTAAAGTGTTTGATTTGTAATGGTGCGTTATTTGGGAATAAAAGCAATTTTTTTCATTCAATAATTAGTATTAAAGATAAAGGAGGGTTAACTTATCCGAGTGACGACGTTGTGAAAATTTGTGTGACTACAGAAAAGTATTTAAAAACATATAATGAAAAACAATTTAATAAAATGTTGGTTATTACAAAAATTTTTAGGAGTTTAAATAATAATAAATTATTTGAATCGATTAATTTCCATAATGACCAAAATGGACCTCTGGAAAATCATGTAATTTTATTACAAAAGGCAATTATTTCGACATATTGTGATATTAAATTTAATTATATGTGTCGTAAACAAAACGAAACATTATCTTTAAGATCGTGGTATAACAAACTAACTATTTTTAAAGGTCAATAAATATTTTTTAATTTTTTTTAAAGATTCACTACTTGTGTTGTAATATTATTAGGTGACTACCTAAATTTTTTTATTATTTAAGCTTACTTTAAGAAAAAATATTAAATTAAAATATACATTCAGTATCTATGTTTTATTAATAACTATACTTAATACTTATGTTGTGGTGTACCTACAAATTATTAATTGCATTATGAAAGTAATATAATGTAATAAAATAATATCTAAATAATAATTATTGTGTTCGTCAAAAAGACAAAAACAATTAGTGATACTCAGTACTGACCATGAAGAAGTAAAACAAGACGTGTTATACGTTAATTTTATAATGAGCTTGTGGCGACACTGATGCTCGCCCTTTTGCTTGCCTCAAATCAGTATGTAGTGTATTATACGGTATAGCTCCTCTATATATTATTACTCTATGGTATAGTCATAGGATTATAAAGTGGCATATTGTATTTAAAATGAAACAACATAATCTAAGATAATTAATGTTTTATAAAAAACTAGCTGAATAACCCGGCGTTGCCAAGGAAGAATTGTGATTAATTCACTCCTTTTGGGTATAATTTGCTGTGCATAATATTATAGAAGCAAAATCATATTATATTATAATTTTAATTTTAAATTTTAGCCATCCCGCAGGGCGCATGGTGTTGCCGTGAGACTCACTTATGGTTATATGAATAGTAGGTATTTTATTAGGTACCTATAGGCAATAATTGCCTCAATTATTGACTGCGGTAGATTGTGGTCACAGCGAGGTGGGTGATAAAATAAAATCTATACTACTATAATATTAGTATATCTGTGTAGTTCAAAAAAATATTTATACAATGAACCTAAATTAGTATTGAAGTCATTGTTGATCATTCCGGATGTTTAGGAGTATTTAATATTTATATATTACTATATTTTGGGGGTTATTTTATTTTAATTTATAATAATTATTATTGAAGTATTAATGTAGTAAAGTAATGCGCCTACCTTTCTTTCGATGTCGATTCGGTAGATATTATAATGTTCAGTATTGAATATTCTCAGCTGTAGTCTGTACTCTGTAGTTGTAATCGGATGGATGTCTAAACGAGATGTGACTCTAAATTCTAACACTAAAACGTTTGTAACTGTAGTGAAAACACTCATCGCAAGCAGGCGCAGACCAGTTCTCGTCGTGCGACAAATGCCGGACCAAAGTCCAAACGCCGATCGGGTATGCGGGTCGAGCATAACACGATACCTACCTACTCCCCGAATTTAATGTTTACTTATTTATATTTATACAATCCATACAATATATTATATTATTATAACAGTTCATCGTCGTTATCGCGATGCCCCGCTACAACCTTCGTGCGTTGTATTGTACCTATCTAATTATAATTTATATAATATATAATATTATATATTAAACAAAATTAAAACCCACAAATCACGAGTGTGATATACGCCACCACAGTTAGGTATTGTATTGTAGGTAGTATAGGTACCTATACTACGCCAATACTTGGTAGTTGGTTGAATAATTATATAATATTAAATAAGCGATTATGTTGACCGTGATACCTGGCCATTATTCTATAATTCAATATTATATTATATTGAGTAGGTAATTCAATAAATTCAAAAAATCTATTTGTTGAAACATGTAAACTGAATAAGTAGGTATATTACGGTAATTTAATACTATTGCACAACAAAAAAGAGCAATAGAATTATTATAATATTATAATAATTTTATATTATAATTACAATAACATGTAAACTGGTCTACTTTGATCAATGACGAGTATCATTATGAAATCTAGATTATTTTAAAGTTGACTATACTATATTGTACTGCTAGTTTTATTTTATATTACTAACAAAAAAGAAAATACCTATGTAAAATATTAAATAGAAATTTTACAAAAAATATTACATTACAATATTAAATATGTAAAATATTTACTTATTGTTACATAATATATGTGGTTTTTTCGTGGCATTTTGAGCGCAACACAGTACACTATAACACTAAGAGAAACAACGAAGAGACATACGCAATTTAGAGGGCAGGGATATCAAAAATATTTTAGCAAAACATCGTGCAAACAAATAAATACTCTTGTCTAGCTCAAAATAACAAAATGCCACGAAATTCGATGCCACGATTCATTTTTGTATTAGTATAGGTAATATAAAATAAAACTTATAATACAATAGGTAGGTTATGGTCAACAACTTTAAAATAATATTTTAATCTTCACGCTAATACTCGTCATTAATCAAAGTAGAACATCATTTTACATGTTTATAATAATTCTATTGCTCTTTTGTTTGTCCAAGTATTAAATTACCGTGATTTACTTATTCAGTTTAATAATTTACATGTTTCAACAAATAAATTACCTTGCCGGAAAAATAATGTACAGCAGTACACATATTATATGTGTTAGGTATTATAATATAAACTACCAGCTAGGTATACCCTTAAAATAAAATAAGTAAAATGGTTATTACTTATTAGTTATTACCATAAAATGATTGCAGTTCTTAAATAAGGCCTAACTGCTGTTGGCCTGTATAATATGCAATAAGTTTGAAAAACAGCAGGCCGTTTGGAAAAATAATATGTAGGTAGTTCGCATAGGTACAAGCGAAAATGACCCTAGTCTTTTCACAAAAATTCTAATTTTTCAAGTAGTCTACGAAATTATAAATGTATAGTAATTTATATTATGTATTTATAAATACATTTAATCAAATACTTTAAAATACTGAAACTATACTCAACCGAAATTTGGTTTTTATACATCGATCAAATACTCCGAAAAATATTCTATTTTGTAATCAAGAATTAAATTGTTGTCAAAAGATAAAAAGTAATACCTATATAGGTAACTTAATAAATATATAGTATATTCAAAATTAATAGTTAATATATTATAACTATTCATTTTTAATATAGGCTTACCTACTTATAATATTTAAAATATAACTTTTTTTAGAAAAATGGTATTTATAACAATAACTTTAAATTATATAAATATTTAATACACATAATATAAGGTGAGAAATTTTGATGAATTTTTTTAAAATTTAGGATGGAAAATATTGATATATAAAATTTGGTATGTAATAATTTGAAAATGTTTTGACTATATTTGGGTTTAGATATTTTGTGATCAAATATTTTCAAAATATAGGATGAAAAATTGATGTATAATATTTGGTATGTAATAATTTGAAAATGTTTTGACTATATTTGGGTTTAGATATTTTGTGATCAAATATTTTCAAAACATAGGATGGAAAATTGATATATAATATTTGGTATGTAATAGTTTGAAAATGTTTTGACTATATTTTGGTTTAGATATTTTGAGATCAAACATTTTCAAAACAACTGTATAATATTCTACAAAATATATTTGCTGTGTAACCTAATTCAAATATTGTGAAAATATTAATGTTTTCAAATTGCTGTGTGGGTATGTACTAAAAGTGTAAAATCTTATTTAAATTCAAGTATAACAAAGTTCATATAACATATTATTATAATATCCTCATGCTATATAAAAGTGGGCAAGCTAATAACAAAAACATAACTTTAATTGGTTAAATATTAGGTCAACTTTTAGATTGTAACCATACCTAATAGTTAACATTAGATATATTTAACATTTTAACTAGGCACTATAAAAGTTTAAAGCTAATATGAAAAAAAATAACTTAACTCAGTTAAACAGAAGTTAATTAGTTTTTAATTAACACATATTATGTCACATATATAGTGATAGTGAAACTTTAAAATTTTTTAAAAATATAATGACTAAATATTTTGTTTTCTCAGATAAAAAAAAATCTAATATTCCGTCTTCTGACACACTAGCAGTAGTGATTTAATTAATTAGTTTTAACAGTTGCAGTTTTATATACCTACCTATAAGTAAAGGGTTAATCTTTTGTCAAAGATAGAAATATAAACAATTAAAATGTTTATGTATATGTGATAGGCCATCAATTATAAAATATAGATAATAAAATAAAATAAATTAACTTTTTAACTTGTTAATGCTGTTGTGAATGCTAAGAACCCCTGGTTACTTTATATGTAGAATATATGTTATTAGTATTAGTGATATTGTACACCACCTCCGGCCAAAACGGAATGTGCTGAGCAAACCCTTTTCGGCCCGGACGGAGCAACGACTCGCTGTGTATAACACAAGCGAGCCAGTCTTGGTTTAAGAGCAGAGCCTTATGATTGTCAGAACCTCACATAACATTCGGAACATTTTATATTAATTATATTAATTTAGAAGCATCTGCCGTTATTAATGACACCCAATAAAGTTAATTTAGTTCTTTTCAATTTGTGTTGTGACTATATTTATTTGTGACTGAACACCTAAGTGCGTTCATAACATTTTTGGTGGCAGCGGTGGGATACGTCTTCCAGTATCTCGCTACTACGTCATTTCATAAATCGGAAGAAAGAAAATCAAAACTTCAGTGTCAAAGAGCAAGTGCATTTATAAACCGGACGCAAATCATACGGAGCATTTACAGAAACTCGCCGATCTATTTTTTTTTTTAGGAGGTATAGTAATATTTTATTATTGTTATTATAATATTATACTCGTTTGTAGTACGACGTATACGACGACAATCGGGTCGACATCGACAAAATTCATAGAAGGGGCATATATATAGCAGTGCCACAACAGTCGTCGGTGTCACCGATAGAATCCAGAGAATTATCGCTGACGTCGCTACGCAGGCCGCCGCCGGAATTGTTACCAGTACCACCACCAGCGTTGCCACTGGGACTGCCGCCGAGAGCCGCCGCTGACGTCACGAGCCGCCCGAGCTGTGCCGCCCGAGCCACGAGCCGCAGCGAAGGTCACACGGGTACGAGTTACATTACGCCTGGACAGCAACTGTCACGGGGACAACTACAGCCACGGAGATTCATTTGACCGCCGCGCGCCGTGAGTAATAATTTTCGTACGCGATTGTATTTTTTTTTTTTGTTAGCAACAAAAAGTTAGTGCTCTGCTGAATTGTAACTGCCCAACCTCCGCTTTATTTATCAACGAATATTTTTTTTTTATTCTTCTCAATAAGAATAAGAATAATATTACTGTATAATTAAATTACATTGTGACATAATAACTATTACCTAAGGGGCATTAAGTTAATGAGTCGAAGGGGGAGCGAAGGGTCATCTAAAGATTTAGACCAGACAATTCCCACAGATAATAATTTTTCCCCAGACACACAAACCCTTTTATCTTTTACACCTGTACCAACCACCCGGGCTAGCCTACCGATTAGGGGAGCTAACCCAGGAGACCCTTTTTCAGGTAGAGAGGTAGCAGAAATTTCAGTTGACCATTTATTAATCCGAGAATCAGATTTAAACTTAAATACAGAAGATTTATTGTTAAACGTAACGAAAGAACTGGAAAAAGTAGATAAAAGTATAATTGAATTTAATAACAAGACCCTCACAAACATGGATGGAAACTCAGAACCTTCAGGCAGCACCAACCAGTCCAGCAGCACACAACAACCAAAGACTAAGGAACCAGTTCAGCAAGTCGACTGGTCAGCAGACAATAATTCGCATCACATTTTCCCTGGAACCGAAGGGATGAATAAGCAAAGTATGGGACAAATATTAAATGATGGAACGAATAACGGTTCAATGGAATCAAAAAAGGAAAATTTAGTTCACACAGAACATTTTAAGGAATTCGATTTGGATGCGTTGATTAACCAACGAATGAAAGAATTGTGCAAAAACTACTCGTTGAAGGCGGAAAACACGGATCAAGGAAAAACAAGTGTGGAATCAATACGTGAAATAATCGATGCTAAGATAATAGCAGCCTTAGGGAAGAAGGGATACACCGGAACGCCACAGCCAGAACCGTCAATGTCTAATTACATTGGATTAAAGGAAGCTCTTAATTTATTGCCAAAATCATGCGATGGAAGGGACATCGAACAATTAGATATTTTCCTAGAAAATTGCGAATTTGCAGTATCATGCGTGCAAGAGCCTTCCAAGAATCGTCTACTACAGGCGATAATGACAAGACTAACTGGTAAAGCTCGTCAAGTATCTAGGAACCGAACATTTTATACGTGGGAAGCATTACGAGAATTTCTGAAGGCTAACCTAGAACCTCAACGTACTACACAGCATTTATACCTTGAATTATATTCGTCCAAACAGAAGAAGGATGAGGATATATTATCCTATTCGATGAGAATAGAGGAACTTCAAACGCTCCTAATTGAGCAGGAGACAGCGGAACTAACAGCTGAGGCTGCACGGGCCATGGAAGCGTCCATCAAACGTCAAACAAAGCAAGTCTTTATGGAAGGCTTGGGAATTTTGAAGGATTTTATTAAAGCAAGAAATCCGCATACACTAGAAATGGCTATCCAAGCTGCCAGGGAGGAAGAAAAAATTAAAACCTCTTCAGTGGAAACCAAAAAACCATATCAACCAACGAAACGGGGAGCAGAATCTTATACTTCAGCCAAAAAACCGAACGGGCCGTGTCATGTATGCAAAAAACAAGGACATTGGGCACGAGATTGCAGATACGCAGGGAATTCAAGTTACCAACCGGAAACTACAGTATCAAAAAATAAACAGAATTCTATTAACGTAGTTAATTGCCAATACTGTAAAAAGCCAGGGCATACCAAAGAAGAATGTCGGAAATTAAAATATGTAACTGGCAAACGTAATGAAGAAAATAAGTCGGGAAACCAACCACAGCCGGGCTCCAGCGGCAGCCGCCCGGCTGGGAGTCTAAAAACAGCCGCGATTACGTTTTCCCAATCGTCCTGAACGTGCTACAATCTAACTACCAAAACCTTAAATACGATCATTTGTCCTGTCAATGTTCAGAGACAATGAACCAGAACATTCAGTTATTAGTGGACTCCGGATCCGATTTAAACTTCATCAAATTATCCTCTTTAAAAAACGATGTTATGGTTCATGAACCTACAGAACACATTTTAACGGGAATAACAGGACATGTACTACAATCACTAGGGACAGTGGAGTTAACACTAATGATTAGACAAGAAAAACGAAAGGCATTATTCCAGGTGGTCCATTCTTCATTCCCAGTTCCTCATGAGGGTATCCTGGGAAAACCTTTTATCATCGGAATGAAAACAGTAATAGACTACCAACGTAAAGAATTGATGCTAACAGACACTACAGCAAATGCTGGAACTACAGAAAGTTTAAATAATTCAGAACAGACAGAATCTCCAAAAACCGCAAAAGACGATGGATCATTAGAGCTACAAGACATAACAGATAATCCGATAAATGGAAACATCGTATTACGACCACGGACTGAAACTCTAGTGAGTATTCCTATAACCGATCGGAAAGATGGAGAAATTGTTTTAGTTCCTGCGCAGACAATTGCTAAGACAATAATGTGTAGCAATACTATAAATAAAGTGAACAACCGAAAAGTCTTTATTTCTATGATTAACCCGACTGAACATGTTGTGACAGTGCCAGATCAGGAGTTGATTTCGATCAAGTCTGAAGAGTTTATGGAAAGTAAAATTAACGCTATTTGGTCTAAACAAGAAACTTCAACAAATGGAAGTAGACTCAATAAATTGAACGAAGAAATTCACACGGAACATTTAAATAAGGAAGAGTATGATTCCTTAATGACAATATGTAAACAATTTTCTGATATTTTTCACCTAGAAGGGGACAAACTATCTTGTACCAACGCTGTTTATCACGAAATTAACGTAAACCCTGCGACGCAACCAATTAATGAAAGGCCTTACCGCCTTCCTTATAAACATAAGCAAGAAATCGATAAACAGATACAGAAACTTCAAGAAGATGATATAATCGCACCAAGTCGTAGTCCTTGGAACGCACCCTTATTGGTGGTTCCAAAGAAACCCACTGCAGACGGCACCGCGCAATACCGCGTGTGCGTGGACTTTCGAAAATTGAACCAAGTTTCAGTAGGGGATGCCTTTCCCTTACCAAACATAACCGAGATCCTAGATCAATTAGGGAAGTCCAAATATTATTCAACCCTAGATTTATCCCAAGGGTATCACCAGGTCCCAATGCACCCTGACCATCGAAGTAAAACCGCTTTTTCAACAGATAAGGGCCATTTTGAATTCTTGCGGGTACCATTTGGTTTAAAGGGGGCACCAGCCACCTTTCAACGGTTAATGAACACTGTACTAACAGGACTCAATGGACTGAAAGCATTCGTTTATTTAGACGATATAATAATATACGCACTGAACATTACAGACCATTCTAAAAAATTAGAAGAAGTTTTCAAGAGACTAAGGGAATTTAATTTGAAATTGAACCCTACGAAGTGCTCATTTATGCGAAAAGAGGTTAATTACCTAGGACACGTAATAACGGATAAGGGCGTCAGGCCCGATCCGCAGAAAATTAAATGTGTTTTAGATTTTCCGATACCAACCAATACTAAGGAACTCAAGTCCTTTCTTGGGTTATCCGGATACTATCGACGTTTTATACCTAATTATGGACAAACTTCGAAGCCTCTTACAGTTTTACTTAAGAAAGATGTGCAATTTAGCTGGTCTGATTTGTGCCAAGAAGCTTTCGAAAAGTTAAAATCTACGCTGACTCAGGAGCCCTTACTACAGTACCCTGATTTCACTAAAGCTTTCAATTTAACGTGCGATGCCAGCAATTACGCTATAGGTTGTGTCCTGTCACAAGGTCCAATCGGGCAAGATGCTCCCATAGCTTATGCATCACGGAATCTAAATAAGGCTGAACAAAATTATAACACTACAGAAAAAGAGCTATGTGCAATAGTTTGGGGTGTAAAGCAATTCAGACCATACTTATTAGGACAGAAATTTACGATAATCACAGACCATCGAGCATTGACATGGCTATTTAACATAAAAGACCCAGGATCCAGACTAACAAGGTGGAGATTAAAACTTGAGGAATACGAATATGAAATCCAATACAAGCAAGGCACCAGTAATACAAATGCAGACGCTTTAAGTAGAATTCATCCTGTAGTAACTAGATCTAAAAGCGCTTCGAAAAAATCAGAAACTCCTGGCATCACAGAAAATTTGGATACAACAAATATCACAGAAAATCCAGATAATCAAAATTTGCAAAATCCCAGTACTACAGCTTCAACAGCTTCGGGTATTTTGGAACCATATCAACAATTTTTAGCAGCAGAACATTCACCAACGGCTAATGTTACAGAAGTAAATGGTGATATTTTTGATACTCCATCAGATATTTCTTTAGTTCATTGTGTCTCAGGTGACTTAAACATGTCGAGAGGCCTTGCATTACAATTTCGACGAAAATTTGGACAAGTTACACAATTACGAGAACAACGAAAAAAACTCACAGAAATTGCTTACATTAGAGAAGATGAACGAATGGTTTTCTATTTAATCACAAAAGAATATTATCGGCAGAAGCCGTCATACGAAACATTTTACAAAAGCCTTCAAAATCTTAAAAAAGCGTGCATGGAACATAAGATCACTACGCTGGCTTGCCCTCGTCTAGGCTGTGGTTTAGACGGACTCAAGTGGGAGGTAGTACGAAATATGTTGCGTTATATCTTTCGGGACTCTCCAATATATATTCGAGTATATAGTAAGGATGAGCTTACTGAAGAGAATAAAGAACAGATAATTAGGGAAATGCATGAAAATCCTTTAGGAGGCCATCAGGGAATCACTAGAACCTTTAACAGAATCAACTCTCAAAACTATTGGAAGGGTATGAGGAGACAAATTAAGGAATATATACAGAAATGTCCAACATGTCAGAAAAATAAAACGAGCAACAGAACATTGAAGGAACCAATGGTAATCACCACCACAGCAAACAGAGCATTCGAGAAAATTTTCCTAGATATAGTAGGACCTTTGCCAAAATCAAACAATGGAAATAATTTCATTCTTACTTTACAAGACGACCTCACCAAATTTGCATGGGCCGTTCCCATGGAGAACCATGAGGCGAACACTGTAGCCCACCATTTCGTTACGCAATTTGTATGTCTTCATGGGATACCTCAAAGTCTCATGACGGATTGCGGAACAGAATTCCTAAGCAAAATATTTAAAGAAGTGTGTCGACTGTTGAAAATACGCCAAACCTCAACAACACCGTACCACCCCGAAAGCAATGGAAGTCTTGAAAGAAGCCACAGAACTTTGGGTGAATACTTGAGAAACTTCGTAGAGAAGGACCAGCTGAAGTGGGACGCTAAAGTACCCTACGCAATGTTTTGCCATAATTCGACAATTCACTCGGCGACAAAGTTCCAACCATATCAACTGGTCTATGGACACCCGTTGGTAGTGCCAACGTCATTGTTGAATAGCCCAGAACCTAGATATAATTACGACGATTATAACTACGAAATAAAGAAACAAATGCAGGAGTCACAGGAAATCGCTAGAAAACACCTTTTAGAAGCAAAACATAAGTCCAAGGAGAGGTATGACAAGACCTTGAGAAGTCAGAACATAGTAGTCGGAAACAAAATTTTATTACAAGATAAAACTTCAAAGGGTAAATTAGCTCCCAAATGGCTAGGACCATTTGAAGTCCTAGACGTTGATCCGGAACGGAAAAACGTTGTAATTAACAAGAAAGGTCGGAGGCACACAATTCACCAGAATCTTTTGAAAATATTTCATGAGTAACAATTAATTACCTTTCATACTTTTCAGAAACTTACGATGGTCAGTGCACAAGTGATAGTAATGATGACCATTCTGCAGGTCATGGTAGGAGAACCACAGAAATTTCCATTGGAAGAGGCAGTTAATATTACTAATTTCAACAGTCATGAAGGTCTATATTACCAATATGTAGGGACTATGAAGGCATCAAATTCAGAGTGGAAATTGATTAACTACCTTGACCTAGATAATTATTCGACAAAGTATTTAACGTTGTCAAAACTTTATCACAGTACATCTCAACTTTGTGGGGAAATACGACAAAAACTTGAAAGCAACGATAGTATATATATTTGTCAATTGTTTTCACAAGCTACTCTACCGTATTTATACGAGATTGAGATAAATCATCAAAATATTTTATCCACAATAGGACAGAGCGTGAATACTAACGATAGATTCCGTCGTGGACTCAGGAATGCTATAAGTCGTCTGGCCAGTGTACTTTATGGAAATATTGAGAACATCGACATGGAATTTATATTTAGTAAAATAAAACAATTAACACAAACCAATAAAAACAATTTGAACTTGGTACCAGAACAAATACGGATGATTCAAACGAAGCTTACGGAAAACAACAGTACATTGTCAAGAGTATTAACAAACCAGCAAAAGTTAGAAGAGAACAATCAAGTTTTGAGCGAACAAGTCAAAAGAAACACACAAAAGATTGACAAAATCGTGGTAAGAACTACGCTATTAGAACAAACAGTGCTATTCGAAGTTATGTTAAACCAATACGCATATGAAACACAGAACCTAATCGAAATTGTAAACACAGCTTTAAATGGGAAGCTACATACTACCATCTTATCAGCTCGGAAATGGTTAACAGAGCTACGAGAAATAAAAATAAACCTACCATTAGGAACCGCCCTACCATTAGAAATAACACAAGAAACTATTTCAGAATTTCTTAAATTATCTGAAGTGGCAATTTTCCACAGAGACAAATATTTGGTATTTGTCACAAAAATCCCTTTAGTACATAGTAATGACTTTACCGTTTACAATATAATACCTTTACCAATAGAATACGATAGTAAAAGTCTAGTCTTAATCGAACCTGAAATTGAAGTATTAGCGATTAGTCAGGATAAAGAGAATTTTTTCGGTATGACAAACAGACAGTGGGAAACGTGTAAACAATTAAAAACTTACACATTATGTAAAAATAACCAACCAATCTACCATAGAGTTGGTACTAATTTATGTGAAATAACACTGCTATTTAACCCACAGAACTTTCCAAATAATTGTAAAATTAAATTTGTTACCTCAAATTTAGTGATTTGGAATCAACTATCATATTCAAATACGTGGTTATTTTACACTCCACTGGAAATGATAACGATTGATTGTGTAGATCCAAACAGAGCATTTTCTTTTAAAATCTATGGGATAGGCAGGATGACTATTTCAATGACATGTAAACTTCATACGGAAAGATCTTTATTATTACCTTCAAATCATGTGAAATCAAAAATATATTTAGATATAATCCCAGAAAATCCTAAACTTAATATGACACAGTCATTCGATGATTTGTTGAATTCGATTGTACCCCAAAACTTTAGTAATGTACAAATAGTAAAAGATTTAATCAAGTTTTCCCAGAACCTCCAAGATTTAGGAAATCTTAACAAAAAACCAACAGAACCTCCATTTATTAAGGCTTTAGATGTACACATAATTTTAATCTATATATTTATAATATTTTGCATTATGATAAGCATTTTTATTCTGTTTAAAATACTACTAGCAGTAGTGATTTAATTAATTAGTTTTAACAGTTGCAGTTTTATATACCTACCTATAAGTAAAGGGTTAATCTTTTGTCAAAGATAGAAATATAAACAATTAAAATGTTTATGTATATGTGATAGGCCATCAATTATAAAATATAGATAATAAAATAAAATAAATTAACTTTTTAACTTGTTAATGCCCACCTTTAACATAAGTATTGTTGTTCAACTTCCAACCCTGTACTGGGTACCCACATTCATTGTATAATGATCATGTATAAAAAAATTTTAAATACAATGTATAATTAACAGACACAATAGATATTAACAAAATGTTTGGAAATATAGCAGAGGTAATAATCTATCAATTTTTAAAATATTTTTATGTTAAAACTAGAAAACATTTACAATACCTATTAATAGTATAATAAACAATATTTAATATAATGCTACTATACTTTATAATATGTACTTATAATGAAATAAATGACTTTAAAAGGAAGGTACTAACGAACAAGTAATTTTTTTTCCATTTGGCATAGACGATCTTGAGTTCCATTTTAAATGGTTAATTTTTCCAAATTCAGCAACCCAATTATTACAATCATCTAAATTTGTTAAACTTGATCTACATTTTATAAAGTTTTCACTTTTTTCTATAATAACATTAGAGTAATTCGTTGGTAAAATCATGTTAACTTGCCACCTTGGTTTAACTTGACTATACTTAAATAAAGTAAACTTTACTTTATCAAGAGGTGAATTTCAACTTTCAATATTCAATTCTATGATTAATATTCTATTTCTATGTCTCTATGATATAATTATTCTATGATAATATTTAAATATTATAAGCAAATAATATGATAATGATTATATTAAAATTTAAAGCGGGCTATTTGAAATGAGCCAATCAGAAACGACCGGTCGTGTAGCAATGTATGGTATGTTAATATGCCGCCGGGAACGACGCGGACTTAGCAGATTGGATACTGAAGCTCGGCAACGGACAACTACCAGTGGTCAACGGTATTGAGGATACGGTTGAAATCCCCAAGGATATGGTATGTGATATCAATGAATTAGTTGATTTTGTTTATCCACAGCAAATGTCGTTGACTAACGTCTACAATTTTGCTCGGAGAATTATTCTTTGTCCCAAGAACAAAGAATGCCGTCAACTAAATCGCCAAGTACTCCTACGCGTTGCAGGGGCCGAATGGACCTACTACAGCATAGACACGGTGATGGCCGACGACCCGGACGAGGTCGCCAACTATCCCACTGAGTTTCTCAACTCTCTGGAACTAAACGGCCTCCCCCCGCACGCGTTGACCCTCAAGGTCGGTGTCATAGTCATGTTGCTAAGGAATCTCGATCCAAGTAGACAACTGTGCAACGGTACAAGGCTGGTGGTCACCGAATTGCGGCGATACAACTTCAAGGCAAGGATGTTGTCCGGTGGCGGCGACGCACCGGACGACATAGTCATACCTGCTATCCCGGTCACTTCAGGCAGTGAGGGTGATCTTCCATTCCAATTGAAGCGGCTACAGTTTCCGGTACAGTTGTCGTTCGCGATGACCATCAATAAATCCCAGGGTCAAACGTTTGACAGGGTTGGTTTGCATCTGCCGTCACCCGTGTTCACTCATGGACAATTGTACGTTGCGTTTTCGCGAGTGAGAAACGCTCAATCCGTCAAAGTCGGTATGTACGCTGACGGCCACGGTCGGTTTGTCACAAAGAACATTGTGTACAGGGAAGTATTACCTCTCAGGGTATAGTCTCGGTGAATTGTCAAAACAAAAAAAATATATCAAACTTCAAATTAAATATTTTTTTGTTCACATTAGTTTTCTCTTCAATAATGATATATTTTTTTTGAGACTTACTAGCCTGAGATTACAGACATACTTAAATACAACATTTTTATGTTGTACCATCATGGATTTATGTGATCCACCGGGCGTTGTTGGCCATTGAAGTACCCTAATCCTTAGGGATCCGTATATCTGAGATATAACTGTACAATGAAGTCTACAAGAACTTAATGAACATCAAATCTGATCTGTGTGATCAAATGGATCTGTGTGATCCAAGTCTGTGTGACAAAAGTCTGTGTGACACATGGTTCATAAGCAGTCATAAGTATGATTCGCGAAGGAGAGAAAGTTCGACAACCTCCACGTGGTTCTCTCTGGATGCGGATTTTGTAAAAAAATACGTAACTGACGTCGAACATGCATTTAACCTGGCTGCAACTCGCACACTATGTGGTAAATTATTTAGAATTATTTATGTTCTCTAAAAATATATCAGCAGATATTTGTATGCATTTGTATTATTTCAGAAACATTATACTAGAAATGACTATCAATGCAGGTGTAACAGAAACAGAATCATTGTTGGACTGCTACTAAGACATAGGGGAAATTCGACAACCTCTACGCGCTTCTCTCTTGATACAGATTTTGTAATGTATTTGTATCAAATGTCAAACATGCATTTAAACTGGCTACGACTCGCACACTATATGATAAATTATTTAGAATTATTTATGTACTCTAAAAATTTATCAGCAGATATTTGTATGCATTTGTATTATTTCAGAAACATAATAATAGTAATAATACATCTGTAACAATGTAACGTATGTTACATCATTACGTTTATTTTATAAGCATCATAATATGCACATTAGGCATATTATGCGCTGACTGTAATAATATATTAAGCCCCTCCGGTTTAGGTGACACATATATATTTTATGATTGTAAGGCTCCGGCCAATATCCCTATGTAAGAGAATACCAGTTCTCCGCGAGTCCATCACGTGCACCTGAACTCCGTACAATCCTACATTTTTGGTAACTTTGTTCGTAAATTGTAAGTTATAATAAATAATTTGTTTATATTAATAATAATTTAGATCAATTGTTATTTATTTGTAATATTAAGATCCTAATACCATTCGTGCTCCCGAGCTACGGTAAAAATATATTCAAAAGAATTAATTTCTTCCCTGAATATCTTATATTTAACGGGCCATCCCCGACCACGTTACATATTGGTGGAGGCGCCGAAGCTCTTAAGTAGTTGAAGTTACAGATATTTACGATTGGTTTAGATTTTTATTTTGTTATTAGTTATTAAGTTTGGTTAATTGAAGCGTAGGAAAATAATAAAATTAAAGTGTAGCCGTGTTAAGAATAATTGAGATTTTTTTTATTATTTAAGATTAATGATATACATGATATATATTAAGTATTAAGAATAAGAGTAAAAGAATTGAAAGAATTACGGGATTAGAAAATTTATGTATAGGTACCTTATAATTTTAATTTTCATTTAATTTTTTTTTTTTTGGATATTTACGAGATTTTGTGTTCTAAGAATAGGAGTAAATTACATATAGGGGTTATGTTATCAGAGAAATTATATAGTAAAAATAAAAATTAGGTAGTTGCATTTTGTTTGGATAGTTACGAGATTTTAAGTTTTAAGAATAGGAGTAAATTACATATAGGGGTTATGTTATCAGAGAAATTATATAGAAAAAATAAAAATTAGGTAATTGAATTTTATTTGGATAGTTACGAGATTTTAAGTTTTAAGAATAGGAGTAAATTACATATAGGAATTTTGTTATCAGACAAATTATATAGTAAAAATAAAAATTAAGTACCCAATTGAATTTTTTGTTTGGATAGTTACGAGATTTTAAGTTTTAAGAATAGGAGTAAATTACATATTAGTACATAATAGAGAAATTATGAGAGAATTATTTTATTGTAAGTGAACATATTAAGCAATGTTGCGATAAATAAAAGTATTTAATGGACAACAAGTTTTACATAAAACGTAACGTGAACAACCAAATAACAAAAGTGGATAGAACAAATATATTATATCTGAATGAAACTTTTAATTCCGAAATAAACGAAATTAATCTAATAAATTTATTACGGCAAATCGAAGAAGTCGATTTAGGTAACTATTTTTCAAATTCCAGGTTTGGAAAGATACCTCTGTCAGCAAAACTTGTTCAAAAATTTACACTGTGCTCTCTATACGTAGTTGAGACTTTAGAAAAGGAAGATTTTAACCAATTACCAGCACAAAAGAAATTTGAATTTATAATTTCCCAGCGAACAGTTGCGTGGATAAATTTATTAAATAAATCGGAAATAGTGGGTTTCTTAGAATTTTGTAATATACATAGTGACATTTCATCGACAATTAATGAATTAAGAAATCTTGCAAAATCAGCATTAAAAAGTTTTAGGAACGACGAAGACGACGCTGAGGGTAGCTTAAACGAAACAGAATTAGCTTTTACAGAGGACAATTTACAAAATAGTGATCAAAATTTATTGAACGTAACTGTTGTTGAAGAAGATTCTAATAAAAAAAAAACTGAACCAGAAAATATAGATATTAAAAAAAATATATTAACAGCAGATCCTATACATTTCAAGGTAGAAACCCACAATAATACTTAGGGTGAACAGATCAACACTAAGAATATTATTGAAAAAAATTCAAAAAAATCTTTAAAAAATAAACAAAGTATAAAAATGGCGTTTAACCATAAACCCGATATTTTCTCAGGTAATGAAAACGAGGATATTGATAAATTCATAAAAAAATTTGAACTTATAGCTGTCGTGAACGAATGGAACGACGAACACAAAGTAATTATTCTACAACTATATCTTAAGGACTCAGCAGAAGATTTTTTTGAACAACTAAAATCAAAAAAAGGAAATATAACATGGAACGAAGTCAAAAGTGAATTAATAACAGAATTTACATTAGTAGGAAATAAACACTTACTAAGGGCAAAATTGGAAAATCAGAAACTAGCAAAAGGAGAAACATATAAAGAATTCATAATTAAAATAGTAGGCATATGTTATAAAATAAACAAGAATATGACCGAAGAAGAAATATGTGAACACATTCTAAAAGGAGTACCCAAAGAAACCTTTCAGTTAATAAGGTTAGCAGATAATACATCGACCGCAAGCATTAAAAAAACTCTAGAGAAACTAGAAGTAACAAATCTATTGAGAACGGAGGACAAGGTAAATGGAGAAGTAGAGAAATTGACTAGAGAAATGGAGGTTTTAAAAAATCATATAAGTCAAATTAAAGTTGGACAAACCCAAAATAACATTCCCAATAGTATCAACAATTATCAGAACGAAGAGCAAACTAGCTATAACAATGGATTCAGCTTTTATAATAGAAATCAACACTACCAACCACCTATATTTAATAATCAAAATGAATATTATCAAAATAATCCAAGACCAAACTTTTATCCGAATTACAACTATCTCACACATAATAACCAGATGACAAACACCCAGTTTCCTAGACCAAACTTTTATCAAAATTATAATTATAATAATACAAATAATAACCAATTAGCCAACACACTACGCCCTACACAAAGTAATCAGGCAACAATTCCCCATACTAATTATAATTATTTAAATCAACAAGGGCCACCGATATGTTTTCTGTGTGGAATTCCGGGACACATAAAGAGAAACTGTAATACCTTTGTACAAAAAAACTAATAGTTCCGCAGATAGCTGGGTCTGCACAGGAACACCAATACATTACCAGTAAGATACCTTTAAATATCGTCAAAAATACAAATACAAATAATACCATTTATACTTATTATGATAATAAAAAAGAAAAAATCAAAATAGAAATACAAGGAAAAATAAATGACCAAACTACTACGTTATTATTAGATACAGGGGCGAGCGTAACTGTTATAAACAAAAATACTATTAAATGTAATAAATTAACTTCCGAAAGCGAACTCTACCTTGAGACGGCGAACAATTCTAAACTAAACATTCTAGGTACAACTGTGGCTCAGATAAAAATAGGAACGATAGTAATAAATCATAAAATAATAATAGTTGACAATCTATGTACACCAGTAATAATAGGATTGGACATAATGAAAAAAATTAACACAATTTTAGATTTAAAAAATAATTTAGTAACGTTTAATTATAAAGGAACTGAAGTAAAATTAAAAATAGAGCAGGAAGACAAACCAAGAAATACCTTACAAGACACAAACAATATTACACAAAATAAGCAAAAAAATAATTTTCAACAATTTCTATTACAAAATTCAGAAACGTATAGAACCAAATGTAGATACCATGACATTATAGGTAATATATTCACTGAACAAATAAATGATGTCATTGCACATTGTGTCAGTAAAGACTTCAAAATGGAGGCAGGGATTGCACAACAATTTGAAGAAAGATTCGAAGATGTAGACGTATTAAAAGCACAGAATAAAAAACTTAAAGAAATAGCATTTTTAAAGAAAAATAAACAATGGATTTTATATTTAATAACAAAAGACGCATATAATGATAAACCCACCTATGAAGACATTTTTAACACATTACAAAATTTAAAACAGTTTTGCATAAATCAGTCAATACATAATTTGGGATTACCCAAGGTTTGTTCGGGGTTAGATAAAAAAGAATGGGACTTAATTTCAAAAATGATTAAATTCACGTTTCAAAATACAGATATTACAATAAGAATTTATGAATTAGAGCCCGAACATAAAATAGAATGCAAGTCAATAGCAACAACTCCGGAAAAAAGTGATTCATCAACAATAAATATAAAATACGACGGAGTGGATATTACACAAAACGGATTTGATGAGTTAACACATTATGTAGAACAAGAATTTGAAAACATGAATGAACATTTTGCTGACACAATATTACCTCAGACAATATTACAAAACACACTCGTAAAAAATAACGAAAACAATAAAACAATATGTAATATAACAAATTTAATAGATAGTAAAAAAATTGAATTTGATATTAACCCTGAATTGGAAACAAATCAACAAGTAAAACTAAAAAATATATTGGTAAGATACGCGGATTGTTTCGCGCAACATGACATGGACTTAGGATCCATTGATATTGGAGATATACCAATACCCACATTAACTGATGACCCAGTAAATTTACCACCATATAGATTGGCATTATGCGAACAAAATGAGTTACAAAGACAAGTCAACGAACTTTTAAAAGCAGGTTTAATTATACCATCTAATTCAGCATATGCTAGCCCAGCATTTTTAGTTAATAAGGCGGATAAGACAAAAAGATTAGTAATCGACTATAGACAAATAAACAAACAAGTACCTCATCAGAATTTCCCAATCACAAATATACAAACAATATTCGATTGTCTAGAAGGGTCGAAATATTTCAACATAATGGATATGCAGCAGGGATTTCTGAACATTCTACTGGGTAAAACAGACCGATATAAATTAGCATTTATCACCCCATTTGGATTATATGAGTGGACAAGATTTCCATTTGGATATAAAAACTCTCCAAGACAGTTTTCTAAAGCTGTGGCTACTGCTCTCTCTGGACTACTTTATTTGGGCACCATTAATTATGTAGACGATATCGTAAATTATGCAAAAACATTTGAAGAGCTACTTATAATTTTAGAAAAACTATTAGAACGAATTAGAAAAACAGGGTTTAAATTGAAACCAAAAAAATGTAAATTTGGATATTTTGAGTTGAAAATACTAGGACAAATCGTTAATCAATATGGAGTCAAGCCAAATGAGGAGGGATTGGCAGCGATAAATAAATTCCCTATTCCAGAAAATATAAAACAAACAAGAAGTTTTTTAGGTTAATGTAATTTTTTTATAAAGTTCATACCAAGATACGCTGAAATTGTAGCGCCTATAACCGATTTAACTAGAGGCCACTTCGAATCAAAAAAATCTCTGGTAAAATGGCTAAATAAACACACAGAAACGTTTAAAATACTTAAAGAAAAGTTAACAAACCCACCGTTGTTAAAACATTTCAGCCCAAACCTACCAATAGTCGTATGGACCGATGCGAGTAAAATAGGAATTGCAAGTGTTTTATTACAAAAGGACGACGGTGACGAATTATTACATCCCGTATCATACATTTCTCGACGTGTTACTGCTACTGAGGAGAAATATAGTGCAATTGAACTAGAATTATTAGCAATAGTATATGCGCTCGAAACCTTTAGACCATATGTATACGGCACACACATAGAGATATGGACAGACCATGCTCCGTTAAAATATTTAGACAATATTAAATCACTATCAACAAGAATTCAGAGACTAAAAAGTAAAATTATAGACTACGACATAACAATTAAATATAGAAAAGGACTCTTAAATCAAGTATGCGATGCTATGTCCCGAAATCCAGTGTTTGAACCACCCACTATAGAACAAGAAATACAAAAGGATAATGAACTGACAATTTGCACAGTAAAAACTATTAATATACACCTGGAACAATTACGTGATGATACATATGCAAATATTATTAAAGCAATACAGAACCCAGAACTTTCAGCCCATATATGGATAAGAAAATCAAAAAATTATTTTATAAATGAAAACCAAATACTCATGTATAAACATTTAGCTAAGGGGCAATCTATAAATTTAATAGCATTACCAGACAACCGTAAAAATGAAATTTTAAACGATTTCCATGATCACCCTTTATCAGGACACTTAGGCATAGACAAGACATACAATAAAATTATTCAACGATATTTTTGGCCCACTATATATAAAGACGTACGCAAATATGTAACATCATGCATTAGTTGTCAAAAAAGGAAATCGGATAAAAAAGCGACCTATGGTCAAATGCTAACATCACCAAAAATTATTGGTATACCATTTCAACGATTTACAATAGATTATATTGGGCCAATTAATCCACCAAGCAATGGCAACTCATATATTTTGGTAGGAACTTGCGCAACTACAAAATACGCTATAGCAAAATCATACAAAAACGCTGACGCAAGGTCTACAGTCGCATATTTAATAGATATAATTTTACAATTCGGAGCAATAGGCGAAATACACTCTGACCGAGGCTTACATTTTTCAAATAAATTGGTGAAAGACTTACTAAAAGCGCTAAATATAAATAATACATATTCAATTGCATACCGTCCACAGAGCCAAGGCCAGACAGAAAAGTTCAACGGGACTTTGATAGATATGATTAGCCACTTTGTACAGGAACAACCAAATAAATGGAGTCTATACTTAAAATATGTACTATTTGCGTATAACACAGCAATTAATGATACAACGAAAAACACACCGTTTTACCTATTACACGGATATAATCCAAAATCCATATTTGATCACAACTTTATAAGTACAGAAACATCCCTCGAAATTTTACTGGAATTAGAAAAATTAAAAAATATTCGAGACGAACTCCCAAAATTATTAGCGGACAGATATTTAAAAAATAAAAAACATTATGACTCAAATAAGGTACAGGTAAAATTTAAATTAAACGAAAAAGTACTGATTAAAGACGAAAATAGAAAATCTAAATTTGCTTACAGGTACAACGGCCCGTTTAAAATAATGAAGCAAGTATCGGATGTAACTTATGTAGTAGAAATAATTAAAAATGGACAGTTAGTAAACGAATACAAACATGTTAGTCAGTTAAAAAAATATAAAGAACGCTAAATAATACATTAGAATAATTGTAATTATAGTATAAAATGTATATTGTATATAATAAATATAACGTATAATAAATGTGGGAAAAGAAATAAAATTATTATCGAATATGCTTGCCTAATGAAAACATACAAAATGTTTTTATTACAACACATAAAAATGTGAATTTGAATTTTTACTTGGTAAATATATATTAAGAATACCATATATATACATTTTTTAAATGAGACACGTAAAATTAATAAGGTAAACACAAGCAAATGTTGAATTGCAATATTCGAAATAGTCTACGAAGTACTAATAAAATAGTAGCTCAGTAAATCAAAAATCATCAAAATAAAATAGATACTAAAAGGAAATACAATAAGAATATCATACCTCAATTAAGTTATGTACAGTAAGCACAATTACAACAGTTTTAATTTTTTCTAGCATATTATCAAATTTTGTTACCCATATAGCATTCTAACGATTTTCAGTGCGTAAAAAATCTTACGATATCACTTTACCTCCATGTATAGTAATTAATTAATACATTTAAGAATAAGGTGTCGAGATAGAATAGTGCAATAAGAGTAATATTATTAAATAATCATTTATGTACTTATTTATTTTTTAGCATAAGGATAAATTAATTTTTTTTATTTGACCATAACAACCACAAAAAAAAGTGTAAGCAAAAAAAAGAGTGAGAAAGTTTACAAATTTAGGCGACTATAACCGAACCATAAACCTCGAATCCAAGACATATTATGGTGGTTCAATCAAGACCGTTCACGACGCCGAGGTTATAGCGGTACAGAGTGCACCTATCCAAGGACAGACCACGATAACAGACCTCCCTGTTTCAGTACTGGTTGAGGCCTTGAGGGACCGATGACATCCAAACGACGGAACGGGTGAAGAATAATTTCGGAACACTAATATCGTACATGAGTATGATGTGGATTTATATTGTAAATTTATTATAAGGCATAGGTATATTATGTAAAAAAAAAAAAAAGAGCGTGTGAAAACATGCGTTAGGCGTATATATACAAATGTAGAAAAAGGGTTCACATAAAAAATATTATTATAAAAAATAAAAATGGTAGTAAAAAACTGGTTGAAATTATACACTGACACTACCACATCATTGACACTTGCAAAATTTTACGTAGATTTGATTTTCATTATATACATATACGATGATCGTCAAAAACTGATGAATCAAGAAAAAATTGATATAGTGCTCTCGCCACTCAAAAATACAATTAATATATTATTATCATGAGTGTTGTCACATTGATAAGCCCGAGAAAAACAGAACTAAATTTAATAACTAAACATAAAGATATAATATATCATATGCATATTATATGTATAATTAATGCAGACATGCAGTGTATGTATACATAATATATAATGTAAATATCATTTATCACGTATTCACACCAAAACAGTGGTAAATCTTCAAAATCAGGTACAATTTCAATCAATTTAAATAAAACTAACCTTAATGATATATTTTATTAAATTAAAAAAAAAAAAAAGGGATGTATTGTTTAAATGAAACATGATTTATATTGTTATTTTTTTTTTATATAGTAGGTATATTTAAAATGTTCAAAAAAAAGGGAGGGGGGTAATGTAACGTATGTTACATCATTACGTTTACTTTATAAGCATCATAATATGCACATTAGGCATATTATGCGCTGACTGTAATAATATATTAAGCCCCTCCGGTTTAGGTGACACATATATATTGTATGATTGTAAGGCTCCGGCCAATATCCCTATGTAAGAGAATATCAGTTCTCCGCGAGTCCATCACGTGCACCTGAACTCCGTACAATCCTACATTTTTGGTAACTTTGTTCGTAAATTGTAAGTTATAATAAATAATTTGTTTATATTAATAATAATTTAGATCAATCGTTATTTATTTGTAATATTAAGATCCTAATACCATTCGTGCTCCCGAGCTACGGTAAAAATATATTCAAAAGAATTAATTTCTTCCCTGAATATCTTATATTTAACGGGCCATCCCCGACCACGTTACAATTGAATGAATCAATAGTGAGCTAATGTTGAATGTTCTCTTTAACATAATTAGTGGCTTGTGAAATGGTCTTTTAGTGAACCATTAAATTGGTCAAGTTTTTATGCAACTCTTAATTAGTGGTTAAAATACTATTTTCATTATTGTAAAACAATTTTTATAATCACTTTATATTGTTGGATAATTTGTTAAATAAGCTTATAGGTAATTGAGTTTTGCGTTCCGATTGTACTTTTGGACCCAAGGAACAAGTAAGAGCAATATAAGATAATTCCATAACCATAAACATATATTTATGTTGTTTGTAATAATTAAAATTACGTAAATAATTAATAGGTTGGTATATATTGCCATTGAAATTTTAATTAAAATTTTAAAAAGGAATCTATCTACAAAAAAATAACAGTGTCTGTTTGGAGTTGTGCACATGCATAACTTTTCGAATTTTCTTAAAATCATAGAAAATTACAAATTTAACTTAAAACATGGTTATTTTTTGCAGATGAACCAAGCTACTCATTATTTAAATGGGTCGATGATATGCGGTTTGTCGGCAAAACAAACTTGGTCGTTGAGAACCACCAACTTGGCCAACTATTGACAAGCATGGGCTGCGATAACAAGAGCCAAGGCGACCTGCTGCAGCCGCAGTATATGCCGCTTGAAGACACTAAATCAAACGCCTGTCAGTATGGCAGTGTCACATCCGGGCAAACGCTCTTCCCCAACTGACGGTCATTCACACATTGTGGATGAGGGAACACAACCGGTTAGCCAAACTACTGTCACACATCAACCCGCAATGTGACGACGAATGTATTTTTCAGGAGGCCATTAAAATCGTTATGGCGTCCATACAGCACATCACTTACGTTGAGTGGCTGCTAGCGCCGCTCGGGGAAAACTACACCAGGCGGAACTTGCTTGAATTATTGAATGAAGGGTACAGTAAAGCCTACAACTAGACCACCGACCCGAGCGTCCACAACAGCTTTGCAACCGCAATATTTACGTTCGCTAATTCCATGATAAGTGACACCATCCGGTTCGTGCACACCTGGTATAATAATATTATCATTATTATTATCGTGTATAGCTAGGTTACTTTGGTATCAGTGTAGGAACTTATACCTACATAAGTTATTCTTACACCGTGTGGGAGCTAACATATATAATATCCAACCTTTTTTCCCTTTAAAGTACTTACATAATATGATTTATCAACAAATAGGAACTAACCAATGAATTTGTTACCTCCTAGGTTTCATGTATGAACATATGTTGGCCCACACGCTTAGACCTACCACGCCTTAACCTCGTGCACTTAGACTGACTCTTTCAAAACAAATTAAATTAGCACTAGTAAAGTACGATAGTATGTGCTTGTCTTTTATACGTTGGTTCCTTCTAAATTAGAATGACTCAAGATTCTTTAAAATATGGTCTACTTAGTTGTGTTATAGTTAAGAGAAATTCTACTGTCACCTCACCACAAATTGCATGACCTATCTGAATTTAAAAGTTTCTAAAATATATTATATTGGCGACTGTCTACATTGCAGACTCAACAATATATGACAACTATATAATATGTACCCGCCCCAACAATATTTTAAGATGTCGATTGCTGTGCTTTTGTTTGTAAAGTGAATCATCACATTTAGTTGTGTGATGGTACTTTAGCCTACTTATAATTATTAATTTATATGTACCTCTGTTTTTGTTTAGTTTATATACGGAAGGCCGAGTGATCAACGCAAGTCTTTCGCTAAAATAACATTACAACGGACCAACTGGTTTACCATTAAATTACATTTATCAGCTTGTGAGAGGGCTATCTACGCAGAGTACGACGACTCAATGGTTGGCCCAACGATGAGATGTATCATTAGAAAACAGTTTATAAGAACTAGAATGGCAGATAGATATCTTTACGATTTACTAATTATACTCAATGAATGTTAGTATATCTGAAATGTTTTTCTTATAAATGATCCTGATTTTAACTAAATTTTTTTAATATTTCAGATCAACTGACAGAAATCAGAAAAGTAACGCTTGCCAGAATCTTTTGTGATAACAGTAATAATGTCACAATGATGCAGAAAAAAGTATTTTTGACACCTGAAATGGCTGATTTGCAACTCTGTAGTTCCCAATTAATTCCAAAAATCAACATAAATCACTGGTCAGAAAATGTCTATACATTTCAAAAATAACCTCGTATAAATCATTGATGTATTAATTTATAATGTATTATTACTATTATTATTGAAAAACAATATTAACATTATTTTAAATTTAATAATCAATAACCAGCCTTTAATCTAACATTTTTTCATTTTACCTATGTGTCTTGTTTTCAATAAATATTTATAAAATGACTTATGAGTCTATATTTATTATTTAATAGATTACATTTTTTGATTGTATAAAATACATTTTTAAATGTTGATATAATTTGTAAGTACAATAAATGTTCATTAATATTTTTAAATGATACAGTTATATTATTTTTGGGAAATTTGAACAAATGATAAATTGGTCAAGGGAAAAATTAGAAATGGAATTCTTAGCGAATTGTAATCAATTCAGGGTATTCATTAAATTAAGAAAATTAATTATACAACAAGAATCAAGATATGATTTAGAATTAATAATGAGAAACGTATCGGAAATTTGAGATCATATTATTTGTGTACATCTGAAGTTATCTGAATGTTTTGAAAAAGTGGGTCGTTACTTATTTTTGCTTATTGTGTATGTGTGTTACCCAATAAACATTTTGTAATTTTAAACATTAAATGTATCATTTAAATACATTAATAGTTCAGTATCAATATTAATGGTTTAATTAACATTTCATGAAAGCTTAAAAAAACTATTAGTATAATAATGTCAAGATATCATTTCTATGAATGTTTAAAAAATATAACCGTGTATTCTTCTACATCAGCATATAAAAACAAAAAAATAATTTTATGTTTATTCGGTAAAAATGTTAAATTAACAAAACAAAAAAATTTTTCTGTAAAATACGGGCCCCCGCTTGAGGTTGGGTATTATAGTTTACAATAAAAAATATACCTACCTTCTACCTATTATATAAATTCTCAATATATTTTATTTTATTTTACACGATTAAAATCAAAATGAAATACTATTGTATATAGTAATAGTATTGAAATACTTTTACTCAAGTTCTTTACTTGACTGACTCCGAGGTATATAATAAATTATTGAGCAGGAATGCAGGATGCAACATGTTTCTACTGCAGGTTAGAAAACGTCATCATAATAATTGCAATCGTTGATATTGTTCCAATTATTTACACTGAAAAGTTACTATTGTGTTGTATATTATTGTTATCATACAGTATATTTTATTATTCGTTAATTGTTGGTTTCATAATATTATAATATAGATCATGCACTCGTTATCAAATGGTATTGTTAATTGTTATAGACTATAGTTGTTACGCAATACGCATAGTGTTATAATGCAGAAATACACAAACTAAAAATTATAATATTATGTAACAATTAATATTTAAAATAGAAGATGCATCACATGTTTGACTATTTGAGTATCTTGTATAAGGTGGTAGGTATAGGTCAGTGCCATAATTATGAAATTATAATGAGGGTGGGGAGGGGTCACATAATTTCTGTAACACAGAGCTACATTTATAGTATGATTCAGTAGAAAAATGTAATATCGTTTTATAGTTAATTCACTAAGAACATAATCGCAAGGTAGGTACCTACTGCTATACTTGAATTTGTTTGACAAATATTTAATTAAGTTATTTACTGTTATTTTTAATTGATTGATGTAAATAAATAAATAAATAACTTTTATAATATTAGTTATGCTTGGCCCCATGTAATCATTCCGTAATATTTAGGATTAAGATTGACTGTGCAAGTAATACAAATTACCTATATGTAATATACCTATACGTATTACCTAAAGGTTTTATTTGAAGATTAAATACGTGTCTAACTTCGTTAAACATATAAAAAACCCTTTTGAATTGTGATTGTCAATGTTCTAATGTGGTGAATACTTTTAATTTTTTTATCCTCCTATGGTTTTTCTTCATAACCTTTTTGTTTGATATTGTTTGATATTTTTTTTTACCAACATTAGAAAAAAAAAATGTTAAATACATCACATATAATTTTTCCGTTTGTCACCGCAAATTGCAATACCATTTTTATCAATTAATTTATTAATTATGAATGCTTTATTCATTTTTTACATATTAGGTCATTAATAATTATCCACAATAATTTGTGTTTTTACCCGCGTTCTTAATTTCATCATGATAATCAGCGTTCGAATTGAGGTTGTACGTATTCTGACGGAGTCCGCTTTAATTTTTTTTCATGGATTTCATTGTTCTCCTTCATTTAATTATGCTAGAAAAGCGTCCCCATATTTGATTTTTGTTTTCATTTATTATTTATAGCAATTAAATTGTTATTTTTTTATCAGGAAACGGTTATCGTCATTCGTCACCGACAGTCGATACGGTAGGTACCTACCTACCAATAATATTGTACCTATAGCAGCATCGACTTGTCAGTTGTCAAACATATTTTACGTTCATAATTGTATCATAACTTATAAGTAAAATCAGTTAATACTATTAATTGGAAAATGGGTTATCATCAATGACAGTAAGAAATATACCTATAACAGTATAACACCGTTTAATGACATTATTTTGTTTTCATAGTTTTATTATTCGACGTACCTATAAGCAAGGAATCAATTTCACGTGGATTCACAGGCAACGTAACAATGTCTTGTAAATTATAATACGAGACACTAAACAATAAAATAAGACATAAGCGTCTAAATATTATAACGTTTTTGTTTTAATTACCTATTTAATTTACTATATGTGTAGGTGGTGCATTCAAAATTAAACTGTCCATCATGGGCGTTCCCAGGGGGGGAGGTCACCTGACCCACAGTTGTTTTCCAGTAAATGTGGCCTCTCGAAATGGCAAACTACATAATCATTTTTTTATTAAAAAAAATTATGAACTGTTCTATAATAAACAATATTAAATTATAAAATAGGAAAAAGCGATTGGATAAAAAAAATTACCTAACCTAGTTTAAATTAATTTAATTCAAAATATAATAATAGCCGCAAGGAGTAGTTACATAGAATTTAGGGCCAGTAGTTGACAAATTAACGATTCAGTGTGAACTATCCCTCCAATAATTTAAGCAGGGGTCAGCTAAAATAGTATAATTATAACTGATACCCCCTACAAGTTACCTATAGTACCTAGTTTTACTATTAGCTGATGCGCATAAATATATTTTATAATTTTCCATTTTGGATATCCAATTTATATATTTATATATTTTTTAATATTTCTTCCTATTAGTAAATTTGAATTTCAATCAAAGGTGACCAGAACAGTACCAAATTAATATTTATAGCTACACGAATACGTAGTATGGACATGTATTAGATCCAAATTATAGTATATGAAATCGGAAATTGTATTATCATAGGCGCACTTTGGGTTAAGCTTATGGAGGTGCTAGATTTATATCGACTAAAGTGATAAATGGTTGCTTTGCCACGCACATCCCCTTCCATTCATACAACTTTATTTATACACCTCCTCATAAATCTTAATACAAATTAATATACACTTTTACCTATATTATTATTCTGATACCTATGTATCATTATTAATAAGAAAATGATAAAGTCTTAGAAATAATTGTATCCAAATACCTATGGCATAATTTTAAAGTCAATAAAAATTCGATGATGCCATAAAAAAATTGGGGGTCCTAATATAAATTTTGGTGGTGCTAAGCACCACTAAGCACCTCCCAAATTGTGCCTATGTGTGTTATATGACTATACATTTTACAATGTCATTCACCACAATAATGATTATAACAGGTCATAAAATACTTAAATGCAATGCTCGGCATTAACGAGTTAAAAGTAAAAATTAAGTTAAAAAGTCAAGTTAATTTTAATTAAGTTAATTCACTCGTTATTTTTTTTTTCAAATTAACTTTTTACTTAATAAGTTACTTTTTTTCAAGATTAACGTGTTAACTCCAAGTTAATTTTATTTCAAAAGTATCTAAATCAAGTTAATTTTCGTCCGAAGAATAATACCCATTTTCGAATGGGTTTTTACTTTGATGTATTATTTTAAATTTCCCCAGTAATTTTCTTGAGCGTGAAGAAAAATTATCTAATTAACAATATTATTAAAATATAATAATATTATGTGTCTGGAATTTTTATTTTTGCAAATTAGCAAATTTTAACTTCACACTAAGTTAAGTTACTTTTTTTTTCAATGTTAACTTTTAACTTAACGAGTTAAATAAAAAAAATACGAGTAACTTTTAACTTATAAATTAACGATGATTTTTCTTATGATAAATAATCTAATGTTATACAGATTTTCTATCTGTATAACTTAAAATATTTAAAAAAAATTTGTGGATGACAAAATATAAAAAAACATTTTAGGTTTCTAAAAATAAGTTTAGAACAACTTTACTTATGTCCCCGTGACCCCGTCCGGCCGTTATTTACCAGTAGGTACATATATGTAGTCATGTAGATGTAGTTACAATTGTTGATATTAAGATATTTATTTATTGTAAAAGTGTTTAATATAATATGTAGATTCATACTATCTAATTTACATTATCGTAAAAATATTATTAAGAAACGTAGTATTTTATTTCGAGGTTTTAATATTTACAAAAATATATATATTAATAAAATATTTTAAATAAATATAATGTGCTTTAAATGTGTTTTTTAACAATACAACAAATGTACCTAATATAATTTATAAATTATAACTGAGAGATTTTAGTAGATGTTTAAAATGCATGTTCACTTCTTTTGGGTGCCACATATCACTGATTTCATATCTATGGACCTTCATAACAATTAAACATTTGAAATATTTACAATAATATTTTTACTTAATATGGTGTTGTATCAATCATTCAATCGTAATATATGCATATGTTAATTGACTAATATTTTTAATTTTTGACAAACAAATTGTTCTATTACAATGCTTAATCAACTTTATCTAGTGTTCAAAACATCATACCTAACTAAAGGTAGGTGAGCGAGAATGAAATATTCGAAAAGTCCTAATGGCTAATACAATATGTATTCTGTCATTAAATTAAATACATTTTAAAATTAAAAACATACTTATAAAATATAACACTTCTGGTATGATCGCCGAGCCGCACCTACTTTTTTATCGCGGTTTGCGGCAATGACTTGCGGTGTGTTGAGTTAGGACAAGGTGACTCAATATTATAAAACAGAAATAACGCTTATGTATAACTCTTATGCTTATGTAAGTGCGTCACGCGCTTAATAATTATAATAGGTAACAACAACTTAGGTACATCAAACAAGATATTATAAAATACTAACAGACAGGGCGCCCCAAAACAAACAATACACTTAAATCAATTACAACGTTATGATAATCCTTTTGACCTGGTCCGCCGTCGATGATCGGTCTGCTTGATGGATGTTGATAGATGGGCAACAAGCCAGCGGCGGCACACAATGAACGGAAACCGAGGCAGCGGCGGCACGCAAAGGTATAAGCGGTGGCAATGATATAGGTACTGGTGACACAAACCACGAAGTTTAACAACGCGACGACTTAACACAGAAACGCGTCGGTTGAAGGTACACGTGGTTTGGTCGCCAAAGCCCAGTTACTACGTTTATATGATGGCGTTAAAACGGTTTAAGACTAAACCGTTTTGAAAGTTAAAACGCTCGTGCTATGTAGTTTAAAAATGTAAAACCGTTTTATTTGCTGAAACGTTTATATGTACATCTGATAACCGGTTTAAGCAATAAACGGTTTTAAATTCTTAAACTACATAGAGCGATGAGCGTTGTAACTTTCAAAACGGTTTAGCCTTAAACCGTTTTATCGCCATCATATAAACGTAGTAAGTGAAAACGAGGCGAGCGAACGCACGATGCGTCGGGCTCGACCGCCTGGAAAGACACCACGACTTCTGGCGGCACAGCCTACGGCGGCGAACGGCCCGGCGCTGGACGGCCGAGGAGGGGGTAAGCCACCTCGTGAGCTTCGGCATCCGAGGCGCAGCTTTGGGGACATATGCCGAAACTACGGTGGCGCGAAAACGCGTCCGTGTTCGAACAGGTGTGGTATCACCCGTATTGGATAATACGCGGTAAACCAACTTTATACATTACCCTCGTACGCTCTAGGCTAATGACTGTCTCTAGAATAAATTCAGATTAGCACTGTTAACCTTTGAGGTACGATGGTAGCGTTTTGTCAGTTCTTCGTTCGTTTCCTAAATTGGAATGACTATTAGGACGCCACAACCAGAGCACTGTTCAGTTTGTAATAAACCTCATTGACTATAGGTGTGTGGGTCTGAGCACTGTTCCAATATTAAAGGTAAGAACGAAGAAGACTTTGAAATAAAACTCAACTCGGGTTTTTAGGTCGGAAACATTTTTATTATATTAAAACAAACATAAATGAAACACTTAGCAAATTCAAATCGTCTAGCCCGTACTACCATCGACGTTTCACACGTACGACCACAGTACCTACGTCCTCGCCGATTCACTCAGCGACAACGGGACTCTCCCCTCGTGCCTGCGCGTGCGGCGGTGTTATATAGTAATCTTATCGCTGTCTCAGCACATATGCTTCACTGACCTATGTCAATAGTTTACAATTTAAAATGTTCCCACCTCTATTACATATATGAAATAATATTTTGACGACTGTCTACAATATACGACACAAAGTACCTACCAAACGAAATGTAAGAAGTTACATAATATATGTATTTTCAATCGATACAATCATAGCATAAAATGTAAAAATTCTACTAACGGATCTTGAGATTATTAAAAAAATTTATCCATTCAGATGTAAATGGCAAATTGTGTTTAAAAGGTAATATTATATAATCAAAAGTAAAAACAAATTAAAAAAGGTACATAATATATTGAAACAAATTAATACAATTAGAATTAATATAGATATATTCAAAAGTTACTCATACAGACATCAATAACAAATCCATTTTCTAGAATTAGCAGTTAAATACTAACAAAATATATGAAAAGGTTAAATAAATGCTTTTTTACATTACATGACATAGACCATGTATTTTGAAGTAGGTATAAATGAATTTATTATTGAAAAGTACAATATTATGAATATTATTTTTCAAATCCTAACAAACCGTTTGACATTAGTTACGAATACACCTTTGAGTATTCGCATCCAGAGAGACCACGTGGAGGTTGTCAAACTTTCTCTCCGATTCACCTAGAAACATTGAACATCGAGTGTCACGTAAACTGGATTATTGAGTGTCACCTTGACTGGATCATCGAGTGTCACCTAGACTGGACTATTGAGTGTCACCTTGACTGGATCATCGAGAGTCACCTAGACTGGACTATTGAGTGTCACCTGGACTGGATCATCGAGTGTCACCTAGACTGGATTATTGCGTGTGACGCTAGACTTGATCATCGAGCGCCACCTAGACTCGAACATCGAGCTTCACTTACAGTTGTGAACACATAATGCATTACAGAACCTCTGTGTAAACGATGTTCTTGGTGACGAATCGCCCCCTGTCATCGGCGTACATGCCGACTCTCACGGACTGTGCGTTTCTCACCCTCGAAAACGCCACGTACAGCTGGCCGTGAGTGAACGGGGGCGACGTCAGTAGCAAACCTACCCTGTCGAACGTCTGACCCTGTGACTTGTTGATGGTCATGGCGAACGATAACCTCACCGGGAATTGAAGGCGTCGCAGTGAGATGGGCAGGTCGTCCTCACCGCTGGACGTGAGCGGTATCTTGGGCAGGACGATGTCGTCGTCCTGTGGGTCGCCGCCCAAAATTCTCGCCTTGAAATTGTGACGTCGCAGTTGGGTGACCACCAACCTCCTACTGTTGCACAGTCGTCTCCTCGGATCGAGATTTCTGAGCAACATGACGATGCACCCCACCTTCAACCCGAGCCGGAACGGCGGCAGGCCGTCCGGTTCCAAACCGTTGAGGAACTCTGTGGGGAAAATGGCCACTTCGTTGGCCTCGTCCGCCATCATGGTGTCCACGCCGGTGTAGGTCATCTCTTCACCATTGACGCGCTCCAGCACGTCGCCGTTGACACTCCTACACTCTTCGTTGGTGGGACACACGACGACTCTCCGAGCCAATTCTTCGACGTTGGCCAACGACATATGCTGCGGATACACGAAATCGATTAAATCGGCGGGGTCGCATACCATTTCCCGCGGGATTTGCACGGTGTCCGGAACGCCGTCGACCGCGGGCAGTCGGCCGTTGCCGAGCTGAAGCAACCAAGACGCAAAGTCCGCGTCGTTGCCCGCGCGCATGTTCCGTACCAGATCGAAGCGCTCCATGACGTTCCAAAGACCGTTTTTCTTGATCGAAGACATGACGATATTGGCTCTCGTCCCTCTCCGGATCACGGGCAATATCTGTCTGAAGTCGCCGGCGAACAGCATGGTTTTACCGCCGAACGGTAATTCCGATACCATGACGTCCCTGAGCAGGCGGTCCACCACCGTCAGTTGCAGTCCCGGCGACATGGGGGCTTCGTCCCAGACGATGAGCGCCGCGTTCCGTATCTTCTGCGCTCGCTCGGACTGCATGGTGATGGTGGACGTCGAGTCTTCGGTGAGCGTGCCGAACGGCAGTCCGAACGTCGAGTGCACCGTCATGCCGCCGTCCATGAGCGACGCGGCGATCCCGGTGTACGCGACGCACAACACCTCCCGCGGCTGTGGTCGGTGTCGAAGCGACCATATCAGGCATCCGTACAGCGTAGTCTTTCCGGTACCTCCGGGTCCGTCGACGAAGAAAGTTCGCGACGCCCCGCGCGGGTCGTCGACGGCCGCCATCACGAGGTCGTACACCGTTCGCTGTTCGGCGTCCAAGGCGTCCACTTGTGGGGCCCACCTTGCCGCCGCGTCTATTTCTCGGAACAGCGCATCGTCCTGCTGCAGTGGTTCCAGTAGAAGGGGGTCGGCCAGGGGCAAACCGTAGTCGACCGGCGACTTTCCGTGCGCACGAAGTAGATCCTCGATGGCTGCCAGACACGCGGCCCTCGCGCGGTCGACGTCTTGGAGTCGTCTGTTGAAGTCCTCCATCAGGTTTGCTTCGTTCGCGCCGTACAACGCCAGCGAGTTTGAGGGCTCGCAGAACACCAGTATGGTGACGAACAGATACCGCAGTTGCCGCGGTGTGTCCAACGTCGCCGATTCCGTCAAACAATCCCGCCACGCTCGGTCGTCTTCCAACAGCCCGAGTGCAACCGCAGCCGCCGTGAATGTTTCGTGAACGACCCCGTCCACCGTCCTTAAGTCTTGAAAGGACTGCGGGCCTCTTCGGTTCAGAAGTAGCAATCTCAAGTGGACACGGTCCCGGTCCAGTGGGTTGACTACGTACATCCGAGCCAATGTAACGTTTGTCATTCGATTCACCCGCGGACACCACTGTCTGAGATTTCCGAGATTTCTTTCTGGCCGTGGAACCTGCCACGTGTAATGCGTCGGTATGTCGTGGTACAAGTACTGTCGAGCCTCCGCGTTGGTCGCGTTGAGCGCGAAGAACTGCGTGAGTTTCGTGTGACGTACGGCTTGGTTCTGTAGCCGTTCTTCTTCTTGGCCCGGCGCAAAGTACACGTTCTGACGACCCTCCAGGTGAACGGGAAGCCTGAAGACAACGTGACTTTTTCCGTGCAAATTGTACGAAAACAATCGCCAGATGGCTTCTGGCGGGCTGACGTATCTCGAGTTGACGTACCTAAAAAGAAATATTGATAACATGACTAACAATAAATTGACTGGCTCAAAATGAAATGATAACGTTTGGTGTCGCATTATTATTATTATTTTTATTTTTATTTATGATAATTATTAATGTGACTTTAATTTATTTTTTTGTTCTGTAGACGCCTAACATTGCATTGCAATATAATATATTACAGTGTTTAATAATTTTAATTTATTTTGAAGTGAAACGCTTAACCATACTAAGAACTAATTTTTGAAAATTGTACGAAGACGCACAGTTCTTTACTTTGACTGTTAGTGAACAGATACACCATCGGTGTGTCATTATTGACATTGAAAAATATTATGCACATGACGAAGAATCCCTAAAACCATTGAATTGTAATTAATATGACTGATATATTGTGATATGTTTTGATAAATAAATGTTGTAGTAACGCATGTAAAACAAAAACGGCTTGGATATTATTATATAATAGTTTACAATTTAAATAATTATTATATTTTGTACTGTGAAAATAACACATCAAATGTAAAGTTAAATAAAAAAACTTGTATCAAGTGGAATACATTATCTGTGTGATTGAATCTGATTGATTAAAACACTGTATAATATTTTATACGAGAATGGCAAAGATATAGGAATCCATTAAAGTGTTTTGCTTGAATGAAAAAACATAAAAAATAATAATAATAATAATAAACACATTAAATGTAAAGTATATAATATAGCTATTTTTTTTATAGTATAAAAACCTAAAATACAGTGAGTAAAATCACACTGGACACACTGCTAAAACATGCATAAAATAATGTTACATGCTAATAATTTCCAATGTAATAAAGTAGTAAATAATTCATACACACTGAACACACTAAATAAACGTATAAAATCCACAATAACAATCATTATACCATACACATGTATAAATTATATATGTTATTAATAATATGATTTATTTAACTGATGTGTAGTACTGTATGCAATAGAAAGTTTATAAAGATTTCTTAAATTTTAAGTTTTAGTCAAAACCAAAGTAATTTTATTGATTTCTCTGGGTTAGGTTAGTCAGGTATGTCAAACTAAAACGTACAACAAAATGAGAGTCCTACAATGAAATAAAAACAAATTTAGAGTTCCAAAATGAAATTTAAGATTGAATTCCTGAACATTGTCAAAATATGACATTGGCCCTTCTTGTACCAAGCCACATAATATAATATAAAAACTTAAAGGTATTGGTGAATGTATACAACTGCCCTAAAATGTAGTAAATAATGCATACACACTGAACACACTAAATAAGCGTATAAAATCCACAATAACAATCATTGTACCATACACATGTATAAATTATATATTTTATTTTATATGGCCGACCGCCATAGGTTCGATGTTGAGGTGTTGGTTTACATGGTCCACGAGCCCTTGATACGCTTCGGTAAGGAGATCCCTCTGATTCTCACGTATGTAGTTCAGATTGTTGGTTTCCATCTGAACGTAGTGGTCGCACACAAACATGTGCAACAAGGACCGGCCTTGATGTATTGAGCTGAACAGTTGGTGCCTCGTGTCGTTGTTTCCCTCATATCGAATGCCCAAACGGTAGCACGCGAACTCTCTTAGGGCTCTTTCACACGAAGCCACCAGAGCGGCGCCACCATGGTCGCGCCACCACAAGATATTAATAGTTAAATGAAGGTTTTCACACATGGTGGCGCCACCAAGTCGGCCGCGCTACTCGTAGAAGTTTGCGCGACCAGACTATCTGAACGCGCGACCAAAATAGAAGCGTCACCAATTAAATGTATATTGTTGTAATGTAAAAACACAATTATTTTCATTCGACTCACTGCCAGTGGCGCGTGTTGACGTGGTTTTTGACGCTGTCGATAATTTTAAGATAGATTAGAACATGGATAGTCACTTTGACACCGAAAAGTTTATAATAGAAATTGAAAATCGTCCAGCAATATGGAACTCGGCCTGCAGCGAGTATTCAATTCGCGATGTAAAAAGAAAATGTTGGGAAGAATTGACTGATATATTTTCCAATGAAGATAATACAGTCCAAGAGAAAAAAGAAATTGGTGAGTTAAAAAAAATAATAGTGAAAGTAATAAAAATAAATAATAATAAAAGTAAGTATGTGTCTATAGCAGGGTTGGCACGTATTATATATACATGGAATTATTATTATTATTATTATTATAGTAATTATATTATATTTTATTATTTTATATTTTAGTAGTTATATTATATTTTATGAGAGCAAAAATAGAAATAACAATAAAACTAACTTTTCTACATGTATAAAAATGTATAATACATCATCCTGTACCTATACAAATTTTAAACATAAATTTACCCAACCCTGTTCTATAGTACATATTTACCATATTTATTTCAATAAATAAATAATAATTACTATTTAGCTAAAATATCCAAAATGTATATTTATTATACATAATATATTACCTATATAATATTACGTGTACTTATTATACTTGTATAAATAATATCCTTGTATTATTTCTGAATCATATGAATTAAACTTTATTTAAAAATTTTTATTTACAATAAGAAGCATTTAAATATTGAATTTATATTGAATTTATATTAAAAATATATTGTACCTATTTAATATATAATATATTTATATCTCTATTTTAGATAATTAGCTTATTAAAATTTAATTATAAAATCTTAAATTTTACTGTACTGCCATTCTACTTCACCATCAGTTACAAAATAATTTGCGTACTTATCCCTCACAGTTTGTGCAGTTTGTGATCCTCTTGTCATATTTGTGTTTTCTATATTTTCCAATCCTTGTACTGTTAAAGTATCATCATAACGATATCCATCTCTTGCCCTTACAAAGTTGTGTAAAATACAACAAGATTTGATTATATTTTGAGCCAAATCAAGTTTAACGTTTAATGGTCGATGAAAAATCCTCCATTTATTGGAAAGGATTCCAAATGTACACTCTATATATCTTCGAGCTCTCGACAGTCGTAGTTGAAAATTTTTTTTGTCACGGTTAAATTTTTTCCACCATATGGTCGCATTATATTTTCCGATAGACCAAATGCTTCGTCGCCTACTATTACATGTGGCATTGGTTCTGCATTTAATGTTGAAATTGGTTTTGGATCAGGAATATTCAAAGCATTCTTCATCATTTTTTTATAAAACATAGATTCTTTAAAAATTGAAGAATCACTACTCTTTCCATAAGCACCTACATCTATTGCTACAAATGAGTAGTTACTATCACAAACACCAATCAATACAATAGAAAAATAATGCTTGTAATTGAAATACATTGAACCAGTGTCAGTAGGCTTTATTACTCTGATATGCTTACCATCAACGGCGCCTATACAATTCGGAAAATTTGCAAATGTTTCAAATTTATTTGAAATTTCGAGCCACATTTGTGTTGAGGGTTGAGGCATAAATTCATCTTTTAATCTATTCCATATAGCCTCACAAACTTGAGCAACAAATCCAGAAATAGTAGAAATTCCAAGACGATATTCATGGTGTAATTCCGTAAAAGAACATCCACTGGCAAGATATCTGCGTAAAATTAAAACTAAATTAAATATACTTATCTAGTTGGTACTTTTGAGGGTTCAAAAGTTCAAAAATTCTTAAGTTTATACTAAAATTAAAATGTTGAATACATTTGTATAAAAATCCTTGTAATATCTCTCCGTTCAGAATATAACATGCATTAGGTAATATATACTTTTATATAAAATTATTCTTTTTTAGGAATAAATTTACAACGAAAATGGAAAAGTCTACGTGATTGTTTTTCTAGAGAGTTGGCCAGAGTTAAAAAACTTAAATCTGGGTCTGAAACTTCTAGAAAAAATCCTTATGTCTACTACAATCAGTTATTGTTCTTATTACCTATTATTCAAAATAAACCTACCGAAACAAATATAACAGCAGATGGTGATGAAAGTGGAGATGATTTAGGCGGTTCTTTTAATAGAAATGTATTGAATAATGAACCTAGTTCTAAGAAAAAAAAGGCTAATCCAAGAACTTCAGTTGAAAACGAAATAATTAGTGCATTACACAAGAGTGTTGAACTTCGTGAAGAACAAGCAAAACACTGCGAGGAAGACGCTGATAGATTGTTTTTGTTGTCTTTATTAAAGGATTTGAAACAAATACCCGAGCCTTTACGTTTTTCAGTTAAAATGGATTTAATGAAAGTAATAAATAATGCTCAAATGAATACGTATCCAGCTTCTCTAAATTTGTCTCATCCTCAACGACCTCAACAATATAATCTCAGCAGTCAAAATGTAATGTCTCATCCTCAACAGTATAATTTCAGCGGTCAAAATGTTATATCTTCTCCTCAGCAATTTAATCTCAGCGGTCAAAATGTAATATCTTCTCCTCAGCAATATAATCTCAGCAGTCAAAATATAATGTCTCACATTAATCAAGATCCATGTACAAGTCGTTCTATACATCAAACAAACCAACTATATTCAGATCCAAATTATCAAAGAGTTTTACAAAATCAGTTCAATAGTCAAATAAGACCTTCATCTGCAACACAGCATAATTCAAGTACTTCAACTCCACTGGCTTCACCAAACTACAATTCAACTGAAAATTCTACAGACTCATATATTGAGACAGATTTATTCAACCCAAACTTAACCAAATAGTAAAACTATGTCATCTAATTTTAAACCAGACAGTGTATATTTTTTTTTTATTTTAATATTTTTCATTTGTAATGGGTATTTTTATAATAATGTACTATATTTGGCATTAATCTTTCTCAAATAAAAATAAATCAGTAAGATCAATATTAGATGTCATAGTTTATTTATGGAGCTTGTACGTATATATAAGTATTTACTATTTATTAACCAAAATTATACTTTACCTTAAAGTTACGACTAATTTTTCGACAGGTGAAATACATTCTCTCATATTTGTTTGTTGACCCGTTAAATCTTCTCGAAGTTGTTCCATTAGTTCGTCAAACGAATTAATAGACATTCTTAAATAATTAAAAAATTTGTCTTCATATTTTCTTAAATCATTATAAAATAAATTAAATAGACCTTTAGTAGAACGGTCAGACAATAGTGGATGAACCCAAAACTTTCGATTTTTTTTTCGTCTGCGTACAACACGACTGTACAGATATGCTACACATGCTAGCTCTTCGACTTCCATTTTGGAACTGAACTAGGAGCTACTATGTAGTTCAGTATGTATTTTTGTTTGGTAATTTGTATACTATAGTGAAAACAACCTGCATCAAAACATACGAAACACAGAAGCGCTTCTGGAAGCATGAATAGTGGCGGTGCTTTTCTGGTGGCGCTGCCATGGTGGCGCGCTCTGGTGGCTTCGTGTGAAAGAGCCCTTATAGTGTTTCGACTGCGGACATTGTTTCGTCGAGGGCCCTCTTGCAACATCCCGTTATGCCAACCGGCCTCGCCGTACGGGAAAAACAGCGGATACAACATGGGATCCGAGTGACACGAACCTTGAGAAATATAATAAACTTTAAGTTAAACCAAAGGTCTGTAGTAGCTGAGAGTTGGTTTATTGAGATACGTTTGTGTTGTGAATACACAATTTGTAGAATCGCCAAAGAAAGGTATGAAATAATGTATTGAAAATATTAACTCTAATATTATATCGGCTATAATATAGTAAGTGCTGTTAGTTATTAAGTATATTACATACTGAGAAATGAAAAATATGAATCTATACGAAACTATAATTCCTTAACTCTATTTAGTAGTTATTTATATCTATTTTTTTATTATTATTATTGTGTTGTGTGTATAGCAAGTACCTACATAATGTTTTGTAGAACCACAAAATATATTAATAGTGTATGTCTGTAAGTGATATCAGTCAAATTCTGAAATAAGAGCACAAAGGATTGAAGTAATGTAACTTAAGATTTGATTAATGTTACTTGTTGTAACACTACCACTACAAAATTATGAAAATAATACACAAACACAATAAATGTACACTGTTAATTTAATAAGTGTTATTATGTATGTAGGTTTTGCCCCAGTTAATTAGTAAATAACAAATTAAATTTCAAAAGAATGTCCAGAATGTATGTATGGTCGGATATTTACTGTACCATGATTCTATGTGATGGGATGTAATTTAACTGTGAGTTCTTTATTTATTATGATTGTGTTATGTGTATAGCAGGTACATAATGTTTTAAGAAATGTAATTTATAAAATAATCTAAAATATGAATTCTGAGGTTCTATGTTAATAATTCTAAGTGATGTTAGTTATTAATTGAATGAAAAAGAGAACAGTGAATTAAGCATTGAAGTAATGGAACTATAGATTTGATTAATGTAACTTATTGTCATACTATCACTACAATTGTATGAAAATAATTTATTCAACTTAATGTATAATAATGTAAAGGCTTTTGTTTTATCACACAACAAACTGAAATTGCTAATGTAATAAGTATTACTGCACAAGTAAAAGGGTTGAAGTGTGTGTGTGTGTGTGTGTGTGTGAGGTATACAAAAGTCGAAGAGGAAGTAGTTCATTCCTAGTGTAAGGTAAATATTGTAAGTGTTAAATATTAATTAACTAACCTGCTGGTATGAATTGCGTCCTCCGTTGCTGGTCGATTGGATTGGTGTCGTAGATGATCAGATTGATGTGTCTGGGAGGAAGACCACCTTCACCTACGAACACGGCCGCAACTTCATTTGCGGTTGGCAGGTTGTTCCGGCCCCTATCCCGGGCCACATCTTCGACAAAATGCATCCTGACTGGTCTAGGTGGTACAGCTGCGGGATCGGCTAGGGCTCTTTCTGCCAGCCACACCTGACGCATGTTCCTGAAACGAATAGACATTTATATATTTATGTTTATCACACTCCATGATGTGTACAAATAATTGTGAATTGTAATGTGAGATGGTAATTGGTGTATTTGGAGTTAAGGATTTGTAAACTAAAATATAATGTAGGTACCTATGTAACCTAATAGTATATTAATATTATATACAGTGCATTTATCTCTATATTGTTAGAAATAATTGGATGTGTAATAATAGTAAAGTAAAATTTAAAACCATTTACCAATATGGAGATATTGGTAGCAGTGATATTTTAAATATTTGTGTGTCTGTGTGTAGGTATAATAAGCGTAGAGAATTAAAATGTATTAATGTATTGTTAAATGTATCTCAATGTATCTCTTTTACTTAGAAACTACATAAATATCTTAAATCATAAACATCCGAACCCTATGTCATATTTAATGTTATATAATTGAGTATTGACTCCAAGTATTAACAACAAATGAATTGCATGTATTATACCTTAGGTATCTTAAATAACAAATAAGTATTAACCAATAGAAAATAGGTTTTTGTAAATGTATTATATAACCAAAATTTTAATGTAGGTAATATAATGGTATGTAAATATCATTCAGTGCATTTAACTTGGTAGGAATAAGCTATAAGCTATAAGAAACAGCTATTGAAACATTTTCTATTGTATTCAACCCGTTTTTGAAGTTTACTATTTCGTTTAACTATCTTTTAAATATTTTCTATTTTATAATTATGAACACATTCTCTTTATAACAATTATTATAATATCAACTCAGCTTTTCTGATTTTACAGGAAACTTGTCTCTCATTATTCATCTATTATCTATAACTTAAACTTTTCGTTGCTAAATGAATATATTATTATTATTATGTTTATTAACACAATATAAAATAAAAATGTATATTATAAATATGTGTGTGTGTGTGTGTGTGTGTGTGTGTGTGTGTGTGTGTGTGTGTGTGTGTGTGTGTGTGTGTGTGTGGGTGTAGTAAGCTTAGAGAGTCACACAGAATAGGTAACAATAAAACATCTACTTAGAATTTACTATAAGGGTTACATAGATAATAATAATAATAATAGTTGGTATGGTTGTGCTACTCTAAGGGGGGGGGGGGCAATTCACATACCTACACTCAAAAAAATATACAAGTTATTTCAATAAAAATGTAGGTTGGTTTGACAAAGTATTTGTTAATATACAGTTAATAAAACGTTTATTGATTGAGAAGTAGAAACTCTATCAATTCAACTAATGAATATTTGAAATGATTAAATGGTTTTTTGATTTAACAATACTCATTGTTAATCGATTCATTAAGATTTAAAACAAATAAACGAACATTTTGTTGATTTAAAAGTATATATTGTTGTACGAACAACATTATTTTATTAAATCTATTAATTTATATTATTAATTTAAACATATGTTGTATCATACTAATAAACTTTTTGTTAAATCCACATTGCATTTTTTTAAAAAAAAAAAACAATAAAAATTTGATTTTTGAAAATAGGATTTGGTTGTTTTTACAAATTATATTTGTTAATTAAACAAAAACAAAACATTTATTAAATCGAAATATTTTTTATTTTTAATTAAACACCAATTAGGTTGTACAATATTATTAATTAAAAATAATACGTACAAATTATTATAAATTATATTACATTTAAATACATTTAAAACAAAAAATAATATGTACTTGTTGAAATTACATTACAGTTACAAAATTATATATATATAGATAGTAATATATTATAATATTTATTATTATCTAACGATTGACAAAATATATAAAAAAAATATTAATACTTAGAGGTCTAATAACATTACAATACAAAATATTATATGTATAAAACTACCTATTATAAATAGCTAAATAGTATAGAACAGCCCTTGTGAATATAAATGTTTAATGAGATTTGTATGAAATTGTTTTGTACTTATTGAAATTACATATTTACATTACACTTACAAAATTAAAATATATAGATAGCAATATATTATAATATTTATTATTATCTAACTGATAGACACAATATATTTAAAAAAAATAATAATACTTAGAGGTCTAATAACATTACAATTTACAATACAAAATATTATATGTAGAAAACTATCTATTATAAATAGCTAAATAGTATAGAACACAGCCCTTGTGAATATAAATGTTTATTGAGATTTGTATGAAAATATTTTACTACTTTATAACTTATAAGTAATAGTGTAATGTACTGGACAATATATTTATGTATTTAATTCAACTGAAATCTGTTTAATTAAAACATTTGACTTGTCATATTTTGTTTTAATGTTATAAAAAAAAGTTTGAATAAATGACCATACATCATGTGATTCAATTGGATATTCCACATTAAAGACGTGAAATATCTTGAAACACATATCATAAGCTTTCAAAGCACTAAACATTTTATATTTTATGGTATCAAAATATATTAGTATTTGCTTCGGATCCATCAATGATCCGATGACCAAGACACATGGTTGGATAGGACGTTTACTTGACATATTTTGAAGTGTTGCATCCATTTCCACAGCTGTTGGTTTAATAATAATGAATGCATTCTGTGAATCCTTTATACTGAATTTAATAAATCCTTTTTTGCCATTTTCATCACGTGTTACCTTTTTAGATGTTGGAATAAATATACTGTGTAACAAATACAATACAATCAAACTCTTGGAATCTGAAAAATAAATTAAAGGAATCATTGTAATTTGTAATTTATGTTCATACATAATCCAGAGTAAAATATTTTATAGTTTTTAAATGCTTACCAACTGACAAATCTTGGGTGCTATTTAATTGTTCCAATAATTTCCTACTTGCGCAGTCCTTCACTCGCTCATTTAAAACTGTTATTAATTTGCTATATATTCTATCGAATTCTAAGTTTAACTGTTGATGTTCTGGGTATACATTTTTGAAATCAATATCAACCTAAAATTTCATCATCAATAGATTACATACATTGTTTATTAAGTACTTATAATATACCTATTTTTGTAAATATAATTCCCTTGATTTTAAAAAATAAATTTTGTTGAATAAATTATCATAATTCAATATTATAATTTATTTTATCAGATTATACTGATTATAGATATTTTATATTATTTTTTATTTTATCAGATTTTGAATAACTGCATTATTGAAGAAAAAAGGGGTGAGCAATGAGCATGTTTGGTGAATCACCCTGTATAGTGTATATTTATATACATTACCTTTTTAATTAGTTAGGTATCAATTTATTAAATAATATTTTCGAACTTACAAGTTTATAACCCATTGGTTTTGTATAATGATGAAATTTATCAAATATAGCTCTAGTATCGTTTTCTTTGATAAAATTTTGACGAAAATTTACTGTTTTTTTCCAAATTTCTTCCACCTCAGGCCAAGTTAAATCTGTATCCATTAAATAAGTAGAGTCTTGTTCTGAATTAGGTTCAGCAACTATAAAATAAATAAAAACATACAAGTAAATACATTTTATCAACTATTCCTACTTTAATTAAATTATATTTATTTTTTTTTTGTTATTTTTGAAAATTTGATTTTTTATTGTGTTTATTGTAATCTGTCAGATTTAACTTGTATCTATTTATGGTGTCTCTATCTTTTGTTGAAGAGTTCACACCTGTTTAAAACTAATAAATAAAAAATAAAACAAAATATTACTTTCTATCATAACATAAGGTTTTTTAAAGTTTTAAAGAACATTGACTTTTATAATTAATCATTAGGTACATCGTTAAAGGCTTATTTTGATTAAATGTTTTATTAAATACATTATACAAAAAATATTTTTTTACATTAAATTGCAAATCTTATTTATTAAAAAAACATGTTAAAATTAAATATAATATGTTCATAAATTATTGTATTACCATGTATATTGTTATCTCGATCCATTGTACGGCTTACTTGTTTTTTCAATTTTTCTTTTCTTACAGTTTCTATAAGACCATTTTGTTTCATCGACCGCACTGTATTATAATATTTTATATATAATTTTCCTTTAGGACTTTTAGTTATGGAATCTTTTATAAAATATGAATCCTACAAAAATACAGTTACATGGTATTAATTTACTAGGTTACATATTGAAGTAAAATATTAAATACTAACTTTAATTTCAGTAGGAAAACTACCAACAATAGCTTCAGCAATACAATTTGCTAATTTCAATGTCATAACAACATCTCTTTTTATGACGTCGCTTATGATAATTTCTACTAAGATATTGCGACAACTTTCATTTAATATTTTATTTTTGTTGTAATAATCGAAAATCAATGATCCCTGTGCGCTGCTTGTTAAGACATTTTGTAATTGAAATACGTTAGTTTCTGATAAGCTTGTTGGGCTTTGTGAAGACGAACCAGTATTATTAATAGCAACTTGATAACTAGATGACTTATCAACAGTAAATGGCTCACTAATGATAGCTTGAATTTCTTTTTCTTGGTATCTTTTTACCCTGTTTTCAAATTTGATTCTAATTCCCAGTGGAAAGTCTGACAGCAGTATCTCAACATGTTTTTCATTCATCAGCCCTAATACTTCAAAATCAATTAGTTGATCTAAAAATAAAATTATGAATTAGAAATTTAAATAAAATATTCAACTTTATTTTTTAATTAATTACCTAAACATGTTTGATATACCACTTCAAGATTCCACTCTGTGAGAAGTACTTTCAATTTTCCCTCAGGATCTACAAATGTTGAATGTTTATACATTGAGGTGAATTGAGCAGAATGGCCATTAGTGTTATGAGACATTTCAGAAACACCATTATCAATAGGTACATATTCTGCACAAGTGAAATTGGCTGGATAATCTTCTATATTATGAAATATATCATTCATTTTGAAAAAACCTTAAGAAAATAAGGAACCAATAAGATATTAATATAAAACTAAACTATATTTACAAAATTATGTTAACTAAATTATAAATAAGGATCCGAAAAAACAGACTATAGAGGCAAAAAAATTGAAAAACTATTAGAAAACAACAATATTGTAATGTTAAATGAGATGTCTCCCACTCATATCAATCTAGACGATGGAACCTTATTCTGTATTGACCTAACAATGTGCATATCCACTCTAGCCCAAAGACTCAAGTGGGAAGTGCTTCCAGATATTTACAGCAGCGATCACCTTCCAATAACAAACTTTATGACCAGGATAGGAGAAAGTAATAAAATAAAAGTCATAGATGAAATTTAAAAGCACCAAACTGGACGTAATTCAGCGGTAATATAGAAGATGAAATTACAAAAATACAACAAAATAACCAATCAAATATTGAAGTTAAAACATTAACTGACATAATTACCTTAGCTGCAGGAATATCAATTGGTAGTTCTATAAACCACATCAAAAAACTCAAAGTTCTCTGGTGGAACGATGAGATCAAATTATCAAAAGAGCTATATTCAACAAAATGAATGCCCTAAACACATATAAAAACATAAAATAACACCTAACCTAACACAAAATCCTTATACTAATGGCTTAGTTGTCAATGTATTTAATGATCAATAAAAAAAATAATAATAATAAAAATAACAATAAACAAGTATGGGTTTTTTTTTGTGATTATCAATCTGAATAATATTCCTTTAATCTTAACATTATGTTGCCGTTGGGGAGTTCATGTAAATTTACTGGTGGTCCACTACATTCCCCAGGACTTAATATTTTTTTTAAAATAATATTTTTGGTTTTATTTATCTGGTATGATTTTAAATGAGAGTTATATAAATCTATTTCAATTTGTTGAACAATAAAATTAACTTTATAGTTTTTTTTTATTACTAATATTTCTAAAATTTCATAAAGACACAATTCATCAATAAAATTTGTTAAAAAGTATCCTACTTTATATGTTGTACCCTTAAATTCCATTTGTGAATAACACATAAACTGGTCACTAGTTAAATTTAAATTTCTTAAAATAAGTTGAGTATAATTACTAGAGTTAACATGTATTTTATTTGTAATTATTTCAGTGTTAAATGAGGATTGTAGAATGCTGTATGAAAATTTATATTGAAATTTTTTAGCCAACGATAAAGTTATATTTTTACGGGATGTTATTGCATGGGCATATGATTTCATTTCTTTATGCTCAGCTTCATATCTGAAACACCAAAAATGTTTTGGAGGCCCAGAATACTTTATAACTGTTGGATAATGTATCAATAAATGAAATTTAGGTTTTAAATTATCATTGAATAATAAGACATATTCTGAATTATGTTTTTCTATCATTTGTTGAAGGTGGAAAATAGAGCCATCAGACATTTGACTTGATAGTAAATTTTGAATAATTTCTAAAAAATTTAAGAAAAATAACCAAACATTGTCATCTTCAGGAACTAAGTCTCCTACCATTAACGGAAAATAATAAACGAAAGTCATCATTTCGCGTGCTGACATTTTTAAGTGAAAATTGTTTAAATGAGTTGATTTAATAATAGGTGAGATATTTCCTATTTCAATTGCACCATAATTGAAATTCTGTTTTCTATAGTTTAGTAAATCAAGTGAGAAAATTTTTACTACATTAGTATAGTAGTTGATTATATGACACATGTTGTAATGACAAATGCCTTCGAATATATCATGCATCATGTCAACACTATAGTTAGTTGTAACATGAAAAGAAACAATTTTATTTAAAATTGATTCTTTAGAAATCCCAGTTAACTTTAAATCATTAATTGCAACATCTTCAGCATAGTTGACTAAATTACGAAGTAGTGAATTATTTTCTTTGCATAGTTTATGCGTTACAGTTTTATGAGCTTTACAAAACCTACAAAAGAAATTGGAAGAAAATGATCTGCTAAATTCACTGATAGCGTTTATTCCTAAATTGTCATCAATAAACAGTCCTAAAATAAAATGAACTTTTTTGACACCATTTGAAGTTGTTATGTTGATACCATTTACTTCAATATCATTTAATATATGTATCAATTTATTAAAACATAAATCATTTCCAAAATCTTTAACGTCAGCAGCTTTAATTAAAGCAGCTAAATGAATGTTTATTAATTTTGATTGGTCAGATAAGGGAAAACTATAGTATATAGCTGAAATAGAATGAACCGAAGCATGCGACCCTAACGGGTTATTGATTTCGAAGTCATCTATGTACATAAAATAGGGGATTGTAATTTTACCCCGGTAGGGTAAAGTTTTTTCTTGCCACAATTTTCCTTGTACAAAATGTTTTATTTCTGTTTCATTATTTGTGTTCTTTGTCAATTGTTCATAGATTGTTAAAGTTTTATCTAAGTTGTTATCATGTTCAAAGAATTTTTTAAACTGAAAATTTATTGGCAATAATACACCCTTAGTAATTTGGTTATTATACATAGTTTTACCTGAGTTAGATACTAAGTCAATCTCTTCATTAACAGTAAATTGTTGAATGTTTTCAAATAAGTGATTTTCAACTAACTGTTTAAAGAATATTCGGTATTACAAAAATTAAATGTATCAGAAATTGCTGATGTAATTGTTTGAAAAGTTGCTAATAAAATTGGTTCTTTAATTGTTTCTTTGGTAGAACTAGTAAGTAAACTCACAATTGGTTCCAATAAACTTATTTTCATTTTTTGTTGGATATCAAAAACATCTTTTCTACTGAAGTTATTTTTATTAAGTAATGATAAAGTAAATGTAACTGCAGAAATATGAAATGAGTTAATGATACTACTTAAGTCAAAGGAATTATGACTTTCTGGAGGGGGTTGTTGATTATAGTTGGTTTTGGTTATATCATGGCTATAGGCAGTATCCAAAGGCTCCGGGGTTTTAACTATAGTGTTATTAACATTGTTAATATTATCGCAAATAGTATAAGAATTATTAAGTGTTGATGTAGGTAAACTAAAAGTATTTTTTAAGTGCTTTATTGTAACGTGTCTTTTATAACTATTTAAATTGGGAAATATTTGAGTGCATTGGTTTTCTATGCATTCATATGTACTCGAAGACTTTAACAAATGAATTATTTTTAAATGAACTATCAGTGCTGAAAAAATTGAAATATCTTGTTTGCAAATAAAACAAATCATAATTGTAAATTGGGTATTGATGGTTGAATAAAATAATTATAAAAATGTTAGTTACCATGAACTACAGAAACTATGAAAATAACATAAATAATAAGGTACTTACCTTTTATGTGACACTGTAATATTGTAATAAATTTTAATATGAATATACCTACCTGATTAACTTAATAGCTATTATGGCAGAGGAACAGTTTTTCTGGATTCTGAACTTTACTAATTAGTAATACAACTGCATAAGTGCATACGAGCAACTGTTTCATAACACGATACACGAAAGACAAAAACGATAGCAATGAATTGATCAATTTAACTTTTTGTGTATAAATAATCATGATATGTTATCAAATTAATTTTATACGTTATTGAAATAATAATAATTATTGTGGATCTGCAACAAATTAAGATATAAATAGAATACGAATTTTGCATTTGCTGGAAACTAAGTTAATAATAGCATTTATCAATCTAAAGTCTATACTTACTACTGAAATGATAATGGTTTTATTAATTTAATTCAACGTAATGTTATTTTAAATACATCATTTTTTAAATCAATAATGCAATTATTAAATAACACATTATATAAATAATTGTGATTGTTAAAATGTGAAAATACATAGTATTCATTTCAATAAACCCAATTGTTGTTTTTAACATATAATTAATTAATTTAAACATATTTGTAATAAAAATAATAAAATAATAATTGATTCAATAAATGTCAGATTGTTAAAAATTGATAATTGTTTATTATTATTTTTACTCATGATATTTGGTTCAGTGTAGTGTTAATAAATACAATAGTTAAAGTTTTCTTACATAAAAGCCATCGCATACGGATTGATGTCCCGCAGCAAACCGTCCAATAATCCTATGACGATTTCGGACAGTTCATGATTGCTCTGTCGTGCAATATCGAGACGCCGGTGGTTGGCCTCTTCGGACTCCAAAAAATACAACTGACAGTTGTTGGCACTTCCCGGGGCAACGGCCACCTCATTGTTGGTCCTCCGATAGGTCTGACCGTGGACAATCCACACCGGCGGTCCCCGCCCTGGCAAACGCCTGTCATTTGCGTCGCAGGTAAACGCAGCGAATGCCAGAACATTGTTGTAACGCCGAATGTCCGCCCGGAATCTACGGCCATCCTGTGAATCATCTATAAATAAACTCTGTATTAAATAGGGGACGGGCAACAACGCGTGCTGTCCTGCAGCGGTCACTTGGCCATTGTTACAACACGTGTTGAAGTGACCCCGGGACGTTTCCTCGCCACTGAAGTGGCGGGCGTAACAATGTCTGCAGACTCTGTCCAGTGCACCCACGTAGTGCCGCTCTGGAACCGGGTGTGTTACGCCCCCTTGCCGGTTTATCATTGGCGCACGCCCTACGGGTAGTTCGACCACTACCACGTACTCAATATCTTCTACCGGGAAGTCGTCCTCCACCCCGTCGTGGGCCACTTCCACTTCCTCGACCATTTCCACCTCATCTGCCACTTCCACTTCCTCCACCCCGTCGTCGACCATTTCAACCTCCTCTGCCACTTCCACTTCCACGTACTCCACATCCTCTATCACTTCCACGTACTCCACATCCTCTACCACTTCCACGTACTCCACATCCTCTTCCACTTCCACGTACTCCACCACTTCCACGTACTCAACGTCCTCAATCCTATCCATCTGGACTTCTGCCAATTCCACTTCCCCATTCCCCTCCACCTGACGGTCGACCACGTCAACGTCCTCTCTCTGGACCTCCACTCCTTCCACTACGTCCATCTGGACCACCACTCCTTCCACGTCCTCCTCTCCATCCGCGTCATCACCAAGTACCTAAAAGTTAGGTCCAGTTTAGAATAGGTACAATATTAAGGTTTTTTATAATTCTAAATAATTAAATATATAATATTATGTTTGTGTATTGAACGTCAAAATCCATACTCAAAGAGAACTGCTGCACTAATGTATTAGTAACAATGTCTGATAAAAACTAACAGTAGAATTTATATTATTACTTTCACTCGACTGTATAAACACAATGTTAAGTATACAATATCAGTTATGTAAACATACGTAATCTATGGCTTGTTTGGTAATATAGCATGGTTAAGTGCATTTCTATGAAATTATATAGGCATTTAAATATCATAAACGTGTCTAACTTACAATTAAAGGAGAGTAGACCTGAGTCAGTAGTAAATAGTATAAGTATTTTGTTCATTGGTTGGTAAATACTCATAATAAAAGTTAAAATATGGTGAGTTGAACTTTTAATGGTCGTGTGTTCATATATATTTAATATAATCTTGTATTTGTATAGGTACAATATTAAATATCTAATATTTTTTTTCGTGCATTGAACGTCAAATCAATGCTCAAAGCTTAACCTAACCTTAATAGGAACAATCTTTTACATTGTAGTATAATCTAAAATTGTCATTATAGTAAACAGATCAACTGAATTTTAACTTTAAAATCAAGAGCCAATCAAAAAAGGTGGGCAAGTGGGTGTCGCTCTGCTGTACAGTAGGTTACAAGTGGGTCACTGTATATTGGATGGTATTAAATTTGAATTCAATGATATAATATCATTGTATAAGAAAAACGATTCTGAGCGGAGACGGTAGGTCCTTCTAGGTATAAGACATATTATATACATATTTATGGTATTAAACAAAAAATTGACCTATAATAGGTACCTATAATAAATTCCAAATTAATCATATCACAATATCCATTAGATACTTATAACGCGTTATACATCAACAAAAACCGTGATACTATCATAGATATATAATAGCACACTTTAGAAGTTTCAAGTACCCACGAATAATATTATTCAATCACAACAAAATAACTAAAATAGTTATTCTAGGTTTTTTAATATGTAATTTCGTCCAAATTTGAATTTAAAATGTCTGTAAAAAATAAGTGTGTTCATATATTTTTTAGATTTTTTGGTTATAGTATGAACTATTTATGAGAAACTTTGTGTTGAATTTGTAATCCTTAGCTATAAAAACTGAACATTTTATAATTTATTAATTACAATGATTGATAATTTTCGAGATTTTGATAAATTTTGTCAAAATTTGATCTTTAAATGCTTATAAAAAAAAACTGTGCCTATGTATTTTTAATATTTTTCAACTGCTATTGTAACAATATATCAGGAGCCTTGTATTACATTTTTACACTTTTTGGTCCAACAGATAAAACTTTATTGATATTTATAGAAAAAAAAACTAAAAAAAATTGAAAGCTGTAAATGTCCATAAACAGCTCAAAAAGAGTCAAAATATTTTCAAAATTGTATGGTGTATAGAAAATGCTAATTTAAACATTCAGTGAAATTTTCATGTATCTACAGTTGTTCGTTTTTGAATTGCAACAAAATAAGGAAATCGCTACATGAGTAATCGAGTGAAAATCCAATGTTGTAAAAATTTGAATTTCAAACGCTCATAAAAATTTAATTTGACTGTCCGGTAGAGATTTTTTTATTGATAAAGGTAGATAATCTTATAAGGAATCTTGTGTTTCATTTTCAAATCTTAGATTTAAAAAGAAAAATTTTTACGAATTCTGAACTCAAAATAATTTGCTAATTTTCGTGATTTTTCCATATTTTGTCAATTTTTGAACTTCAAATGCTTATAAAAAAAAATTGTGACTAAGGATTTTTAATATTTTTCATCTGCCTTTGAAACAACATATTAGGAGCCTTCTATTAAATTTTCAAGCTTTCGCAACCAACAAATAAAATTTTATTGATATTTTTAGAAAAAAAACTAAAAAAAAATGGAAAATGAAAATGTCCCTAAACAGTTCAAAATAAATCAAAATATTTTGAAAATGTTATCGTGTATAGAAAATGCAAATATAAACAACCAGTGAAAATTTCATGTATCATTTCACGGTCATTTGTTTTAAAGTTACACCAAAAACCAAATTCGATTTTTTGGAAAATCGATTTTGCGTAAAAATTCCCGTTTTTCCTTAATTTTTATGTTGTTTTTACCGGCGCTTGTGAAAACTACTGGAAAATGTTTACTTTTGACCCCCCAAAGTACCAACTAGATTCACTTTCCTATCAGAAAAGGTACTATTGAAGAAAATCGAAGCACTTTTACTGTCCCAAAACGTGATGACAGACACAAAAAAAAATATAAAAATATAAAAATATAAAAATATAAAAAAAAACACACATCATTGTAAAACCAATACATTCATCGCTCCTCTCAGAATCTAAAACAAAGAAATTCACAGAAGAATGTATAATTGGTGGCGCATTCATGCATAGTTATAATCTTTCTAACAACAATAACATTGTAAAAACGAATTGCACTGTATAACAGTAAGTGTTATTTCTAAGAGTACTACATATGTAGTACACAACTTACAAATGACCTAGGTTATTATATGATAAGTTGAATGTAAGGTTTTTGTTACACTAATAAAATCACACATGGTCTTCAATGTGATAAAATCAAGTACACCTATATCTATCACCACTATGCATCAAATAACACACATCAGTAGTAAATAATATGTTACACAGTGTTACAAATGAAGTTAGTTGTATAAATACAGTAAAGAAAGTGATGAACACTACGATAAAACACTTATCCAGTACCTACACAATTCACCAAAAAAGGAGAGTTTATTAAAGAGTCCAGTAATACCTACTTTGTGTAGTAGTAACATTAAGAAAATGTTAATTTATATAGCAAAACGTGAAGTATCCTGTTTAGGTCAAAGTTGATGTATAAGTATAGTTGTAAGTTAATCTAGGTATCAAATTTTAGTCAATGTATGAGCTTGACCCAGCGTTTGTTATGCTACTGAAATCTGAAACAGTGGCAACACAATTGAATGTCGTTCAAGTTATTCTACAATTTGCTTTCTATACATACAATTAGAATATAATAAGCTGAATGGAATTCTTATGATAAAATAGACATTTAGTTTTCAAGAATGTTGTACCGAGCCAGTACAGTATTGTAAAGTATAAGTAGGTATAGCAGAGTACCCTAAGTTATGTACAGAAACAATTTATATAATATCTATGTATCTAAGATCACCGTGAATATTAACACGGAATAAACGTAAACAAATCTATTGTATTAACTTTTGAAATAATAAAAATATTTCTAAGAGTACCACATGTTAAATGATAAAATGCCTATCTAGTACACAACTTACAAACAAAGGAGAGTATACCTAGGTCAGTAGTAAGTAGTAGTAGTTGTATTATTTTGTTCATTGGTTGTAAATACCCAACAGAGAGTTAACTGTGACTTACACAATCTATTTCGTAGGTTAACAAAATGAATAAAAATAAAGTGTAATTTAATACAGAATTTTAACTTCCAACAATAAAAAGAAGAATATAGTAGTAAATATGTTACACTGTAGTACAAACAAAGTTAGTTGTATAAATTGCTAACAATAAGACAATATGTGAAATGATAAAATACTTATCCAGTATACAATTCACAAAGAGTTGTGTACAGAAACAATGCATATAATATGTATCTAAGAGCACAGTGAATAATTAAGCATGTAACAAATTTCAACCGTAGGTTAGACACTACTTTTTGTCATTGGATGTGAAATTATATCATTGGTACTTACAAATAAATGAGAGTAGCCCTATGTACTAAGTAGTAGTAGTAGTAGTGGTAGTAGTAGTAGTAGTATTGAGAACTGTGTAAGAAAACGTTAAGTGTTCTGTTTAGGTCAATATACCAATAGTAAAAGTTGATATATTAGAATAGTTAATCTAGATATTACAATAAGCTTGACCCAGTGTTTGATATGCAATTGAAACCTGAAACAGCAGTAACACAATTGAATGTCGTTGTACAATTCAATTTCTATACAATTATAATATGCCAGTATATAGTATAGTAGTATAGTAGTATAAGTAAGTCCAGAAACAATGTATATAATATGTATCTAAGAGCACAGTGAATAATGAAGCATGTAAGGAATTTAAACCGTAGGTTACATTACTCTTTGATAATTACATAGGTACTATGGAATAAAAGTAAACAAATGAAATTAAATTAGCACTGCAGACATTTTTGTCGAATGATAATTAAAAAGTAGGCTGCACTATCTAAAAAAACACTATATTAAGTAATTCCCATATTGTAAAATGTGTTGTATATCATTGTAATATCATAATGATATCACTTGATATCGTGTATTAAACAGTAGGTACTTTTTGTGACCTTATATGTATTATGTTGCAACAAAAACGTTGAATGTCATTGAGTTGAGTTATTAAATTAAGTTAGGTTGCTAACCATACACAGTAGGTACATTAAGCTCACGAGAGTACACAAAAGTATTAGTGACAAAGTGTAACTGTCACGGTTTACTTGAACATTATTTATTGAACATATTATGATTTCTACACTCACCAAAGACGGCACTGCCGTGTGCCGCAGACGTCGGCGTTGTGCATTTCCTGCAGTGTAGTCAACACCCGGAACGAAATGCCTCGAACACAGCTTCGATCTGACGGTCACAGGAAAACCGCTGTTCACCACAAATGCCATCCACTCATCACGACGCACGTCGATTGTTGGAAATCTAAAGTTGACATATTATTGATTTTATTACATTGCTATGCATCAACGTGATGTGTAAAATAATTGTAAATACCCATGTACTGAAACGCCATCAATGTTGTCCACGATTCCGCAGATGACGCAGCGTTTGACCATTTTGAATGGCCTATATTATAAGTATAATAATAAGTAAAGTAAAGACTAAATAACATGAAAAACTCGTTAGAATCGAATATTATAATGACGGACGACGGTGTCAGTTCGTTATCAGCGGTGATGGAAGACACTTGGCGACTCGTGTGTCATTTTTAGAAATAATAGGTACCACCGGCTTACGTGATGTACATACAAAATAGAAAAATACGAAAAATTACATAGGTACCCAGCTTTTTATTAACGCAAAATTCCAAGCGATAAAACACGTGGTAACTCGCCGAAATGGGCAACGGACTTACGCGTCTACACCTCTCACAGCTAATACGAATGCGGATACAAAAAACGTTATAGGTATTTAAAGTACATTTTGCGATGTACGAAAAAACACGAAACGCGCGGAAACGTGAAAACGGAAACGTGAAAACGTGGTGAAAATATGTTCGTTCATCTTAATTCTTTTATCTAATATTCTAAGGTGATGAATTATAGCATGAATTTATTTATTTATTTTTTTTTAGAGTTCATCTTACAGGGAAATCTTTGAGGAGAAATTGCGGACTGAAGATTTCGATGAAGAAATCATCAATTCGGTAACCTTCCGGCAGGGAGATGGTTTGGCTACCATCAAAAGTCAGTTTAATCCAGAAGAGAAGGCGACCGACTATTGGACAATAACACACTGTAAGTGTAAGAACATAAACAAAGTTCCATCAAAGGAGAGGTAAATACTAGACTTTGTTTTACTTTTTAATAAAAAAACTATTGCTTATAATAAAAAATAAATCAACTGTTTCTATTCACTGAATAATTAATTTATGTTACAGGTGGCGTCACTCTGAGGCATCTGTTAATATATCGACTTCAGATAAATCAAAAGACCAGACTTTAAATACAAGTTTGAATGAGACCATGCAGGTCATCTACGACGTGATTTTGAAGGATCCAGAACGTCGTACGATAAAAAGTAATTTAGCATTATGAGTGTAATATTCTAAAAAAATATTTTTTATTTAATAAATAAAACATTACATAAATATAAATGAATTTGTATTATATTACACTATTAAGTCCTGTAAAATCATGTCAGACATTGCGTTAAAATGAAATTGTAATATTTCGTACAAAAATGAAGTGTCGTCGTTTTGTAGATGAGAATAATAATTAAAATCATAGTTTTGTATATACTGGTTTGTGAATTCGTTCTCTGGCAACTGATGGGCAAACCTCGGACATCGTTTTTAATCAGTTCATAAGCTGCATCAAATGTTGCTTGAAAACTCTGTAGACGTTTCTGTTTTTCTGCGATATAAAGGTCCACACAATGCTGAAGTTGTTTAAGTCTACAGAAATCTATATGTGAGAGTGTAATATAATCATCATTTATATGTAAGGTTATTGAACTCTGCTTCACATTAATTGAATATGTGAAATTCTCGGTGATTCTTACACGTCTACACCTGGTATGTAAGTTGTTAGTAATTGAAGTGTAATTAGATTCAGACATAAGCGTACACCATTGCTCTAAATTTAATGTAATAATTTTTTTCGTTAACTTACACTCTAATAACACAATAATCGAAATTTGTTTGCTGATTAATAGGCCGACTGTAACACTCTTCTTACCAAATGGACGTATGTCAAATACCGATTTTGATACAATTACCGGTAGACCCATAACGAATTAATGTTCTTTTTTTAAATAACTAAAAAACCTTTCAAACTATAAACGTAATTATTTTTTTTAAAAATTGATATAAAGTTTTTTTTTTAATATTTAAAAAAATCTTTCAAACTATAAACGTAATTATTTTTTTAAATTTGATATAATATAACCAATGGGAGATATCCTTTGAACTGAAAGCATTTTTACTTTGTGAGCGTATTATATATTAAACCTAATAGATAAATAATAAAAAAAAAAAAAAAAAAAAAAAAAAAAAAATGCAAAAAAAATGTGAGCGTACAGTATAGTCGACTACTGCATGCAGTGGAGGGGAGAATTACATATTATACTTACCTGATACCTGAAAACATTTAAATTAACACTACACGCAGTAATCCACTAGACCACACGCTCACGAGATATTACATCAAATAATAACACATAAAAGTTGTTTTAAAAAAAATCAGCATTTATTTTTATTTACTATAACATGATTAGCATACATTTAAATTATTTCTACACAAACTAACCTCATTAGTCTATACGATCGTGAGATATTAAATCAAATATTAACACATATAATTTGTTGTTTTTTTTAAAAAATCAGCATTTAATTTTATTTAGTGTAACATATAATAAAAACATGATTAGTCAACAGTAAAAAAAAATCAACATTTTATTTTTATTTACTATAACATAATATAATAAAAACTTGATTAACAAACAGTATCGTATGATTCAGATTCACAACTGTGAATATGTTCGGTTTTACAGTATTTACTTAATACATTTTGAACATACTGATTACCCTTCATTAATAATACATATAAACATCTTGGACTGAATCTGCAATGTTCAATCCATGGGTCGTCCAGCCTTTCCCAGTTATGAAGAATAAGACCACAACAAAAGCATTCCACGACATCATCCACTCCTGAATATTTTAAGCCACATTCGGACAATGTATATTTATTTTGAGAAGTATTTAACGGGAATAATTTGAATGTTTTAAATCTTGATGCAAACGATGAAAATTTTGGATGAACCATGGTCAGATTATTTCGTATACGATAAACTAATGATTCAAAATCATTCGGACATTTTTGAAAATTCATTTTTGAAGAAATTAAATAACTTATACAATGTAATAAAACTTCAAGAAAATAAAGAAAAATGAGACACGACTTAAGTGAACGGCGGATCATTAGTAACTGAATATGAGAAAATGATCAGCTTATAACTAAAAATTGTATACATTTTTTTAGAAAAATACCGACATTCATTAATTATATCAATTGCAGTGCAACCAACATACATGTAAATGCGAATATAGTAATTATTATTTCATTTTAGTAATAAGGTTTGTTGAGAAAAAAAAACATTTAGTGTGTACACGGTAAATATTTGGACAAAACTGACTTTGAGTGTGCAAACTCTTCATAATTTACACGGTAAAATTATTGTATCCAAGGGGAACATCTTCCCTGGAACGGTGTGAAATTACCGTGTAAAAAGTGTGTAAATTCTTCATAATTTTTACACGGTAAAATGATTGTGTCCAAGGGGGACATCCTCGCTTGAACGTTGTGAAATTACCGTGGTGACACAAAAAAAAGACTGTGAACATACAAATCTATACTACTCCTACCACCTACATCGGCGACTGGACCAAGGATACCGGCTGGTAACAGACCGTCGGCCACAGGCGGCGCACCCCTGTCGAGGACGCCCAACATGCAGCCGTCATCAACGTGGCGGGGCACACCGGTGAGGCCGCGCGGGTCGGGGACAGACTGTCCCTTCCTCTGTTGCACTCTTCTTCGCCCCATCGTGAGTCGCCCCGCAACGAAGGGTACCAAACCATCGTCGCGAGCCCGGAGCTCTGGCGGCCGCGCGATCCGTCACCGGTTCCCAGCTATAGCTCCGCTTCGAGTGGCGCTGCGGCCGAAGATGATGCCATGCTGGATGTCGATCTGCCTAACCTCGGCGGCGATAGCGTCGACGGTGATGAGCAGATCCTCTCGACCGACGACACGACAGCCCCGAGGAGCTCCAGGTATCCATCGACTTGGCACACAGGAGCCTGGAGATGCTGTCGGGCCGGCAGCCGGTTGATTTATAATTTTATATAATTTAAATCTTTGCTGTTACTTCCATGACAGAGTGTATACAAAGTTGTATTGGAACTCTAAGCCAATTTGCCTGGTTAAATCTTTGATTTTAAGTACAGTATACTGTACTATTGATACAAACACTAGTGTGTGTACTAGACCTCACCTAAGTATATTGTAAACTTTTAATAAATAATACTATTTCTGTATAATATATCTTTCATTACCATATTAATAAAAACACCGATTCATTAAAAACAAGTTTTTTTTTTGTTTTTTAAATAAAACAATTCATCGTGTTCAATAACATTGACACGGAACAATGCGGTGGAACAAATGGTACGTCAAAACTTTCAACACTTGGCGAGAGTGATAATATTATAGAAGATCTACCAAGATTTCTTGCCAAAAAAAAAATATGTGGGCATATTCAAAAAGTAATTCTTAAGAACAGGGTTAAGGATGTTGCCGATTACATTAGATTAAAATACCAATCTATAATAAACGAGTCTGTTAAAATGTCTGATCCGAGAATAATAGATATTTGCAAAGAGGTATTTAAAACTAAAAATATCAAAAAACTAAGCCAGGACGTAGTAAAAGCATTGTCAGCGAGCAACTCAACGCTGTGTAAACTCATTAGAGGAACTAGAGAAAATAATATCATTGCAAACATAAACTGTTTAATACCTTACAAAAATGAGTTGGTACTACGTCCGCATCGAGCTGTAAATGAAATTTCTAGACTGAAAAAAATTACGAAAAGTAAAAAGAACATAATGCGTTTACTCCATAAGAGTGAAAGGTCTCATCAAATAAACGAAGAAATCTCTAAATCTGTAAATTGTGGTGAAGGCGTACATACATTTTTGCTGGTACACATCAGTGAGTCTAACGTTGACAACAATTTAGATGTCTGTGACAGAGTAGTGGAAATCGGTCAACACTCAAACATAAGTTGTAAGTCAAATAAACTAGGATTCCACGACAATGACGAAAAATTGACGGTCAACAATTCAGGTAAGAATCCTTATGAAAATGAAAACATAACAGTGTTGACAAGCTGCAATAGAGAGTCTGATACAATTGACACATCCTCAAATGAAATACTGAAAAGGGATGTTAGGAGAAAACTAGATTTTAAAGTATACTGTGACACAGAGTCAGAGACTACACAGTGTACAGTGATAAAGCAAAGAAATGAATCTTTTGAGATTGACGATGGTGTATGCAAACTTGATTGGACCTCTGACGATTTGAACAATAGTTTCCTTAGATGTGCTGAAATTCAAACGATTGAAGAGACAAATGACTCTTTGGTTGCTGACCGTTCTAATATTATCACTTCTACTCCAATTAGGTTATAAGTAGACATTTTCAGGCAACAGGCATTTACACATTCACCGCAAGCCGTTGATTTTAGTTATCATAAAAGTTATGTTTACGGTAATAATTATTCTCCTATGAAATCTACAGTGCTACCAAATGAGGCGGAGGTGATCGACGCTGTAACTCCAATAAAATTGCCTGGTACTATTGTCGCTTGCACCACTCCTGAGCAGATGCAAAAGTACTTCCCAAGAATTCTAAAATCATATTTCCTTTGACAATACGTGGTGATCTAGAAAATAAAAAATAAAAAAGATATAATTTTTCATACCTTAACACCATAGAGCTCAAACCATAGTACTCAAACCGTATCCCTATCCACCGGTAAAACAGGTCACAATCGATACCATGATACGGGACATGGAAGAACAGGGACTGGTGAACAAATCACATCCCCGTGGCCTGTGGGCAGCACCCATTGTCCTAGCAAAAAAAAAAGACGGTTGTATTATTTTGATTATAGGCGGCTCAATGATATCACTGAGTCCGACGCTTACCCAATGCCCGACCTCAATATGCTGATACGTCAGTTGAGAGGGGCAAAAGTGTTCAGCGTTCTTGTCTCTTGACCTGAAGTCGGGGTACTGGCAAGTACCACTTAAGCAAGACGCGAGAAAATACACGGCATTCCGGACGCGTCGGGGATTATTATACTAATTCCGAGTCCTTCATTTCGGCCTCAAAAACAGCCCCATGACCTTTATACGATTAATGAACGAAGTCTTGAGGGGGTACCTGGACGATATAGTGGTGTTTTCAAACACTACGGACGAACACCAGTGCCACTTAGACAAAGTTCTGGAACGCCAACAGAGACCCGGGCTGACATGCAACCCCGAAAAATGCAGATTCGGAGCAACCGAAATCTCATTTCTTGGACACCTAGTCACCTCCGAAGGAATAGACAAACAACCGGAGAAACTAGAGGGCATCATCAACTACCCCCACCAACAAAATTGAGGGACCTACGGAAGTTCCTGGGCGTTTGCAACTGGTACATCCAGTTTGTCGACAACTGCGAGGAAACCATAGCACCCCTAACAAATAGGCTCAAACAAGGGACTAAATGGTCGTGGACTGAAACCGAACAGGCGGCATTTACCAAAATAAAACGCGCCCAGTACGATTCGCTAAAACTGTCGACGCCAGATTACGGAAAACCGTTTTGTCTACAGACCGATGCTATCGAGATAGGAGCTGGTGCCGTCCTTTTCCAACGAAAGGTGGATAATCGCCTACGCAAGCAAAAAGTTTAGTGATACGCAAACATGGTACGTCGCGAGGGGTAGACGGTAACGGTAAAACGCGAGTGGATCGCGATAATCTGGGCAACCGACAAGTTTAGACCATACCTAGAAACCCGCCGTTTTGACCTATTCACGAAAACTCGGCACTCACATGGCTCCACCGAGCCAAAAACACATATTCCAAGTTAACCAGGTGGGCACTACAAAACCACGCTTGTGCCCGGCGTACAGATCGAGGCGCCGAACATGCTCTCCCGCAACCCAATCACCGGGCCGCCTGTAGACGAGGAACGACTAGTAGGAGTACCCACCGCACCACTCATCACCACTACTATACTCCGGCCCACGAGAGATCAGTACCGTCACGCGCATGCAGAATGACCGGCAGCGACGGTTCGGAGCCCAATTTTCCCCACTATGTTCCGGAATGCCGCAATCGTCGTAATAGCCGACCGACACGTTGGTTAAGTGGGAGATGCTCCGTGGGCCGGAGTATAGCTCACCGGATGACAATCTGTTCGCAACGACAGACCCAGCTAACACTACTAATGGGCCCACAATCACACACGCTCGTGACATGGCAGGCCAATGAGCTCAATACACGAGACATAGCGGACAACATGACAATGGACGACCCAACACACGATACCTTAAGTACTACGGATAAAAAAAATCAATACATTTTTACCGATGGTCTTCTGTGGATAAATTTGGGTGAACACACACCCGTAGTCATCCCAAAAGACAAAACGCAGAACGTGATCTGGACATACCACGATCACATACTCGCAAACCACCCGGGCTGGAAAGAAACGTAGTTTTTTGAATCTCGAGCACATGAACCGTTTCTGAATTTTACGTTTTACATGTTATATATTACACACGGAAATATCACAATTTTTATAATGTATAGAAATACGGAATAACTCGGGAAATAATTATAATATTCGAAAATATTCACGTCAATCGTCGTCGATAACGAAAAAGGAGATAAGCGAGCGGCGACGTGAAATAGCGAACTCGCTGGTAGTATTATTATTGGTCGTCATGGAAGAAACGCGGAGTGCTCCCCGCGCGGATCTTGTACGCGTTATTAGCGTTTCGAAGAGTCTCGCTAGAGACTCCTTTCTGTGCATAAGTAACACCGATAAGAAACAGCACCTTGACAACCGATAGCGAGACTATTATACATTAAGTTCCGTTTCGGCGCTCGGACCTCTCACTCGCACGCATTGGTTGAATGCAGAGTGCGAGAGAGACAGAGCTAAAAACTGCAGTTTTGTGAGTCTTTTTCTTTCGTCCGTCATAGCAACGTCATCCAACGCCGCGCCGTAGCAACCGCCACGCGCCGGCCGCTACCGAACCGCGAACCTCACCCACAACAACGGCTATTTACAGCTAGCTAGTTTTACGTTTGCAGAATTATTATTAATTATTATTTATTTTTATTATATTATAAAATATTTTTTACGTACTCGCGTTGTTGCGATACCGAGGTCTCATGCATTTACATTATTACATACGTTATTTTACGCGATTTATTGTTACAAAACAACAGCTACGTAAATATGTACCTATTATTACTATTTTAATACTATAAAAATAATTATTATTATTAAATAATTGTGTTATTAATATAAATTTATAATTAATAGTTATATATTATATAATTATAAACATTTATATTGTATTTCTATTTTTATAGAATTATTATTCACAAATAAAAATAATAATTAGAAAAAATGTAATCCATAAATATAATATAATATATAAACCTCAGTATATCACAGTAAAACGTGCTTCGGAAAAATAATTGAAATCCTCAAAAAAACTACTTCGGAGAAGTAAAAAAGGCTTTCTGTGCGTAAGTTGAAGAGATTGGGAGAACAGATAGAACTTTGGTGTTAATAAAGATGTGAAATCAATCTCAAAGTTCTGTGCCAAAAAGGGCCACGGTTGAAAAAATAGAATTTGGGGCTTAATAAATAAGTGAAATCAATACCCAAATTATGTGCCTCAACTTGAAAAAATATCTTATTCAAAAAAATTTCGAGATGTTCAACTGTACAAACATTAAAAAAAAATATTAGCACAGAACGGCGTACAATAATGATGAATTAATAAAATTAGCCATAAATTGTCGACTTGTTTACGAGTTAATCTGTTTGATTCGAATTTTTGTTGACAAACTGTAATTCACGCCGTTCTGTGCTAATATTTTTTTTTAATGTTTGTACAGTTGAACATCTCGAAATTTTTTTGAATAAGATATTTTTTTCAAGTTGAGGCACATAATTTGGGTATTGATTTCACTTCTTTATTAAGCCCTAAATTCTATTTTTTCAACCGTGGCCCTTTTTGGCACAGAACTTTGAGATTGATTTCACATCTTTATTAACACCAAAGTTCTATCTGTTCTCCCAATCTCTTCAACTTACGCACAGAAAGCCTTTTTTACTTCTCCGAATTATTATATACGATTATTATATATATTATCCTTTGCAATGTAATAATTATTTAAGTTAATAATTTAATAATTAACCTACCTAAGCAAATTTAATGTACAATAAATATAGGTACATTACAACGTGTGTGAAGTTGGGTGACCAAAGCTAGGTGACTATTTTTTTCGGGCGGCTAGTGGTAAGAAACCTTGCACGTTGGGTTGCATTCTTTAAATTTCAAGGGTGCCTAACTATTGCATCGAAATTATAAAGTAGATGTCGCCCTATGTCATTTAATAACTATTTATTTTAAAAGTATATAAATAAATAATAAATTCTATTGGCGTCATTACCACGATAATTATACCGAAACCATAACTATACCGAATTATATAAATCAATATTAATTAAAAGTTAGGTTATAAATTGCACTAATTAGTAATTTCGAAGACACGTTCTAACAAATGTACATTGCACTTTTGCAGTTTACATTAACTAATTAAAAGTGTAAACTGTTTAACGATGTCATTTGTTAGAGATCACATTCTACGGAGACAGGTAAGTTTATGTTGTGTTAATTGTTTTAATTATGTCATGTTCCGTTTACCTATCCACATACTGAATGGTAGTGTCTAAACAAAAAATAGGCAAAACTCTATGTCTCCCTTAAAATGAGAAAATAACCAATTATTGTAGTTTAGTACAGATTACATAATTATGTATTTACATTTTTTTTATTATTATTCAACACCTATAAAAATTTTATTTTTTATTATTCATTTATACAGTACAGAGCTAATACCGACTAATATCCAATTTCACAGTATACAATATCAAATAAAATAAAATAATATTTCAATTGTGTTTATTTCATTGTTGGTTTGATGGGGATGTAGGGATGTGTTTGCTACCCAATGTTTTACAGGTTATCTGCCCATGTACCTATTATAAATATTCTAGGTACATTAAAAAGATGGATTTGGAGTTTATATATTTATTTATTTTTGTAAGTAAAATATTTAATAAATAATAATATATATCAAATTATGACTTATATCAAAGTTGTTACTTGTTTGTATAACTGTAAAAATATAGGTAAATAAATCATTTTCATGATGAGAAATAGTTTTTAACAGGTTTTAAAATAACTGAAACTGTTTCTATGTGTAAGGTAATATCATATTAAAGTTCTAAGTATTGAAGTTTTCAATATTAATTATTAAATATATTTGATATTCTCTTGACAATAACAACAAATTATAAGATATTCATTTTAAAATGTATATATTATTCAAATAGTTAATGTAATTGATTATTCAGATTCTGGATCTTAAGTGGCCTCAGTATTAACTTAAAACATACTTAAGTTATATTCATACATATTATAATGGTTTATATTTGAAATATTTCATTCATAAATGGGTAAAAAAAAAAATATCTTTAATTGAATTACTATTAAATACCATAAGTAATGAAAAAACATTTCTATGTTGTTTATTATTTGTAAACATAATATCCAGTCACAGTTCTATCATTGAAGGAGAGTTCATGTTTTTAGTATTTCAGCTCGCAAGCTGTTGCAAAATAAGTCTGATGGCAAGATTTCATGACATGATAAGTAAATTAAACTTTCTCTTGTACTTCCCATTATATTTATTTTCCCATAAATTTTCAGGTGGCATGCAGTCTACATTTACTGTTGTACACAGGATTGGATTATTGCATTTATTATTTAGCTCAGTATTGTTGTATCCTTTTTAGACTTAATTTAATTTAATTATTGAAATGATACATGTGTAATATTTATTGTTTAAGTATTCAATATTTTGAAAGTGACAATCGTCAGCACAGGCTACAGGCATCATAGAATTAATAACTTTTCTATAAAGATTTATTTTAAAATTAGCGTTCGTTTTCATAATAACATAATTTTTTAACAAGTAATACTTATTTTTTCAATTTAAAATTATTATGTCTTTAATATTTTTGTTCTCTTAAAATATCTTAATTTACTCGTATTATCCATGTGTGCCAGTGTGTCATTGTCACGAGTTTAATGATGATTTCTAAAAGTGTAAAATATTATTGAATACATTATTATACTATTATACTTTATTTTAAAAGTAAAATTTATGTATTTTTCAGGCGCAAGTGATCCGGGTTTTCTACACATTTTCTATTCGGTTTTCTTCGGATTTTTCCTCGCGCATTCAATTCGGTTTTCCGCTGCTTTTTCCTTGCACACTCACTTTGGTGTTTCTGCGGTTTCTACCAAGTACTAATTCTAAACATTTAATTGTTAGAAACATTAATTATTCGATTTATTCCAAGCGCTTTTACTTTTGTTTTCTGCGGTTATTCTGCAAAGTGCTAATTATAAACATTTAATTGCTAAAAATTGTTTTAATTGTGTTTTTATTATTTTAAGTTTTCATTTTTTACAGTGTTTTTTTATAATTTAATTCTTTTTTAGTTTTTATTTTTATAGTGTTTTTTATTATTAAATTATTTTTTAATTAATTATCTTTTATTTTAGTGTTAGGTATAGTTAGGTATAGTTAGATATACAAAAGTGTCATTGAATTACAATATCAGACACACAAATCTGCCGTTGAATTATTATTTCAGGCATACAAAAGTGTCGTTGAATTACAATATCAGGCATACAAAAGTGTCGTTGAATTACAATCTCAGACACACAAAAGTTTCGTACAATTTCCTATTTCAGTTATATAAAAGTGTCGTTGAATTACAATATCAGACACACAAAAGTGCCGTTGAATTATTATTTCAGGCATACAAAAGTGCCGTTGAATTATTATTTCAGGCATACAAAAGTATCGTTGAATTTATCAGACATACAAAAGTTTCCTACAAAAGTGTCGTCGAATTTATATCAGGCACAGTAGGTTAACAATTTGCAAGCTTAATAATGAGTTTAAAACATAAATTGAATGAGGTAGCTCAGTATATTAAGACAGAATATCCAGAATTAAATTTTGAGAATGTCTCTGTTTCCGATAGTTGTGTAAATAATATTTGCAATTTCATTTTTAAGAAAGATGGTGATCATAATTTGAGAAAATCAATAGTAAATGCTATTAAAAGAAAAAATTCATCTCTTCGTAAGTGTATTGAAACTATGAATTGCGCTGATGTGGCTAATAAATCAGAAATTAATAATAGCACAATAGTAGTATAGGGGTCACTATGGTACATTGCAAAATTCTTTTAATTATTTTGCAAATCGTGAAACGCAATAATTATTAAAATATTTTCATAGAAATTGAAATGCAAAATTCTTTAGTATAGGGTCACTATGGTACACTTTCATTTTAAATGCAAAATTCCTTAAATTATTTTGCAAATCGTGAAACGCAATAATTATTAAATTATTTTGCAAATCGTGAAACGCAATAATTATTAAAATATTTTTTCATAGAAATTGAAACGCAATACTTCCTAAAATACTTTTTCATAGAAATTGAAACGCAATATTCCTTTAATTATTTTGCAAAGTTTGTAATATTTATTTTTTTATTAGATCAAGAACACCAAAGAATTCTTCATCAAAATTAACAATATTACCTCTCAAATCTAAAATATAAATTTCTATTTTTTGAAACCTATTTTTACTAACTGGTCTATATATCATTTTATGAGGTTTAATCAAAGCACTATTAGAATTATATTGAAATAAAAATAAAACTTCATCATAATGAGATAGTTCATCAATATCATGTGTAATAGATTCTTCAATTATATTACAATGTACTTCTAATATGTTGTTGTTATTATTTAATGATGAATTTTCTCCATGATGTGTATGTATCCCTCCTAAACTTAAATTTAAATCTTTATCAAATGAAAAATAATCTTTTGTTGTTATTTTAATGTAATCACCATTATTTTCAAACTTCATAATCGAATTGAATAAGCTATTTAAATGCTCAATTGAATAATTTCCTTTTAATTCTGTTTTACTATTTTCATTAGAAATAATACCTTTAATATTTTTTATAAAACCTTGTGTATAAATCATTGCTTTCTTTGTACCTATTATTTTATAAAAAATATCTGGTGCTACTTCGTATGAAGCAGGCCATCTTTTATTGATAGGGATTGCTTCTGTTATAAAATCTCCAATATAATCAATACCTAAACATGTTGACAAATATTCATCAAAACATAGACCGATTGAGGCTGAAATATTTATAAAACCATCAATTAATTCAAGAGTTATTTTAGGAAAATCGTAACAATTCAATAAATTTTCAATTTCATTTATTGTGTATATTCCCTTAAAAATTGTATCCATTGGTATTTCACCATTTCTACCTAATCTAAATCTACAATCTTGTTCTATATTTATATAATTTTCATTAGAATTGGGATGATAAATTATTGGTTTACTACTAACTATTGAAAAATCAAATTCATTGTTTTCGAAACCTAAATATTTTTTTTAATTTTTCATCTAATTTATAATAACAAGGAGATTTAATTGTAATTCTATTAGTTTCATCAGAAAATGATATAATAAGTGGTTCTATTTCTTTGTTCAATTGTTCAATACTATATCTACCTGTTTTTATATGTATTATATTCTGTTTAATTGTTATACAACAGTCTGATTCAATATTAATAAAATCGTTGCCTTTCAAAACTATTGAATAGAGAGCTAAAAAATGATCACCATCATCATTGTGAATAGGTTTGTTTAATAGAATACTACCATTTTTCACTTTTATAAATACCATTTATAAAAGTAAATTTATTTTTTACTTAAAAAAAAATTAAAATCATGTCTTGTTTTCCCATTCTTTAAAAATGTTTCACCATTATAAATAAGATTCAATTTTGTTTCCGAATTTGTATTATAACATGTTATTTCGTTTTCTGTAAATTCATTTCTATCTGGTAAATTTAACATATATTCATCGTTTAATACAACTGATAATCTTTTTCCAAACTTTGTATCAATCTTTATGAACTTATTTACTTTGTATGGTTTTCCTTGTTCCAAATAATTAAATTTTATAAATGTATATCCATTGTTTGTTTTATTTAAAGAATCTTTAAAATTTTCCATTTCTATTTCTTATTTATATTAGAAAATAAAATTTTTTTTTTATTTTCAATAATTTTTTTAAAAATTTTTTCATTATAAATATAAAAAATGAGCGAAACTATATATTGTCTTAAATGTAAAATTCAAACAAAAAATATTAATGCAACTAAAATTCAAACAGTTAATGGTAGATGGAGAATTTCATCAAAATGTTTTATCTGTAACACAAATAAAAATAAATTTATAAAAAATTCTACAATTGGACATAATATTTCCAATAAAAAATTAAATGATACAGATAAAATGATATTAGCTAAAGAACTTCATAAACCAGTTAGAAAAAAATTTCCTAAACGAAGAATAATTACTAAAGCTATAGATGATTTATGGGCTGCTGATTTAGTTATAATGAGAAATTATTCTGATGAAAATGAGGGTTATTCTTATATATTAACTGTTATAGATACGTTTTCAAAATTTTCTTGGGCTTTAGAACTCAAAAAGAAAGATGGAATTAGTGTTTCAGAAGCATTTCAAAAAATAATAAAACAAGCTATATCACAAAATCATCAAGCACCAAAATTACTTCACGCAGATAAAGGTTTAGAATTTGAAAATAAACATTTTAAAAAAGTTTTGCAAGAATATGAAATTAAAATGTATCACACCCAAAATGAAGAAAAATCGTCAATTATTGAAAGATTTAATAGGACATTAAACAGTAAAATGAGATTACAATTTGAAGTTACAAATTCAAAAAAATGGATTGAAATTTTACAAAGTTTAATATATGAATATAATTTCAAAGACATACATCGATCTATTGGTATGAGACCTTGTGAAGTAAATAAATCTAACGAAGATGTTGTTTTTCACAAATTATTTTCTAAAAAAACAAACCTAAACCAAAAATTAAATTTAGTGTAGGTGATAGAGTAAGAATAACAGCTTCTAAAAAAACATTTGGTAATACATTTATTAATAATTGGACAAAAGAAATATTTATAGTTAATGAAATTTTAAACACAAATCCTATTACCTATAAAATTATAGATTTAAGCAATGAAGAGATTATAGGGAGTTTTTATAACCAAGAGTTACAAAAAACAACATTTTAATAATATGACCTAAGTTAAAGGAAGTGATATCTATAATAGAATATCTATTATAGTATATTTTATAAATATACTATAAAATATTTACGGTATCAAGCCCATGATTATGAAATTATAAAGTTGGGAGACACCGTGTCTCCCAACTCATTAGGATATCATATTCTAGTAACCGTATGGTATTGTATCATAATCTGGTAATATTATTCTTTTATCATAACCAAACGAGAATTTTTTTGTAACTTTCTTATTAACTATATTTTTAGTAAGCGTATCACCTGTTATTTGATTATATTCTAGTTCTATATTACTATCTTTATTTTTTTGTTCAATTAATTTTATCATTGATTCACCGTTAAGTTTTAACAAATTTTGATAATTCAAAGTAAATCCCTTTATAACCGTATATAATAATAACTTTTAGGACCTGTAGATGCCCAATCTGTAATATGTACATTTTCACCTAATTCATCAGTCCATTCTCCCAACATTGTTCCTGTTTTAATTTTATTAACACCATTATCTATATAGAAAATAGAATCGGTATCAAAATAAGCTACAGCTCTACCTAATTTATCTAACATTTCATATAATCTTAATCTTGCACTAGATGTTGTAAATAAAGCTATTAATATATTTGTATTATGAAAATTCTCAACGTAATAATCTTTATAATTATAACACATTTGTATCATATTGTCGTTTAATATTTTTATATTGATATTTTCTAATCTATCATCTAATAATATTTTATAGAATTTGTTGTGGATCTGTAACAAACTCAGTTTTTTTCATTTTTTGTCGTTGTCCAAATTTTCCCCATAAACTATTTAAACACAGCTTTGCTACAGCTCTCCTACCTGGATTATCACCTAATTTTAATTTATCTAATAAAATACCCATTTTATCGAAAATTGTTTTTATATACTCATCATTACAGCTATAATTATGTTTTGAACTTTCTAATTTTATTTTGATAAAATTATCTACATAATCTTTAAATAAATCTGTTGATTTCTTTTCAAAATGCCACACTTCATAAATTTTTGTTATAATATATCCTTTTTCCAAAGCTTTATTAACTTCATCTGTTGTCCATGTTCCTATAAGTTGTCTTTCATTTTTAGAATGATCACATCTTTGATTTTGGTCTACAGCACATTTATAACACAAAGGAAATAATAACTTTTCACTTTTTTCCATTTTTATTTTAACTGGAAGTACAGGATGATAAAGATTTCTTGGAGGTAAAATTTTACATTTAATTAAACCAAACCATTTTTTATCATATTTTTTTGGATTAAATATTTTTACGGGATGTCCTTCAGGATAATAATCATAATAATTCACAGTTGGATATAAACTACATACATCAATATAACGCATTTTTGTGTTTTTTCCCCTTAATTTTGTCGCATTTGTTCTACCTCCAAAGAAAGCATCTCTAGGATTAATAGGGTCAGCTATATCAGCTTTTTTCATTTTTTTGTATGTAGTGCTATTTATCCAATCACATTCCCATTGCTCAACAAGATTATAACCAGCTTTTTTTATTGCTGTACTTCTTTCAATTGTTTTTTGATACAAATCATCCATTGTTTCATGATTTATATTATTTATAGTTTCTCGATCTATATAACATTTAGTACAACGGTGTCAAAAACATCCATGATATTGATAAACAGTTTTTGATTTATTATCAAATCCATCTACTTTAGCTCCTGCTATTATTATTTCGTTCCCATTTAATGCATGTGAGATATTTTTATTATTAAAATTTTGTAACCACGTTATAGATTGTTTTGAATAATTTTCATTTTTTTCTTTATCTAAAACAGCTATAGTATCTTCTAACAAATATTTTGATCTGTAAATACTCATACAAACACCTGCTATAGTTGTATAGCAAAAAGGATCAATGCTAGCTATATCCAAAAATTGTTTTCTTAATTCTAAACATCCTCTTCGTAAAATATCTACATCTGAATTACAGTAAGCCTCTAATTCTTCTTTAAAAATAAATATATAATTTTCATTAATTTTTTCATTATACCATTTTTCAAATTCTAGTTTATTCTCTGGTTTCATTGTTTCGACTCCATAATATTTTTTATCAGGTAATTTACCAATATAATTTTGATTTTCTACTGTATTAAAGAAATGCGGAAAGTAACCTTTTTTCAGTTCTTTGAGACCAAACGTTTTGGGAAAACTACTGAGAGGACCTTGAATAAAATTAGAAGTATCTATTATTCTCATTTTTAAATATTTAATTTCTAATAACATTAATTTTGTACCATTATAAATTGTAAATGGTTTCAGAGTGTTATCAACCAAGTATTTCAATATAAATTGTGAATCGTATCCTTTTGCATAATGTGCTATAAATGTATAACCCCTATATTAATCAGATATTACTTGCTTACAAAATTCTTCATTTGTATCAAACATAATTTTATTTCCTTCAAAATCATGAGCAATTATTTTATTTGCGATATGAGTTCCTGTTTCTTGTTGAGCTTCATAATCAAAAAACAAATATTTTTCTGTATAAGAACATTGATATGGTTTATTTGTACCTCCACATTTTGTACATCCTACTAAGCATTTACCTCCTTTTGCTAATCTACTTTGCATATAACATTGATGTTCATTTATTTTCACTTCTTCTAGACAATTTCTACATTTACTATAATCACAATTATGTTCCCTATGTCTAAACAATATTCTATTACAATCAATACATTTATATACATAGGCACATACATATTCGTGATTATCTAAACATTCTTGATTATAACAATATCTATTACATTTTTCACAATATATTTTATTTTTTGTACTAATTGAATGTTCAAATCTCTCACCATAATATGTACACAATTTACATATATTTTTATTTTTATTTTTATTTTTACCACATTTATGTTTATCTTTATTTTGATATGGTTTATCGCACTTATTACAATAATAACACTATCCGTAGAAAGCTTTAGCTGATTTAATAACATCAAAATGATTACCATTTTTATACAAATAAATTTTAGTTTCTTTATCCTCACCCTTATAAATTAAAGTATTTAAATTTTCAGCACAAATAACATTTATTTGAATATCTAGTGCAAGTTCCACATTCTTAATATCATTCAATGTAAATCCTTCTTCGTTATATTCTGGTAACATATTACATAATTCTAAAGCTAAATCTTTTTGAATTTTTCTACCTATCTTCAATTGTTTAATTTTATTGGGGTCTAATTCATGACCTAAAATATTGTTTGTTTCAGTAGATAATGCAACAACAACAGCTCTCGGGCAACATAAATTATCATCGTTATTAATCTCAATAATACTTTTTTTTGTTTTTATATTTTCTGATAAATTAATTATTTTAGTTCTCCTTGAACCTCTTGGTATTTTCACTAATTGAACTTGAAAACTAGTTTCTGTTATATCAATTGTTTCAGCTGAAGTTAATATGTTAACAATAATTGATTTTAAGTTTGTTAAAAAATTATCAGATTTCATACCAGTAGAAATAGTATTTTTTAAATTTGGATTCATCACTATAATATTTATTTGATCACCTTTTTCATAACTTGAATTTTTTTGGACAAGTTTTAACATGGAATCTAGAGCTTTATGTACATAATCAATTTTGTATTTTGCATTACACAGCTTTAGATCTTTTATTAAAGCTTCTCTAAACCGAATTTTATATTCAGCTTCATGTATTTTAAATTTCTTTTGGATTTGTTTATTCATTTGAATTATATCTATCAAATCATAAACATCTGATGTTTTTTCTAATGAACTATTAAAATAATTTTCTTCAGTGAAAATTGTTTTTTCTAACTTCTGAAATGGATTATTGTTTAATGAACTATTAAAAACTTCATCCTTGAATATATCTTCTTGAAATTTACGAAAAGGTTGTTGCTTTCTTGTTAATTTAATTTTTTTTATTAAACATTCTTTATTAAGTTTGTAAATTTGTTTTATATCAAAACTTCTAGCTATTGACTTAAGCTCAGAAGTTGTTAAATCGCAAATTGTGTGACCTCTCCTAATTCTTGATATAAGATCATTTTTTTTAAGGGTACTATAACCCTTAAGTTTAGCCTCTTTTGCTATTAACTTAAGCTCAGAGACTTTCATATTTTCTAATATGCTTATAGAATTTATATTTGCCATTATTTTTATTATTTATTATATTTTTAAATTAATTTTTTCAATTTCTTTTTAATACATTTTGCAATTAAATATGGTATTTCGATTTTTATTTTTGATAGAACAATTCTATTAAAAAATGTTTTGGTGCATTTCAGATTTTTGAAAAATATTTTAAGTAATTATTGCATTTAAATGTACCGTGTGCCGAAGTCCCCCATAGGAAAATATTTTTAGTATTTTTTGCATTTCAATTTCTATGAAAATTATTTTTAGTATTTTTGCATTTCAGATTTTTTGAAAAATATATTAATAATTATTGCGTTTCACGATTTGCAAAATAATTAAAGGAATATTGCGTTTCAATTTCTATGAAAAAGTATTTTAGGAAATATTGCGTTTCAATTTCTATGAAAAAATATTTTAATAATTATTGCGTTTCACGATTTGCAAAATAATTTAAGGAATTTTGCATTTAAAATGAAAGTGTACCATAGTGACCCTATACTAAAGAATTTTGCATTTCAATTTCTATGAAAATATTTTAATAATTATTGCGTTTCACGATTTGCAAAATAATTAAAAGAATTTTGCAATGTACCATAGTGACCCCTATACTACTCACAATAATCAAATTTATTGAACATTGTAATTACACGTCTAACGATTTTGTAAATTACAATCACAAAACTCTAACTGACATATGTAGAAACATTAGAGTATCTCTAAATGATGCTAATAGGAATAAAGTGTACAAAGAATGTAGAAAGTACCTCAATCTGCCCCGTGTCTATCAATGGATAACACTGACAATATTGATTCAAATATTTTTTGTTTTAATGAAAATTCTGATAATGTTAATGGTACTTTTGAAAATTGCATTTCTTATTCGGTGCCCACAGATTCCGAACCTCTGGAAAGTGACAATGTTTCATTAGAATATACGAATGCATCGCCAGACTTTGATTTTATTCGGACTGAGAGAGATCCACTAATACCTAGTAGTACTCCAATTCTACTAGAAAACATAACCGATGAATCTGTTTTTGTTACCCCATGTAAAAAAGCAAATAGAAAACATGTACCAAGCCCCCTCAGAAATGCTTTCTATAAGAAAACGCCTGTAAAGTCTGGTGTTGTTCTACCTCTGGGAACAAAAAATCAATTTCCAAAACAATATGACTACAATGATATGGGGTGTCTTGAAGGATCTTTCAACTTTTCATTTGAAGAATGGTCTCTTATGAATTATGTTGATCTCGGAGGTCAATCCCGTTTGGACAAGACTAAATATCCTGTTATGTTCAGAAAGCGCATAAGGACTGTAAACAATACATGCGTTGTTAATGCAAAGAATGTCAGATATTTTAAATATCATTGCAACGTGTACATGTATTGTAGCCATGAGGGGTGTAAACATTTTAGAATTAAAGTCCAGCCAGCAAACGGAACATATGTGGCGAATGTGTATAGTTCTGGTTTGAATTATCATCACAATCCTAATGACAATGGTCTCACGAACCACGTGAAAGGGTTTCAGCGAGACTTGAACAAAGAAACGCTGAAAAAACTAAAGCGTTTTCCTTCAGGTCAGACACTGTTGACATGGCATCACCCACACAGTTGAACTGTGGGAATTTGCAAGGTATTAAATCAGATGACGTTGTCAGGAAAATCAGATCTGAGGCCTTGACTGCCGATGATTATGATAAAGAAGATTTTCATGATATTCTGTTGATGTGTAACGATAAAGAAAACAACTTTGTGCAGCATGTCGGTATACCATCTGTGCACTGCTATAGTAAAGAACAGTTGGACATACTAAAAATACTGATTAAAAATCAAGAACCAGTAACTGGTTATTTGGACGCAACTGGTACATTGGTCAGGAAAATTGACAAGAACACCAAAAGAGTTCTGTACTATGTTTTAGTTGTGAATGTCCCTTTACCTAGAAATTCGAGTGTCACGTGTCCCGTTGTAGAGATGATTAGTTCAGCACACGACATAGTTGCAATTTCACAATGGTTGAACGCTTTCAAAGCATTTGTCTTGAAACACAAATTGACTTGGCCAGTATTCACGAACATAGTGAGAGATTTCAGTTACGCACAAATGAATGCCTTGTGTATAGGATGGAATGGTTTTACTTCCATATTCGATTACCTCAACTGGTGTTACAGAGTATTGGTTGAAAACAATGACGGGTCTAATGTCACGATCATAAACATCTGTGTGAATCATTACACAAAAATCATAGTAAACCATGTCTATACATATTTTCAATCTAAAACAAACGACAGTAAAACTGTAGAAAAAACGAAAAGAAATTATGTTATTGATTGGATATGTTTACTGTTTAACGCTAAAAGTTTGGAAGATGTTGAAAATTGGTTCAAAATATTTTCATTAATATTGTTGTCTCCATGTAGTACAGGAAAAACCAAAAATGCCATTAGTACAATGAGAGACAAGTGTAATGTTAACCACCAACAGTCAAATGAATTGAACAACGAGGGCAAAGATTATTCTGAAGAAATAAATAAATTTCTTTGTGAATCAGACACTAGTTATTCCATGATGTACTGTAGATTTCAGCCCATCAAAGAACATGTTAAATCTAGCTTATTATTAGATTGTTCTGAAAATATAAGTAATGAATATTACGATGAATCCTATTTACACGAGTTTATAGTCAAGTGTGTACCATTCTTGGCACTTTGGACACCTATTATGAATAATAAAGTCAAAAATGGCATTGAAATACGCCAGAGTAATGCTACTGTTGAGTCTTGGTTTAAATCTGTAAAAGTTGACATACTTGATGGCGACCGAAGATGGAAATGCGGTCGGTTTTTAAGACTTATGAGAGAGCGTGTGATGAATGCACACAAACAAATTAAGTGTAATATCAGAAAAAAAGCTTGCACGCGTGCACTTGATTTTGACAATAAGTCTAGGCAGATAACTACCAAAAGAAAAATCTCGGAAGTTTCTAGCCATAACCATTTGGACGCAATAGAAAGTTGGGGTAAAAAAGAGAAACAACACAGACATCTCCAACACATCAACTACCGTCCTTTCAAAGCACTGTCGTTAAAAATCCCAAAGTCTTCTACCATTACAGCAGATAAAAATAACATATCGGCCAAAGTGGTCCATGGTATCGAAAGCCCTGTTGTTATAGAATGTGACAATGAGGCTGGGTTCACTGTTGATGAGCCTATGAACAACGACATGGTTGTACATGATTTGAGTAAGCCATTGGACGATTGTTTAACAAAATCAGTTTCGACACCTGGCAGTCATAAATCTCCGTTTCGACTACCAGCACCAGCTATTGATTTACACCAAAATATGCTCCCTAAAGATTTGGAGTACTATAAACCAATTAAGATGCCAAAAAATAAGGATTATCTAGTTGTAAAATATAGTAACATAAGAACTAGTGCTCTCAATTCTAACGCCACGACCGACCTGATTTACCCAGATTTTGATACATTGTCTGGAACAAACTGGGTGTCTAGCTTTGTTATAGATACTTGTTTGTTGTCATACGCTAAAAATCTGAGCTTAGAAAACACACACATTTTATCATGCTTTAATGTGAATTTGCTGTTTAGAAAAAGAGAAGTTGGGGAAGTGTATGACAAATTTACTTTGAATCAGAACAGTGTGGTTATTCTTCCATGGAATATTGGTAGTACTCACTGGATTGTAGTCTTTATAAATTTCAAAACCAGACAGTGTTATATCATGGACCCGTTTAGGCCATATGATATAAACGAACGAACAACAAAAGATCGTTTCCGTCAAGTAATTAAAAAATTGCAATCAGATGTCATCTACGGTGACGGCACACATTAATGTCCAACCTTAACACTGATTCCATGCCCTTTTGAAAATGTTCCAAAACAAAAAGATGCAATTAATTGTGGAGTATATATCATATATTACGCATTTAAATTTATGGACAATTCCAAGTTCAGTTTAGAGTTTGATCCTAAAGCTTATAGGGAATATTTAAAGACCTATCTATTAGAGAATTCCGACGACATGACAAACGTATGTTTATACTGTAGCTGGAACTCAGACAGGCACCGTTGCCGACCAAATGATGAATATGTAGAATGGGTGTCGTGTTCTCAGTGTTGTCGCTGGATAGCCATTAATTGCATCCCTGAAGAAGACAGAATTGTTAATTACGCAATTGATGATTTCTTCTGTTTATTGTGTAAGAAATGATGAAATTAAAATATATAAAAATGATTAGACTATAGAGTTAGGTTAGTATAGAGTTATATGAAATTGCATATCAAAATAGTAATTAAATTACTTAAGTTGTTTTATTTATGATCACAGCTTCAAAACACAATTTTTAACCACACCAGTAATGCATTTAATATATTATTTGACTTTAAATTTAATTTATTCATGCATAACTGACAGTCCGCAGTCTGTTTCAAAGTGGGACGGCATTTTGTGTTTTACTCAGGTATTTAATTTATATATTTAATGTATGAGAAGTGAACGTACTTTATATATGTAAACAATCCATTCATCGTGGAAGTCAGAACTTGTATCTTCATCATAGCTTTTCATCTCAAGTTGTTAGTTCATGACATTTCACTCCATACCATATTTATACACCAATACATTTTTCAAAGCAATATTGTTGTGTATATAAACCCTTATAACTGTAAATAAATAAAATTAATACACTATCAATTATTATGATACGAGTACTTACTAATTTAAGCTGTATGTGCTGAGTGTCGTGTTTTTTTTGTTGACGAAATATAGCGATAAATTTCATTCCTAAAAAAGACAGAATTGATAATTATGAAATCAATTATTTCTACTGTTTTCTTTGTAAATGAAAATATATAGAAATTATTACCCTATAGAGTTAACAAAGCACGCTACAAATTGCATATCAAAATTCTAGTTAAATTATTTGAGTTAGTTTTTTATGGACATTTTCATTAGATCTTAATTATTGAGAAGTTAAAAACATTACCCAAGACGCAATAAGATAAATAATAGATAACGACTAATGTCTGGTACAGTATGTCTGAATAAGTTATATAAGACAACTTCAGTAGAACATGTAGCCTAATATTAAACACGTTGAGAAAAAAACATGGTATTATCAAATTGCTATAGTATTTTTTTTAATTTGTTCTAAAAAATAAAGTTATTTGAAGAAATTAGCACAAAGTAAGTATCTAGGTTAGGTTAGGTTAGTAGGTATGTATAAATTACTATACATAGAAAGGTTAGGTAAATGTTATTTAATTTATTTATAGTTTATTCATTATATTTAATGTTAACTGGTTTTGTAACGGTAACTTGTAACAAAAGATAAGCACAACCTAGCAGTAACAGTCATTTCATCACAATCATCTCATATAGTTTAAAAACACAATTTGTAACCACACCAGTAATGCATTTAATTTATTATCTGACTTTTAATTCAATTTATTCATGCATAACTGACTTGTCCGCAGTCTGATATTTCAAGTGAGACGGCAATGAGTGTTTTGATTTGTTTGATTTATATTTAATGTACAAGAATAATTACTCACTATGAAAAAAAATAGATGTTAATCTATCGATCCATTCAATATAGAAATCAGAACTGATATTCCCATTGCATTTTTGTATTTCAAGTTGTTAGTTCATCACATTTCACCCGATATCATAATCATAAACAAATCATACAGTAACTATTAAATTATTTATGAAACCGTATCCAAAAACTTGGAAGGCACCATTTTCTTGATAAGTTGTCGATTACGTACTATCTGAAATCACACAAAAAAGTAAATCATATTATATTATTATCTTTGTTTTAATCTGGACAGTGTTCATCCGGGGGCGGACAGTAACCCTTGTACTAAGTAAAATATAGGGAATTACAATGACAATCATGGGGAATAAGAATTGAATGCATACTGTGAATACTAATTTACAAAATATTAATTAAAATATTTATAAATTAAAACAGACAAATTGTATTATAATAATCATTAAAATTAGGTACTGTTTTAAATTTAAATTTTGAATATTGTATTCTATGGGAAAACTCACTAATGATTAAAACAATAACTATCCATCTAATAATGTATTACCTTATTAAAATAAAATGTAGTTAAAAGTTGATATACTGTTGTTTATCATAACTTACCAATGATACAATATTGTAATATTGCAACACTACACAACTTCCGTATTTTACATTATAAGACTTTAAAAGTGATTGTTATAGGTAGTAATAACTTGAGGTTCACGGTTCAGTCACACTTTGTTTTTTCAATGGTTTGTCGTCTCCCTTGATTGCCAATATCGCATCTAGAAATATTTAAACATTAATGTAAAATAAAATCTACAAAATGAAGGTTTATCGAATACATCCTGCTAGTTACAATTAATACCTTAGAAATAACTTTTATTTTTTTCAAAAAATTGTAAGTCTCATAGAAATATGTTGTATTTTTATTGATGTATTTTTAAATGGTTTTCTCTAGCATTTGCTGTTTGGTACTTTACAAGAATTAAAAACGTAAACAATTTTATCTATAACATTAATTGTACATGTACTCTAAGTGTAATTTACCCAATGCTAAGTGAGTGCTCATTCCAGCGGCTTTCACTAAAAATCTATGACTGCAAAATATATTCACATTTTTTCCTTGATTTATGTGTGCATGAGTAAGCTTAGAAACAAATTTTCTGTTTGCTCATTGACAAATGCTTTTACATTTACCAAAATTTTTAACAACTTTTTTATGGCATATATTATGCCAGCTTCCAGACACAAATAAGCCATCTTTCAGAAGTGAACAACACAAATGAGTCTTGAATAACATCTCATCAGCACATAAGGTGCAGTCAAGAGCTTCAGTTTGAAAGTTAGACATTTTTAACTTGAAAAGTTAAAATAAAAAATCATATAATCAGGGGTTATTTCATATTTAAGGCAACTCTTGTTCTTACTTATGGACAAATGAAAGGTAGATTGTTAACGCTTATTATTTCGGTATTCGTTTAGTATGTGACCTAAAGAGTTAAAATCGAGTTTAGTATGTGACCTACCAAGACGATTATCTATATTATGTACGGGTACTGATCTATTAACAGGTAAGATGAATTTTTGAAATTTAAGTAAAATACAAAAAGTGTATTTCTAAAAATATAATTTAAATAAAATAAAACTCTTTTATAACAACATAATTTTATGAAATCTATTGAATAGTTTTGACATACCTATTGCTGTTATAGGTACCTATGTGTCTTCATTCATTTTGTTTAACTCATTTTGACATTGTTAAATGTAATCCTGTATTATTTTATATTTGTATATTGTATTACTAATATATTAGTTAAATAATTATTAACATAATTTTATGATTTTTAATTTAACTGTTTTTAAATTAATTAATGGTCCTGTGGATCATATACTAAATGAATACCCAATACGGTAGGTCACGCGGTCTGGTAGGTCACATACTAAACGAATACCATTATTTCATATAATTTGTGTACTTGTCCATAAGGGTTTCTCGTGTTGCATATTGTTTGAGATTGTACTACTGGGTGACAACAAATGTTTTTCACACACCGAGATAAAATTGAGTTTCTTTCTCATCCTTCAATTGTTGGCGTACAAAACATTTCTGGTTATTTGTTCACACCAAACCGACGAACCTAAACCATATTTATATAATTTTAGTAATCATACAAATTATATACACAGTGTGATCATGATAAGTGGAAACACTCAATAACCATGTGCAGGCTTCATGTATTTCAATTCTGCCTTTTTTGCAGACTAGTAAACAGTATTGTACACATTATAAAATAATTACACCATAATGGTAACAAGAATGATTCTTGTGACAGTTAATTTTGCGAATGTGCACAATATTTTTTTTTTTAAATGGCACGACCCATCTTTGACCACAAACTAATTTTCTTTGAATTTTTTAATTAATTTTAGTGGTTGAATTTCTTTTTTAAGTTAAAAAATGACCGAGTTATAGTAATCTGATTTTATGTTAACTTCGTATTTTATAATCTGTTTTACCCATGTATAAATAATTTGTGGTCAAAGATAGGTCTGTGCCATTTAAAGTAAAAAAAATATTGTGCACATTCGCAAAATTAACTGTCACAAGAATCATTCTTGTTACCATTATGGTATAATTATTTTATAATGTGTACAATACTGTTTACTAGTCAGCCAAAAAAGCAGAATCGAAATACATGAAGCCTGCACATAGTTATTGAGTGTTTCCACTTATCGTTATCACACTGTACACAGTTTAATAAAATTGTTTGATTAATGTAAATATCTAGATTTTTCACTATGGAAATTATGATTATGTTCCAGTAGTCAATACCATCATGTATTCCTAGACAAAATTTAAAAATATTATATTAAATATTTATTATAAATGGATCTCTATAAGAAATATTAAAAATCATATTGACTTACCAGGTAAACAAGTTAATGGTAGAGCTAAAATGTTTAGTGTACTTAGATTTCATTAATAAAAAAACCCTTCTTTGTCAATCGTGATTTGTTAAACGTTGATAACAAATTATTAAATATAATTATGGTTATGGTCAGCAGCTGGTACTGTTACCAATTTAAATATTGTACATTTGAGGTTATGTTTATAGATTTTATTCTAATCATGATTTAAGATATTACAATCTTATAGCGTTTTCCATCAGCTGACTGCACCAGTGTCCAGTCGACACCATGAATTTTGGCGGTGTAGAAAATTATAGGATACTGTGATTATGGTATCAGTTTTCGCGTGTAGTGTGGGGTTGCTACTACTGCCACGATAATATAATGCTCCGAACATATTACTCCGAATCACGGACTAAGATATAATGGACTGGAAACGAGCAGCTTATCATGGCCTTGAATGTATGTACAAGAGGCAAAGTGCGGGGGGTCGCTATCTGTTCTTGGAGTTCACAGCGCCCTCTGTATTTAACACGGACTAAGATATAAATTGTGTAGCCAAATAAAACCACCGGTAGCGCTGAAAACTTCAAGAACAGTATTCTTATCAGCTAAGTGACATCTTTTCGTGGCCGTCCCCCGATCCCCGCCGGCCATGTCGTTTCCAGTCCATTATATCTTAGTCCGTGCTCCGAATGTAAAATGCCACGAATACAAGTTATCCGATTATATACAACTACGAAGGTAGATCAAACTACTCCGATATTATTAATATTATATTATTATCATTGATAAACTGTAATATCAATTGATATTACCATAATTGATAATATTAGTGTTATTAATTAATTTATTTTAATGTAAACGGGATGAACATGAAGCCAATAACAAATTAATAGTTATTACATTAGTAAACTTAAATCTATTTAGTTGACTGTAATGACAGTAATATAAACACAAAAACAAATAAAATAATAATAATAATAATAATAATATCTTGAATAATGATACAAATAATAATATCTTAATATAATAAAAAAAAAATATTAAACAATAAATAATATAAATTATAAAATAATATATATACCTAATATAATACTTATATGTATAAAACCACTGAACCATAGGTCACAGATGATATGCAAAACATCGAATTTTGGTTGGATGATTATTATAAGAAAGTATTTAACTTGTATATTCCTATATTATAGGTTTTGAAATTGGAATATGTACTAGATTAGTGATTACGTACCTACAAGGCCCAATTATTCTATTCTGTGGCCCAAGAGGGAAATTATTCAAAGGGCCTCTCAAAAAGCATTTCTACATATTACCTACTCAAATTCTAATGATCTTTCGTTGTAGTATTTCTAGTGGTCTAACAGCGTACTCATTTATACCTTTCCCTAGCCAGAGATGTAAAATTTCATGTTTTCACTGACTTGTTGAAACTTTTCAAAACAATTTAAACTTATGATTTAATTTGTTTTGTATATGATTCAATAGCTTTTTTTACACATCTAAATAATATTATAAAATTATTTAAAAATGATTTACCTATGTAATGCAACTAGTAGATGCTGGCTATCTTATTTGCATTTAAGTGGTAATCATTGAATACTAATAATAATTGTATCAAAGCGGTGTTTAATTATTTATTTTCCTAGTAATTTATAGATTTTCCAATAGAAACTAATATTAACTTTTATGACTGTACCAAACTTAGAAATCCATTCATGAAGTGATACTATATACTTAAAATAGGGAATATATTTTTCAAAAAACCTAAAAACGGTGAATGATTCCTACATTACCTGGTTAAATTAGTAACAACGCGAACGCTGGTGGCGGATCGGGGTGAGATTTCGGCCCGGGGAAATACAAAGAATAACTGCCCACTTACTAATTTACCAAATATTTAATTTTTGCCAACATAATATAATTATGTATTACTATTTTAACATAACTACAATTTTTTTAACACATTTGGCGAGATATTTAATTTATATAAAACTTTATTCGTAGTACCTATATACACATCGATATCAAATTTATTTTTATTTTTGAACAGTTTATGTTTACACATTTATAATAGTACTTATAATTATTACTTATAGGTACCTACCTATATAACACAGTAAAAGTGAATAATTTAAACTACTAATTTTACGGTTTTTGTGTTTAATAAGAAAGGTTATTACCTATTCAATAATATTTAATAATGCGCTTTTATAATTAAACTAGCTGATCCCGTGCACTTCGTCGCCCGTTAAATGGATCAACTCAATACTACCTACTCAAACTTTGTTCAATTCATTATTCAATATTCGGTGTATGGTGTTCAAAATTTATCTTATCTTTCCCGTTGCCCTGAATAAAAATTCTGAATCGCAGCAGTACATTATCAGGTAGGCAATCTACCTGCGGTAGATCGCGGACCCCGTGCTGTTTGTACGGAAGTGTATGATTTAACTCTAAAGTATCAAAGTTATACCAAGTTTATTTTGATGTAATACTGTGGATTAATATAATAAATTTGGTTGCTCGTAAAAAATCGCAACTCTTAAAAAAATTATGATTGTTGAACTCCTTTTGGGTGTAATTTTCTGCGGTAAGTGCAACTCTGCCACCCTGGTAAGCATTGTTCAATAATTCGATTTGATGCAAGCTTGTACCTGATCTGCCCGAATAACCAATGGCAACCAATAAATAAATGCTAATTTCTAATGTAGACTGTAACCAATGGCAACTATAAATAAATAAAAATAAAATTTCCAATTTCTATCGTGAATCTCAATGTCCCTGTTTCAGCACCTATTTAAAATGCGAATTTTGGCAAATCCTTTCTTAGCGCACGTCTATATTATAATAGCTATCTGTATGCCAAATTTCAGCCAGATCCGTCCAATGGTTTGAGCTGTGCGTTGATAGCAGTCAATCAGCTTACTGTTTTTTATATACAGATATGGTTGCCATGGTAATATGGACACACACACACACACACTGACATACATTCATTTTTATATATATAGATTGATATGAAATCTTGGTAACCTTAGTAACCATGGCAACCTTGGTAACCATGGTAACATGGACACACAGACACACACACTGACATACATTCATTTTTATATATATAGATAAGAGCTTATAATTTACTTCCACTTAATATACCTGATAGGTAAATTAACAGAATCAACACGCAAAATCTATGTGTATCTTTTTATTTTCTAAAAAAATGCTATATATTACATTTGCTGTTTTTGCTTTTCGAAAAATACTATATTTTTGCTTTCTGTCACTCATCGTTGTGTCTGTACTGAATCGCGGTAAAAAAGTCCGAAGTAAAAAAGTCCTAGGAAAAAAAGTCCGAGGCATAAAAAGCCCGCCGTCAATTACACGGTGGAGTATGTCCACCACCTATAGATAATAAATATCTCTAACGTTTACAATATTATGCGAGGTGTAGGTACACCAATAATAACGAAGACCTCGAGACTACGACGACGACTAAAAAGTAAAAACTATTACTACAAAGAAGAATCAAACATTTCATATTGTCATATATTATGGTATATTTATTTTAAAAAAGAGTAATTTGGTGGTGTGGGAGACTTTGCCCCCCGCGGCTCTATTTTCTTAAATTAACTGGACCCTCCCCATGACACATTCCTAAATACGCCACTAGGGAGATTTAAATTAGCTTTAAAAATATTAAAATATGTAAACAATAATGAAGGCGTACACTGTACAATGACTACGGAGGGGCGGCATTGCATATTATATTATGTCGTGAATCCACTTTCAATGGCGCGTATATTACGCGGATTTTTCTCCCCGGCCACTCGCCGATAACATTATGATTGAAATTACTATCGGGCGGCAGTTTCACTAAATCCGTCGACCGTCGACCGAATTATTAAAATAATATTGACATCGACATACCGACGATATAATATACGATAACACGATGTTACAATATAATATATTTTCAATTACTTCTATACATTTTTATTTTTAGATAATTATAATTTATCTAGCGGTATCGGACTCTCCTGTGACGAGCCGCCCCGGGTATTATTGGGCACAAAACGGCACAACGTCAACCAAGTGAAGTGTTTATTTACATATATACGAATTATTGTACATGCCTGTTGTACATGTTTCGTCTCGACGACGGATTTCGTACGGCGTGGCGGGGGATGGGGTAGTGGTAGAGGTAAGTGATGACATTGTTTCCGTGGTGCTACCATGTACTATTTGAAACGCATAAAATCTAAATATAGTACAAGACGTTTATTACGAACATTGTATTATTCTGTTACGAATTACGATGCTTTATATACAGTGGCGTACATTCAAATTTGCTCTGGGGGAGGTTTAAAAAAAATAACCAACTCTAAAACTTTCTCTTTGCAACTACCCATTTTCCTAACAATCAAACACATTACACGTATAAATATTAATAGGCAAAATAGTAAAACAAATACAAAGGTTTACGTAACTCATGGCAGTTAAATATTATTTAATATGCACATAGTAAGTACAGAATATTATAAATATTATATTATTAATTATTTATAATAAAAATTCTATTGATTGTTATATTCTAAATTCGAATGATTTTTAAAGTCTTCCAATGCATGTTTCCAATCATCATATTTTTTTAATACAAATGCTCCCAATTTTTGGTTATTAACACCGGCTTCATTTTTAGTAAAAGCAACACAATATTTGCAATACGCACCATTGTTTACTTCTGAATAGGCCAACCAGGGAAAGTTAATTAGCCATTTATATTGAAATTTCAACCTCAAAACTTTTTGTTGTTTACCGACTACTGATATTTTGATAAGAAAATTGTAATTAATATCAGGGACCCAAATTTTGCTCAAAATTTCTTCTATTTCACTTTGCGTTAACAATTTATTTGTGTAATGTGCAATGTCAAAAATATTATAACTGGAAGATGTACGATTAATATCTGTAGTCGAAGGTGTAAACTGAGTGATAGGTGTATCAGATGCAGATGCAGTTGATGGTAATGAGGAACTAGAGGAACTTATAACTGTTTGAGTTGCATTTAATGAATTTGACAATGAATTCATTATTGAGGGTGGTTTCGAAAAAAAAGATTGCAGTTTCGATTGATTTTTTTCAGCCATGATTACTATTTATTTTACCTTCAAAACCTAAAATATATCGAAATCGAATGATAATGATTATGCTGTGATAATAATAATTTTTAACTTAACTACTAATTTACTAAATTTATTTTTTAATCAACGTTAAATTAACGAATTAATTTTTTATTTGTAAGTTAATTTATTTTGTTTTTCATTTTTTTACATTTCATTATTTGAGTCTATTTTGTTGCCATGTCAAAATTTCAATAATATAGACATAATATTATGATATAGTTTGCCGACACTAAAATCTAAAAATAAACAAAAAAAAATAAATCAATTACCTATTGATTTTATGGTTTACGGTTTTGGGAGATTATTAATTATTATTAAAAATTATTATTAACAGTATTCACGTTGATAGTTAAACATTAAAATTAAAAATACCTACTCAATACTCATCGTATTATGATGTACACAAATAATATCTGTTTGAAAGACAACTAAAATATATAATACTTATTTATTATTATTTATTACTTATTACTTATGTGATAGGTAACTTCTGTACTTAAAAATACAATATGTACTATATCTATATGTGTATGCATATTAACTTAACTGAGTTAAAAAAAAAAACTCAAAGTCTTGTGTGTTTATAATGAGTCGGTCGAGATAAAGACAATATGAATATGTATTTATATCCGCACGCAACTAACTGACTGTGTACGATCAAAATAATGTCTATTTTGATTGATATACCATATTATACGGCACCCATAATTTCGTTATGAAATCTTTTTTCGTTGTTGGTTAAGTATAATGTTTACTGTTTGCTCAATAGTCATATTATAATGACGTATATTTGTGTATACACGGTTGATTAATAATAAGAAATTCATCAATAATATCACATTATTTTTTTATTTTTTTTTTGGTCCTGGGGGGGGGTTTGAACCCGAAAACCCCCCCGTATGTACGCCACTGTTTATATAAGTATATAACGATACGTCGATGTCCCGTGTACAACGATTCCCAGCTATGTACTTGATTGGTTTTAAATCTCACGTTTAGTATGTTTAGTCATTCGGATATAACGATCTTATTTTCTTGGTTCCCTTAAAGGTCGTAATAAGCGAATATTTGTATGAAATAACATGCGCAATCAACTAGAAAATCGACTATATGTCAAATATCACAAAAAAATTGTGGCTTACTTACTAAGAGTCCTACTGATTACCAGTGTCGGCCTGGCACACCAAAGGCCCATGGATCAGTTTTTTAATCGGCCCCATAGTGAAATACAAATTAAAAATAAATTAAATACGAATTAAAAATCGCGGGTCCCTCGACATATGTCCCATTTGTCTTCCCCTAGCGCCGGCACTGTATTTGCATTTCGAAATAAATCAATTTCGAAGGCCAAACAGCCGGGCGGTTATCCTAACACAATCGCTGTGCACATTTGTACAGTGTAAAAACTAAGACAAGTCAAAACACGCAGCCAGCTTTATAATGGATTTTATGTTTACATTCGTTTCTGTGCACATAAAGCCGGGATTAAACGGAGCGGGTAAAACCACACAGTAAGGAGACCGACAAGACAATTGTTGTGAAAAAACGCGCCGCGCACCGGTTATCTGTTTTTTTTCAAAACTATCTTCATGATGTATGTGATTGGTGGGGGTGTGTGGGATAGCAACGGCTAAGACTCTTGGTGGCGACTAGCGACAATCGTCCATCGACCATCACTAACTTTTCTCCGGTCTCATAGTACGGACCACTTCCAACTACCGACGTAAGTACATTTTCACATTTACGTATTTACCTTTTACTTTTTAGTATTTTTTTTTTTTATATAAATTTTATTGTAAAAATATAAATAAAATGATTTACATATTATTAAAATGTTCACAATAAAGTATCTACCTCCTTTAAGCGTAATGCTTGTGATGGTGGTAGAGAGTTACATTACATAATATAATAAACAAAATTACACACAAATAAACCTAATTTAAAATTAACACAAATAAAAAGATAGAGTAACATAATAAATTTCATAAGTAACATTCACTTAATCCATATTTTAATTATTATAATATTGAAAAATGTAACATATCATTATCCCTTTCCTTAATTAATTATTGTTGGATAAACTATAAATAACCGTGGTTCAGTGGTTGTATTTATTTATTCTATAGTATAAACGGATTACGGACACGTCTTGCTGCATTTTTATTTATATTTGATTTATTTTAAACATATTTTCATATTTGTGTCCTTTTATTTTAGCACAATATACACTGTACAGAATAGTCATTATTATTTATTATTGTAGTGCAGCCCTAATATATTAATTTTATAAAACAACATATCAATGACAATTCTGTACCATTTATGAATGGTGAATGAGAGTGGCCATTTATTGCCGAATTATATTTTTATACAACATGCCATATAATCTTAAAATCTCATTTGAACTTTATACCTATATTAATTGAATGTCCCTATAATATAGATGTCGATCAATGTTTATTTCTCTACTGGCGGTGGTGGCGGCTGGAACGGCGGCGGTGGTGGCGGCTGGAACGACGGCGGTGGTGGCCGCGGTCGTGGCGGACGCGGTGGTGGCGGACGCGGTGGTGGCGGACGCGGTGGTGGTGGTCGTGGCGGCCGCGGTCGTGGTATTGTAAACGGCGGTGAAACGTTGCAGGATCCCGATATAGCGCCCTCCAACAGACGCCAGCGTAAGTATATTTATTATTTAATTAAATTTCAAAGAGATAATATTTAGTAAGAAATCCCTGTCAGTCGTCAGAGAAGGTCTTCACCCTATTTTCATGAAATTTCAATATTTTGAGATGACCCCACACCCGAATGTCGTTGATGATTTGGCAATACCTCGTATCTGACATTTCAGTAATTGTTCAGGAGGCTCAAAAAACCGGTTTATTTTGTTTGTAAAATAGGAAAAACCTCAATTCTTTAATATTTACTAAAAAAATATAATTTAATCACTATTTTTTAATTATTTCAATTAATTTCATTATTTTTAATTTTTTTAGTGTAGATACGTGTTATTCCAACAAAAAAAGTTTTACGTGGTATTGCATTATGACGATACAAGTTATTTCAAAAATTATGAATGTACTTACGTGGTATAAAATTATATTACCTATGTAATTATTATTTTTGTTTATTTTACAATTCATAATATTTTATCTAACTAATATTTTTAGATTCTGTTTTTAATACAAACTATGAATTAATTAGGAAAATATTTTTAAAAAAAAGTAACAATTAATTCTTTAATTTTGAAATTTAGGTACCTTTTTATTGATTCTAATATTATTATTAGGAATTGCACAGTTTACTTTAACATTAAGACAGTCTTTTTTTTTCAATAAATTTTGGAATTAAAACTTAAAAAAATAAGACGTATTCATAGTTACTCAACAAAATTAAATTTTTTTCTTATATTTTTCTTATAAGTCAAACAATACAGTATAACAAAAAAATTAAAAAATACAAATATTAAAATTCTTTTGATATAAAAACAATAAATTAACTCTTTTGTGCTTACACCATTTACTTTAAAAACAAAATAACATACTTTAAAACTAAAAATATTAAATCATTATTAGGAATTGCACCGTTTACTTTTACATTAAGAGTCTTTTCTTTTCAATACATTTAATAACAAAACTTAAAACTCAAAAAAGTTAACTTTTTTCTTTATAAGACTTAAATTTATCTAACACTACACTAAAACAATAAAACTTAACAACTTTAATCAATGTATAAAGAACAAAATAAACTCAATATAGGTACTAAAAATATTAATACTTAAAATAAATTAGACATTTTTAAATGTCTTGAACTTTCCTCTGCTTATATGAAGCTGCATGAGGTAATGTATCATAAAATGAATGTGTGTCAATTGGTAATACATGTTTTAATTTCTGTAAATCTGTCCATTTAGATAATGTTAATGGCAATTGGCTACTGTATAGTTTTTCATAATCCTCAGTTAGCTTAAAATATTTATTTCTAGGTAAAGGTAACATTTCATAGGAATCACTGAATATGGTTTTAAAATAAATCATTTTAGTAGCAGGATCATACTTTAAACATCTTAGGTCTCTGACTTCTGGATCTCCTTTACCTTTACCTGGTCTAATAGATGAATAAGTTTGGTTTTTTTTATAATCTGTAAAAAATGTATGGTCTAAAAGAGTTGCTTTATATGGAGAAGGGTTAACTCTAGCTTCTTTAGTAACTAGAATGAAGTCTGATGGCAAATGTATTTCTGTATTTTTTAACTTTCGTTCAATACAACTGTGGACACTATCACAACTCATCTGCGTGTGGCCTTTTTCCAAAAATTTTTGTTCTATAACTACATTATTGAGAACAGCAAAGTTTAAAAGTGCACTTGACAAGACAGAATTTCTGTTTTGGTAGCCACAGCCATCAGAGTATAGAATTATATCTTTTTTATTACCTTTGTTATCATCGTCAATGCAATAAGTTTTGAGATGATGAATGATTATACTAACAAATACAGAAGCTTCAAGTTCTCCTTCGCACTCATTCCACCAGTAATTGTGACAGTCATGTTCATTACCTACATTGTATAGTGTGAAGTTATGCACTTTTAGCTTCATTGAATAGTAAAGAGCGCTTGCGTTCATGGCCGGACATAACTTTACGGCTTGTACATCCATAGTAAAAACAATTTTTTCTAGATTTTTTGCTTTTTCTGTATCAATATCTAATTGTAGTCTTGCCATGTTTTTATTCAATATGTGTTTATTATACACTTCTTCAGACACTTGATGTGTTTTAAAAGAACAGCATATATCACATTGGTCTTTTCTAGGTTTGTATAATGAAAATTTTTTTGATTTTATATATTTAGAAAAGCAACTCCTACTTACAGGTTCAATTTGAAACTCTTTGGCTTCTTCTAAATATAAATTATATAGTTGTTGTTTTGAATCAAATGGTCCTTCTAAATAAAGCCTGTTACTTTGTTTTCTGCAATAGTGACTTTCCATTACTGGAAGTCTTGAGAACCAGGTAGTAAAATGTTCATACCTAACTGTAAATTATGTTTTGAGTCTTGGTACCTCATTTTCAGAATCTTTTTTATTTTGATTATTAGTTTTAATATTTTTAGGAGATAATCCTTCGGACGACTTCAACCAATTGTGTACCATCCAATCACTAAGATCCAATGTTGCTAAGAACATCTTTTTGCAAACATTGAGTTTTGTATCATTTATATCTCTTAAATGATACTTGAACGAAACAGATCTCCTGCTGTCAGCATCTTCACCATTAGTTTTTCGTTTAGTATCAGCTTTTTCTACTAAATTAATAATATATGATTTTTTTACTTCCCAAGTAGTAGACCAAAAACATTCAAATAAGTTAGATCTGTCTTCTTCAGAAAAAAGATTACATTTCTTAGATTTTCGACACACACTGGAGTTACAACGTGGTTTGACCTTCCTATTTTCTCTATCAATGTTTTGGAACACAGTTTTCCCTTGTCTATGATATCCAGTATATTTCTTACCATGCATTCTTTGATTTTTAGCTGTAATGCGTTTCATTTCTCCAGTGTTTTTGTTTCTACCATCACTTTGTTGATCACTAACTTCAGTGTGAGTTATATTTTCATTTTGTATAACTACTTCATTTATTCCTGGTTCTACATATTCAACGTCATCAGACTGAGCTATCATTTCAATGTCATCAATATTTATACGTTCACATGAATCTAAAAAAAAATTGTTTCATTTAACCCTTAATTCAATTCAAGTCATATTACCTATACCTAATATCTTATTGTAACATTTCAAAGTAAAATTACCTTTGACTAGAGTATGTTGTATAGAATAACTTTGTTGATCACTAACTTCAGTGTGAGTTTTATTTTCATTTTTTAAAACTACTTCATTTATTCTTGATTCTACATAATATTCATCGTCATCAGACTGAGCTATCATTTCAATGCCATCAACATTTATACTTTCACATGAAACTAAAATAATGTTTTATTTAAAATTCAATTCAAGTCATATTACCTATACCTAATATCTTATTGTAACATTTCAAAGTAAAATTACCTTTGACTAGAGTATGTTGCATAGAATCACTTTGTTGATCACTAACTTCAGTGTGAGTTATATTTTCATTTTGTATAACTACTTCATTTATTCTCGGGTCTACATAATATTCATCGTCATTAGACTGAGCTATCATTTCAATGTCATCAATATTTATACGTTCACATGAATCTAAAAAAAATTGTTTCATTTAACCCTTAATTCAATCTAAGTTATATTTTATCGTTATATTTTGAAGTAAAATTACCTTTGACTAGAGTATGATGCATAGAATGATCTTCTACTATAGATTGTGCAGATTTTAGACTGCTATTGTTTACATTTTCACTATTAAACAAAACTGAAAATAATAATCAATCAATCAATTCAACTTCAACAATAAAATTCATGTATTGTTAAATAATAAATCACTATAATAAAAATAATCAAACTTTATGTACCTTAGAAATTAAAAGTTGATACCAAAAAAAAAAAGCAGTTCTAAATAACATTATATCATTTTATTCAAAACTAACTTCTGATTTGTTATTTAAAAATGTAATTTCTATAGTGAATAATGGCATGTTTAAATTAAATATTTCAAATACTACATAATTTTATAACATAATATACCTACTACACTATTATAATTATTATATATTAATTCAGTATTACATTACCTTCATTAATTGTAATTTCTGAAGAGGAGTTACATGTATCATCACTGTCACATAACATTAAAAATTCTTCGTTTAAATTATCATTAAACTCAAATTCATTACTAGGATTTTTTGGCACTTCGATAATAATCGGGTTAGGATTTCTAGCAATGCTCAACATCATTTTTGTCCGTCTCTTCCACATTTTGGTTTTTTACTAAAGTACTTGTAAAATCAGATACAATTTGTACTTATCACCTACTACTACGATATTGAGTATAATAATTAAATAACAAAATCACAATAAAATAATAGAAATGAATGAATCAATAAACAACACATTATTAAAGCTAAATAATAATAATTTATACTACAATGCAATGCTGAATGCACCATTATCCAGTTTACACTATGCCGTGTGTAGATACGAGTAATTGTAAATCAAATTCTGATACAAGTTATTACTCTAACGTATTTTCCCAGAATATCAGTAACCATATTATATTTTAACCTCAAATAGTTTTTATTCTCCTTGAAATTCTGAATTGAATGATACCAAAATGTCAAAATCGAAAAATTGTCAGATACGAGGTATTGCCAAATCATCAACGATGTGTTGTTTCAGTTTTTTTTTAGATTCTGAGTGGAACGACGAATGTATTGATTTTACAATGATGTGTTTTTTTTTTTTTTTTGTGTCTGTGTGCACGATAAGTAGTCGAAATAATGCTTCGATTTTCAACTTCAGTATCTTGTTCGATTGGAAAGTGAATATCGTTGATGCATTGTTAAGGTCAAAATTTAATATTCCTAATAGTTTTCATAAGCGCCGGGAATAAAACTTTACATAAGTACCTAATGGATATTGTGATATGATTAATTTGGAATTTATTATAGCCTGTAGGTACCTATTAGAGGTCAATGTTTTGAGTCTTAATAGAAATTTGCTACACTAAACCTGTTTAAAATTATCCCACATTATCCCGCACCGGGATAATGAACCATGTAAATGATATGGTCCAAACATCCCGGTGCATTATTTTTCACACCGGTTTAATTTGGCGAATTTCTATTATAATTATTATACTATATTATAATATTGTTCTTGTAATAGGTAGTCAAAGTGTGTTTTCTCTAACAATCTTAAAGGAGTTACTAACGTTTAACATTTTACGTATACAATAACCCATTTCACTGTTATTTTACATATATTAATTTTTTTGATTTCATAGGTTGCGAGAATTGCGGCTGGAATGGCCATGGTACCGGCTCCTGCCAGAAAACGGCAGTGGAGGGAGCACGGGCCAAGGCCGCCAGGGCCGCAATTGCTGTTAGGAGGGCTGAAGCAGCAGTAGCAGCAGCAGTCACTAAGGCTGAAAGGCTAAGTGCACAAGCTGCTGCTGCTGCTGCGGCTGCAGCAACAGCAACAACAACAACAGCAACAGCAACAGCAACAACGACAACAGCAGCAACACAGCAACAGCAACAACAACAACAGCAACACCAACAACACAATCTAGAAAACAGCAGCAGCAAACCAAAAAAAAAAAAAATGTACAAAAAAATTAATTAAAAACTAAAATAAAATTAAAAAACATAAATTATATGGATGTTTTTGTTTTCCGCTTGCCATTAAAAGTATTCAATTGTTGGTTTTTGACTTGAGATTTAAATGCAACTTTGTGAATAAGAGTATGTCTATTGACTATGTCTATAGTTAAATTTTAAGGTTATAAGTTAAAAGTTGCTTAATTGTTCATTTTTAATTACTCATATTTCTACATATTAGAATATGACACAGCTAAATGTTTGTATGAGGAGTTTGTGAGAACAATTATTTTGTAAGTTATAAAGTGTATAACATTAGGGTTCATTAAAACATTAGTTAAGCATAACTTGTAATAATTAATATATTATATTGTGTATGGTTAGAACTGAGGGCAATATAACTTAAATAGAATATTCTATTATGCAGCTTGTATTGGAAATAGGGAGTTTTTATTATTACTAGTTAATGACAAATAAACATAATATAATATATACAAGGAATAAAAAATACTATAAATCAATTTAAAAATTACAATAGGTATTCTTATAAAATAATATTTTATCTAAGACAGATGTTCTAAATGATTAATAATATAATAATATACTATAATATAATATACTGGACCAATAAATTATTTACCTGAAATAATTTAAACGATTATAACTTAAAAATTAAAAATTTTAAATTTTAAACTAGTCAAGTAACAGTTTTAGAAGCACTTCTTAGTGTTGTATTTAAAGTTAAAATCTGTGGTCAATATTTGCACTATGCAGGTTTTATAAAGAATTTAGTGTTGTACAAAAACTGTTCAATTCGAAAATACTTATTAGTTATTACTATATTTAGAATTTACATTAAAATAGAACATTATTTTTCTGAATAATAAATAAAATCAAAATATTCACATTGTACATGTTCTAAATATTAATATTAAAATTAAGTAGGTATATTATGACTGTATGAGTGTAACTAATATCAAAATAATGAATAATAATGCACGTCACTTGTAATTCCGAAATTAAATATTTACATAGGTACTAAGCACTTCATCCACCATGATAAACAAATACAACAATTTCAGGGAGATGACCAGAATTAGTATTTTCTTTACGAAAAGTCAAGTACACAAACAGTATTGTGAGGACCAACCATTTACAAAGCCTTTCGCAATATACTGGACCAATAAATTATTTATCTGAAATAATTTAAACGATTTTAACTTAAAAATTAAAAATTTTAAATTTTAAACTAGTCATGTAATAGTTTTAGAAGCACTTCTTAGTGTTGTATTCAAAGTTAAAATCTGTGGTCAATATTTGCACTATGCAGGTTTTATAAAGAATTTAGTGTTGTACAAAAACTGTTCAATTTGAAAATACTTATTAGTTATTACTATATTTAGAATTTACATTAAAATATAACATTATTTTTCTGAAAATTAAATAAAATCAACATATTCACATTGTACTGGTATGCATCATTATAGCCATATTTTGGCATTTATAAAGAGTTTATTTTTATTATTTTTTAAGTACTTATTGTGTTCTATATGTATTATGATTTTATTTTCATATACCTAAGGTTTATGTTGTGCGTTTGTGACATAAATACATAACTGTACATACTACATATATTGATTAATTACAATTGTTAAGTAGGTACAATTAATTTTTTTTACAACTTTTTCAAATTATACCTTTTTACCATAGGTTATGTATTTCTATAAAAAGTTACATTATTATGTGAATCATAAATATGTTCCGTTAACACTATACCATTCAAAATTAGCATCTATATCAATAAAATTGCATAAAGATAATATAATTCACCACAAGATGGCACTTAATTAAAACATCATATAGCAGCAATAAAATATCTTTAACTTAACTAGCATTTCCTTGGCTTAAAATGGAATTCAACAATTCAATAACAAAAAAATTACATTATATATTAGTCTAACACTTAAGAAATAAAGAAAAAAAATGATAAACATCAACACACATTCAACACAAAACATGTAAAAATATACTACTAACATGCACAGTCCAATATAACTAAAGATAAGACAGACAATAATTAAATGAAAATCTCATACAGTGTAAGTATAATTCATACTATAATATATTTACACGAAATCATCATTAATAATTTTTGGAAGCCGCCAGCTATGGTGGCTAAAAATACGTACAACACAGAAATACAAAATATAAGCACATATTATTATTTATAATAATATTTATCTATATTTCGCGTCATACCGGCATTGTTCACCAGACGCGCGTATACGTTTCACGTCATACCGGCATTAGTCACCTGGCGCTTTCGTTTACTAAGTACGGTTACTTAGAAAGCCCGGTGGTTCTTGGAATTTATCTCGTCGGGTAGTAAATTTTCCTGGCTTTCCGAATATCTATGTTAGGACCTTCGACTCCTTCCGGAACACTGCCGGAAAAATCAAAAACCACGCGCGCTTATACGTTTCGCGTCATACCGGCATTAGTCACCTGGCGCTTTCGTTTACTAAGTACGGTTACTTAGAAAGCCTGGTGGTTCTTGGAATTTATCTCGTCGGGTAGTAAATTTTCCTGGCTTTCCGAATATCTATGTTAAGTCCTTCGACTCCTTCCGGAACACTGCCGGAAAAACCAAAACCACGCGCGCGTATACGTTTCGCGTCATACCGGCATTAGTCACCTGGCGCTTTCGTTTACTAAGTACGGTTACTTAGAAAGCCCGGTGGTTCTTGGAATTTATCTCGTCGGGTAGTAAATTTTCCTGGCTTTCCGAATATCTATGTTAAGTCCTTCGACTCCTTCCGGAACACTGCCGGAAAAATCAAAAACCACGCGCGCGTATACGTTTCGCGTCATACCGTCATTAGTCACCTGGCGCTTTCGTTTACTAAGTACGGTTACTTAGAAAGCCCGGTGGTTCTTGGAATTTATCTCGTCGGGTAGTAAATTTTCCTGGCTTTCCGAATATCTATATGAAGTCCTTCGACTCCTTCCGGAACACTGCCGGAAAAATCAAAAACCACGCGCGCGTATACGTTTCGTGTCATACCGGCATTAGTCACCTGGCGCTTTCGTTTACTAAGTACGGTTACTTAGAAAGCCCGGTGGTTCTTGGAATTTATCTCGTCGGGTAGTAAATTTTCCTGGCTTTCCGAATATCTATGTTAAGTCCTTCGACTCCTTCCGGAACACTGCCGGAAAAATCAAAAACCACGCGCGCGTATACGTTTCGCGTCATACCGTCATTAGTCACCTGGCGCTTTCGTTTACTAAGTACGGTTACTTAGAAAGCCCGGTGGTTCTTGGAATTTATCTCGTCGGGTAGTAAATTTTCCTGGCTTTCCGAATATCTATATTAAGTCCTTCGACTCCTTCCGGAACACTGCCGGAAAAATCAAAAACCACGCGCGCGTATACGTTTCGTGTCATACCGGCATTAGTCACCTGGCGCTTTCGTTTACTAAGTACGGTTACTTAGAAAGCCCGGTGGTTCTTGGAATTTATCTCGTCGGGTAGTAAATTTTCCTGGCTTTCCGAATATCTATGTTAAGTCCTTCGACTCCTTCCGGAACACTGCCGGAAAAATCAAAAACCACGCGCGCGTATACGTTTCGCGTCATACCGGCATTAGTCCCCTGGCGCTTTCGTTTACTAAGTACGGTTACTTAGAAAGCCCGGTGGTTCTTGGAATTTATCTCGTCGGGTAGTAAATTTTCCTGGCTTTCCGAATATCTATGTTAAGTCCTTCGACTCCTTCCGGAACACTGCCGGAAAAATCAAAAACCACGCGCGCGTATACGTTTCGCGTCATACCGGCATTAGTCCCCTGGCGCTTTCGTGCACTCATTAGTCATTTTATAATACTATAAAGGGTAGGTGACCTTATAATATTTCGTGACAAATCCTATACTGCTATCTTGCGGTTAGAAATAGAAGTAGAACATACAAATGGCAATATAAACGTTGTGCGCCTAGAAAATACCGTAATGCAACCGTGCATACAAGTTTTCTTATCACCAAAAATTGGTCACCTAGCTTTGGTCACCCAACTTCACACTCGTACATTACACACTATTATTCATTAATTTGAAATATTCTTTTTCAAACTCATTCTTAGCTTCTGATCTAAGATTAGTATTAAAATCAATATACACTTTTAACCAAGGACATTGACTAAATTCTAATACTTTATGAATTTATCTATCTTTAAACCTAAATTAATATATAATTTTAGTGTTTCATAATGTATTATATATTTTTTCTTATCATACAAAGTTGTTAATAATTTTGGGAGTTGTTTGTTATCATAGATAATAAATACATGGATAGGACATAACGCCTTATCAGTGAACTACTAATTAAACGTATACGGTGTATATCAATTGAAGAAAGTATAGGAAATAATATATACTATGATGAAAAACTTGATATTCTTAATATTTGTATTGGATAAAAGGAAAAATTAATTGATATACCTATTAACGGTGCAGATTATTTATCATCATATGTTTCATGTTTACCAAAGAAAATTATTACAGGTTCAGGAATTGTTAATTTTCTTTTGAATTGTTCAAATTTACCTGAAATGCATTGGTCTGGTTATAATTATTTAGGAACGGGAACAAAGTTAGAAAAAAATAAAAAAAACTAAAAACAAATTAGATGAAGCTGCGAGAGAACATGATTATTTTTATAAAGATAATAAGGATACTAAAACAAGACATATTGCTGATAAAATTTTAGAACAAAAAGCAATGGAAAGATTTTATGATCCTCATATTTCTATAGGTGAAAAAACTGCTTTTTACACCAAATGTAATGAATGTTAAAAGACGATTTGGAATGAATTTAATTTAATTTAATTTAATTTTTTGTATTATAAAATGAATCTAAATTTAAATAAAAAACAATTTAATAAAATATTGAAAACTCATAATAGTAATAAAGATGTATCAATTCTAATTGAAAATAATCAAATTGATAGTGGAAAACATAAATTTAGTCTTGAGCCAGAACAAATAAGAAAATTAAAAAATGCTAAAATAAATAATACCATATCAAGTTTAGAACTTAAACATGTTCAAATTAAAAAAGGTGGATTTTTACCAATAGCTATTGCTGTGGTTGAAGGTGTAAGTGCTTTGGCTGCAGGTGCAAGTGCACTTTATACTGCAGTAACTGATGCTAAACACAAAAAAAAAATTGGAACAAGAAACAATTCGACATAATAAAGAGTGGAAAAAATTAGATCACAAGGTTCTGGCTTGAAAAAAAAAAAATATTGAAAAAATGAATAAATTTTAAATAACAACATTTAGAAATTGTTGAAAGTGAAGCTTGACGGACTAATGATGTTAGCATTAATATAATAAGTAATAACACGACAATATGATTATGTATAAGTATAATATATAATAACGTACAACTGGACAATTAAACTGTGACTATACACACACACCGCGTACACTCGGTATGACAGCGTCTGTGCAAGTGAATATTACATACATCAAAGGCCCTATTTATATAAACAATCGAGGCCATCCCGTATCCGTATATAATATAGAAAGCGATAGTAAAGGTGTTACACAGCTATATCGTAACTGCATAAGTATCTATTAGAAAACGACATTGTACACGCACGTGTGTTTACATGGTTTGAATACTAATATTAATTGTATATTTCAACACCCTCCCTCAATTAATAATTTCTTTAATTGTAGTCACTCCTATGGCTGACCGCAACTTCTCGAATCGTTCCTTAACCAAAGGCTTGGTTAGAATGTCCGCAATCTGGTCCTCTGTTCCAATGTACTGTAGTTGGAACTGTCCTTCTTCGTATTTCTCCCGTATGAAATGATATCGTACGTCTATGTGTTTTGTCCTCTTATGAAACTCCGGATTCTTAACTAAACGAATAGCACTCTGATTATCAATGAATAATACCGGTTGTTTATCACCTGTTTTTGATAAGCTTATTATCAACCGCGTAATCCACATGATCCCTTTTACAGCTTCACTGCCCGAAATATATTCAGCCTCGGTCGATGACAATGACACACAATGTTGTCTCTGCGATGTCCATGAAATTATGCTCGACCCGTATCTGAATAGAAATCCTGACGTTGAACGTCGTGTCTGAACGTCACCTGCGTAATCTGAATCGCTAAATATTTCTAATGACAATTGTGTATTATGATTAAAATACAAGCCATAATTAAATGTTCGTTTGACATATCGTATAATCCGTTTTACCAAGTTCCAATGAGCTTTAGTTGGTTTTGCTAAGTAACGACTAGCAAAGTTTACTGCATATGCTATATCTGGTCTCGTTACCTGTGATAAAAACAGTAAGCTACCTACTGCCTGCCTATAAGGTATTTCTTCACTTAATATCTCCGATTCTTCCTTTTGTTCAATAGTATGTGATTTGTCTATCGGAATTGAAAGTTCCTTGGCGTCCAGCATATTAAATTTATTAATTATGCTACATGCATAATTTGTCTGATGCACAAATAGTGAACCATTTTTCATTAAGTTTACCTGCATACCTAGAAAATATTCTAAGTTTCCCTTTTTAACCTCAAACTCTTTCTCCAAGTTCGTTAAAAGTTTCTCTATTATCTCTTCATTATCTGCCGCGATTAAACCATCGTCAACAAATATTGCAAGAATAATTTGGCTGTTATCAGCTTTGAATACACATGCATCCGCTTCGGTACATTGTAAACCAAATGCATTCAAAAAGTTCTTAAAGCGTATATTCCAACATCTTGGACTTTGTTTTAAGCCATACAAACTTCGCTGAAGCTTACATACTTGATTTGAGCCATCTTCGTAACCTGGTGGTTGTACCATGTATATTTCTTCTTGTAGTTCCCCGTACAGAAATGCTGTCTTGATGTCGAATTGTCGTAGTATTAATTTTTCCACAGCTGCTACTGCGAATATCGCCCTTATTGATTCGTATCTGACCACTGGCGAAAATGTTTCATGGTAATCTATACCATATTTCTGTGAACAACCCTTAATGACCAATCTGGCCTTAAATTTATCTATACTACCGTCAATTTTATATTTGGTTTTGAACACCCATGCATTTCGTGATGCAACTTTATCCTGTGGCAAATCGACTAGAGTCCAAGTCTGATTTTCGTGTAATGAATTAATTTCGTCGTCCATAGCATTATTCCATTCATTTTTGTTTGACCCAGTAATTGCCTCATCATAATTCAATGGACTGACACAGTTAGCAATAAAAGTCTGAACATTATACCTGTCCGGCTTCTTAAGTGTATTCCTGTCACGAAGAACCATAACATTTCTATCATCGACTATGTTTTCGTCCTTCTCACGCACTCCCGTTGAATTAATTTGAGTGTCTGTAAACTCTAATGTGTCTGCAATTACATTTTCATAATTATTACATTCGTCTTCGAATATAATATCTCTGCACACGGATATTTTATTTGTTTTCGAATACCATACACTATAACCTTTCGTGCTGTTCGAATATCCAACAAATATTCCTTTTTCACTTTTTGGATCCTATTTCTGACGTTTTTGCTTTGGTATGTGTGTATATACCGCAGTATCAAAAACTCGTAAATGTTTAATATCTGGCACGACTTTATAATATAACTCGTAAGGTGGCTTACCAATCTGTGAACTCGTTCCAGTTAGATTAAGTGTATAAACCGCTGTGTTCACAGCTTCTGCCCATAATGACACGTCAAGATTTTTCGCACATATCATTGTCCTGGCAGCTTCTACGATTGTTCTGTTATCACGCTCGACTTTCCCGTTCTGTTCCGGCGTATATGCTACCGTAGTTTGGTGTCGTATGCCATATTTCTGTAGAATACCTGTAATGTCCTTGTTTACAAATTCTAACCCATTATCTGTCCTTAATATTTTGACTTTAGATCCTGTTTCTGTTTTAACACTTTTATAAATGTTTCCATAATATTTTTTACTTCATATTTATTCTTAATAAAATATACCGTTCTGTAATGTGAGTAGTCATCTCTAAATAGTAAAAAATATTTTGACATACCGATAGAGTCCCTCTGCATCGGTCCACATAAATCTGCATGTATTAAATCGCCGACGTTAAAATATTTGGTCTCACTTTTACTGAACGATTGACGGTGTTGTTTCCCGATTATGCAGTCGCTGCATACAAATTGATCGTCCTTGGCTGAATAATCAATATTATGTTTTGCCAAACAATTCCTCACGTATTGAATATTCTGGTGAGCTAAACGCTTATGCCATACTTCTAATCGTTTTTCTACTGCAATGTTCGCATAACATTCAGCTTTCGATGGTGCTTCGACTTTGATCTGTAATTCAAACAACCTACCGCATCTTGTGCCTATGCATACAGGAATCCCGTTTCTTTTGAACACACACGTTTTACTGTCTGACGTTAGTTCTAAACCTTTGTCTAACGCTGACCCGCACGAGAATAAATTAAATTTTAATCCCGGCACGTGCAATACATTTGCCAAGTAATTTTTATTCCAATTACCGTTCACGTATGATAATATATTAATATTACCTTTTCCTGTTGCATTGTTCCGTCACCTATTGTTACCTGTTGTGTATATTTCAATGGTTCATAACTTGTAAACCATTCTAGGTTCGCGCTCATATGATCCGACGCGCCTGAGTCTAAAACCCACGTATCTGTTGAAGTTTCATTTATCCTTGACTCGCTTACAAATGCATTTAAATTTGTACCTGTAGTACCGGTTTTCCCACCTTTCATACTACTTAGAAAATTCTTACAGTTTCTTTTATAATGACCAATTTTACCACAGTAATAACATTTAACATTATTTTTATTAGTAAATTGTTTTTTTACCTTTACCATAACTGCCGTTTTTTCCATCGGATCTGTTTTGAAATTTGGCTGGAAATGCACTCGATTTCTCTTGTTCACCAACTTCACCTTTGATCTGGATAACCCGTGATTCTTCAATCAACAACCGACTAGTTAAATTATTTATATTTTTACTTCCCGTTGGGACTGAATCCCAAGCACTGTAAAAATGATTATATTCTTTTGGTAATGTCATTAGTATTTTTGTCATAACCATGTTATCCGTAACTGGTTCACCCGCTACTCTCAGTTTCCTTCCTAAATTGACCAATTTAGAAATATGCGTCGACATGTCATCTGTCGACTTCTTTGAATAACTGAAAAATTGTTGTTGAAGCAAATGTATACTTGCCTCAGACTTCTGCTCGTAAATACTCAGCAGTTTCTCCAACATTTCCAATGCAGTCTCACAGTTAATCAAATATTGTAATGGACCATCGTCCACTGAGGTAACTATTATTTTCTGACATTTACCATCCGCTTTTTGCCCAGCGTTTGTCTGCCTTTGCCAACGTGTTTTGGCATCCTCGTCGGTCTCTCCTGCCGACTTTTTTTATAGGTAGACTTGGTTTCGTCCATTCACCTGAAACTATCTCACCTACTTCCAAGGCATTTAGAATGACCTTCATCTGGAATTTCCATAACGACCAGTTTTCCGCACATAATTTTGTTATCTTCACCGTGTCTTCCATGACCGAAGATTTCCCGTATACTTGACCTGTATAACAATTTATAACAAAACTTTACCTATGTACACTGTTCCGCCGTTTTCCGAAATCCAGGATATCTCCGACTGGTTGTAGTTTTCTGCGTTAGTACAATTATAAAAATACTTCGATCACGAATCCACTAGACTGTATGTCTTGGCTATTGACTGGGCCCATAACCTGTTGAAAGTGAAGCTTGACGGACTAATGATGTTAGCATTAATATAATAAGTAATAACACGACAATATGATTATGTATAAGTATAATATATAATAACGTACAACTGGACAATTAAACTGTGACTATACACACACACCGCGTACACTCGGTATGACAGCGTCTGTGCAAGTAAATATTACATACATCAAAGGCCCTATTTATATGAACAATCGAGGCCATCCCGTATCCGTATATAATATAGAAAGCGATAGTAAAGGTGTTACACAGCTATATCGTAACTGCATAAGTATCTATTAGAAAACGACATTGTACACGCACGTGTGTTTACATGGTTTGAATACTAATATTAATTGTATATTTCAACAGAAATAATATTGAAAATTTGAAGGTATTTATACACGGTTTTGGATTAAAGAAAATAATGTAAAAATTGATCCATTGAGTAATATAGATATAAATTATTTTGGAAATAAAATAAAAAATTATAGAGGGTGTTTTATGTTAAATGAATTACCTACAACACCATGGGAAAATGAATGTGGAGTATTTAATTTAAATGATTCTACTCAAAATGGTTCTCATTGGGTTGCATGGAAAAAAATAAACAATACATTTAAAATATATTTTGACCCATTTGGTCATATAGTTGGTGAGCCACCAAAAGAACTTTTAAAATATTTGGGTAAAGTAAATCTTTTTTGTACTGTTTCCCAATTTCAATACTATAATGATCCACCTATATGTGGTTATTTATGTTTAGAATTTATTGAAAATTATAAAAAATTTATTTAAATATCATATTTTTTTAATAGAAAAATTTCTATTAAAAATAACAACTCGTTTAATATATATTTAACAACGAGTCAACGAGTCGTTGTTTTTTTTTTTACGTTAACGTTGTTTTTTAACAACTCGTTGTTTTAATAATTCGATGTTAAAAAAAAATATTTTCTTATATAAATAATAGAAATGGAAAATATGAGAACACTTTTAAATTTGATTGAACAACAACGTAAAATTCTAAGACCTATGTTTAATGATAGTGATATTGATAATGTGTGAAAATGTATGGCGCCCATATTCACCTACTAATTTCATCAGGATTTGAAGACGTTTACGGTAGATTGTATAGGTGGGTGCACACACCTATGCAATCTACTGAAAAACTGTCGTTGACCTGCCGAATGAAGCACTTAAGTAACTTCACTGCCCACGATAGCTTTGCAGATATCTGTAAAAGAGTTTTAGATATTTGAAACCATAAGTACCGGTTGTATTTATCAAATCATTAGCTATTTTACAAATTTCAAGCCATGTTGGCGATTCTAGTATTTTAGAAACATAAGCTTTCCATTTCCAGAAATATTGTTTCCATGATCGACGATTAAAATATTTCCTTTAATTGGAATTTTAGTTAGATTATATTTCATAATTTTAATATTTTTTTATTATTAGTATTATAGAATTCATATTTACAGAACTTAACATGATTTCATTATTTAATATTGATTTTTCTATTTCGTTTTGCATTTCATTTTCTTGTATCTTATTAAATTTTTTTATAGTTTCCATTCTTTTATTATAAATTTCAATTCCTTTAACTCAGGTATTCAATTTCTTTTTAATAAATTTTTTTGCATTTTGATTTTTATTTTTAATATAACAATTCTATTAAAAAATATTTTGATTATTATTGCATTTCGATTTTAATTATTAATAATTAAGTTTTGCGGAAAATATTTTTATTATTTTTGCATTTCATAATTTGTGCGAAAAATATTTTTATTATTATTGCATTTCATAAGTTTTGCGAAAAATATTTTTATGATTATTGCATTTCAATTTTCTGATCTTTTTGCACATTGTTTACTTTGTGATCTTTTATTGATATACAATGAGTTGCGCCAGGAATGGCACATTTATACTACTAAGGCGTTTAATTTATTAACCAGCGTAACATTTGGTCCATCAGCCGGATCGCAAGAGTGTCGTGTATTATCTCTTGTCGATTTCAATCGGGTTAACGTGTCAGTGAAATTCAAAAATAAGTTCGTATTGAAAGTTCACATCGTGGGATGAAGTAACCAATAAAAATCAAGGTAAGAGAGTCATTCCTATCGTATAAAAAGTTATCATAGTTCCCTTATTCCTTAAACTACAAAATAGACACGTATTGGTTAGGTAGAGTTAGCAATTCGTAGTTAGTAAAATTAATTATTTATAAATAATAAAAACTAACAGAGTCCGTCCATAGCAGATAGGTACAAAGTACAACTTGTAGCAATAATCATATAGATTATATAATTATTGGATATTCCATTATTCAATAGTTTAAATAGGGCGACACAATGAATGGTTGTCAATTATATCTATATACAAGAGCATTAAATATGGTTGAAAACATACCAGCATTGATAGCGCGAAGAGGCCAATTAAGGGCAGCGATAACTAGATTCTCAACTTATATACAATCAGAAGGACGAGAAGTCGTACAGATTGAGATTCGTAAAGCAAAAATAGAAGAGAACTGGTACGAATTTGAAAAGATACAATCGGCAATAGAAGACAACGATGAAGAAATTCGAAATACAAGTGAACATTATCCCTACCGAATAGAATTTGAAAACTTGTACTTCAAGATCATGTCAGAAAAGCCGAGATAAGTATAAGAGCGTCAAAAAAGGAAAATTCGAAGGTTGAAATATACAATTTAATCGATTGGGGTCAATCGAAAGAAAAAACACAAAGAAACAGTACTAAATCAATAGTCAGATTGGCTCCATTGAATATACCCGTTTTTTTCAGGAAAATATGACGAATGGATGTCATTAAAGGATATTTATACGTCTGTAATACATACTAACGAGGACTTGACAGCCATAGAAAAGTTTTTCTATTTAAGGTTATCTCTGTCTAACGACGCAGCAAGTTGTATAAAATATTTGGAAACTCCCGCAACAAATTATGATACAGCTTGGAAAAGTCTGATCAATCGACAAGACAACAAAAAAATTTTGATACAGACGCACGTAAAAATTATTGTAGATTTGCCTTCAATAAACGAGAGCAACTCGACAAAATTACATCAATTTTTCTGACGATCTCGTCAGCAAATATGAAAGCTCTAGAAACGCTTGGACAGAAGCCGAAAGAGTGGGGCCCGCTATTTTTGACGATATTATTACTGAAATTAAACAACGAGACGTTGAAAGAGTGGGAGATTAAATCGGTTAAGGACAAAATACCGTCCTTTACGGAATTAATCCAGTTCATAGAGGATCGATTCCAAATATCCGAATCCATTGAATCGTCGAAATATATAAATTCAGAGTCTGCAGCAAAGGAAAAAGGTCTTACAAAGTTTAGTAAAAATAATAAATACAAAGCCGCAACAAGTTCAACGGCATTTACATCGACAGTAACGGCTGATATGCGTGTAATCAGTCGCAAGCAGTAGGAAATAGCCGGTTCTGGCTCCCCCCGCTTCACCCCCACTCAGGCCCTGCCACCATGTGTCCTTCCCCCCACCACCACTCCCCCAGCCAATACTGCGCTTCCCAACCCACTCCCCCACCTACACTACCCCTCCCGGCCCCTCCTTGCCCAGCTCATCGTGCTTCTTTCCCCTCCCCACTCCCCTCACCTGTCATCAAGCTTCACTACGTCATCATGCTTCCCCTCCCCACTCCCCGCACCTGTACAGCTTCGTTCATTAATAGTATTCATTTGCGATCTGCGTGTTTGGGGTTTTTTTTGAAATTTTTTATTTTAAATAAGATTATTGTCAAAGTGATAGCGATGCCTAATTGTTGGGCGCCATTTGTAGTAAGGAGAAAATACACGGGGAACTATTTAGTTGAAAAGGGAGAATAGGCGGTAGGGGAAGGTAATGGTTATAGGGGAGAGATATGTGTGTTATAATAAATATTGGAGATTTCCGTATATGATCTCCCTACTACTGTGTTGTACCTAACTGTCTAATGATATTTGAATTACCTACTTTTATTATATGAACATTCAAACACTTACCTCACTCCAGCTGGTTTTCTTCTAAGTGGTTTGTAGTTCTTCGGGGTCGTGTTCGACAGTCGATTCACGATGACAATATATGTATAAACTTTTATGTGATCTGTAGGATTTCGTATATAATTTCTACCTGTGACTATCACCGTATGCTCTTAAAATCCTTGCATTAGTAATAGGAGTACGTATAGTCTCTCCGCCAACCGAATGTAATTTAGAGTGATAAATATTTGTTATTACACATTTATATCTTGAACACAGCTCTTAGAGTTCCTACATTCGTAACAACTAGTACGTGTAGTCCAATCGTCGACCGAATGTAATTTAAGTTAAGTGAGCACTTACTTCTATACTTATATTCTACGTATAGCTCTTAGAATCCCTACATTCGTAGCAACTAGTACGTATACTCCAATCGCCGACCGAATGTAATTTAAGTTAAGAGAGCACTGTTACTTATATACTCGTGTTCTAAGACATAAATGTGCAGTAGTGATGCAACAGGCCTATAGTATGATAATAGTCACAGAACCTTATGTTTTGAAAGACCAATGGATAGGTGAGTGTAAAAAGATGAACAATTTTAATTTAACTGTGAAAGAGACAACTAATTTAGACAGACATACCGGGTAAAGGAATGATTCAATATACATATATTGTATACGCATAAACGCACAGTGATGGCTTCGACAGTAGTGGAAAAAGATCGTGATGTTGACTGGCGTGGACGTTGTGCATGAGTCTTCTCCTGAAAGATACTGGCATGGACCATGTGTATCTCCGGAATAGACACTGGCGACGAGTCGATGCTCTGTGGCCCTTATATAATGTGATTTTGGTTGATCCCTTCTTCTTGTGCATCGATTAAAGTATTGATATATATTTATTATTTCGTGTGGTGCGACAACGGTACAGCTGGTAATTTTAAGTTTTGTTTTGACCGAACGTCTTGATTGGAGAATTATCGAAGGGGACTTGAAGTATATAATATATATATATATATATGTGTACGTACACGTGTGATGTACGTATATGTATATGAATGAATGCTTTCATGATTTTATAATATACGGTGTTTACTGGCGCCGTTGATATTTGATTGTGTTGTCTCCACTAAACGTCTGGTAGGAGAGGTGTAGAATATTATTTATGTGTTGCAGGTGCTGCGTGTATGTAAAAGGAGTGCGTATATTGTAAGTATATATGTATATATGTATATAATATATGATATATATAATATATGTATATATATGTATATATGCATATCGGACCACCCACACCCCATAGTATGGTCCGTCTTCATTATTTGTCTCGTGTTTTATTCTAAGTCTAAATATTATATATTACAGTTGGCTATGCCGCCAGTCAGGGATTCTAGAGCTGACAACCCGGCGAAAATCGGTATGAGTGGTAGCACACCGCCTTTTTTCGGAATATTTATTGTTCGTGGAACTTTAGTCTTCATAATTTTGAATGTTTTTCGCGCGACGGCTACACATTTTTTAGTCAATTTCATCAAGTTTTTTTCTCCGATATTTTTCTTTATAACATTTTTAGTGGCTTTAAGTGCTGCTTTAAAACCACAGCCGCCACCTACTTTACGTTTTGCTTTCATGGCAGTAGTCACACCCCAAGCCACAGCTTTTTCTTTTAGACTGGAATCTTTTGACTTGAATCTATCCCAAGCTCACTGCCCATAAGCGTGTTTATCAGGCCACTGCCTTTATTCTTGCTGCTTCTTCGAGCGAGTGACATCGTGTACTGATTACCATTACAAAATAAATAGGTATGTCAGCAACTCGTGATACGCATGTCTGAGCCGTAAGCATTTCTCCAACATTTTGAGCGGTGGAGTGGTGGTGGAGTATTCGGCGGCGGCTATTGCGGCAGTGACGGCTGTGGACCAATGAGAACCGGAGAAATGCTTACGTCACAGTAAAGGGCTGGGTGGAGGGTGGGTGCGCGATTTGTTTCTAAATCCGTAATATTGCTGACATACCTGTATAATTTGTCATGCTGATTACATTCTCATTGTTGCTCAGTTATTTATAATGAAGTTCATCAAACAAAAAATAAAACTATCAGTTTAAAATGTGGACCCGCCAACATCGTTTATGAAACAAAGACACGGGGCGCTCCTACCTAATACGATACGTGCCCTTATCGTGGGTCCTTCTGGCTGTGGAAAAACAAATGTAATTTTCACTTTATTAACCAATATAAACGGAATACGATTTCACAACGTATACATATATACAAAGACATTGGATCAACCAAAATATAAAATGTTGAGTGATATATTATCAGATATTGATGGTATAAAATTATTTACATTCTATGAAAACGAACAAGTTATTGAACCCGAGAAAGCTTTACCAAACTCTGTGTTTATTTTTGACGATATTATTACTGAAAACCAAAAGATTGCAAGAACTTACTTCTCCAGAGGTCGTCTTAATTTAGTTGATGTATTCTATCTGGCTCAGAGTTATTCAAAAGTACCAAAACAACTTTTGCGCGATAACGCTAATTTTATTGTATTATTCAAACAAGACGAAACTAATTTAAAGCATGTATACAATAAGCATTGCTCTGGCGACATGTCATATTCAGATTTTAAAGACTTTTGCACTTCGTGTTGGCGTCTGGGGAGATTTGAGTTTATCGTCATAAACAAAGACTGTGAACGCGACAATGGACGATATCGTCATGGATTTGACACATTCGTCGTTATATAAAGTGTTGTTATTGTGGAAATGATTCATTCGCAGTCATGGCTGTCAGTGGTGATGTACTCGGAGAACTGATTAAAGCCAAAGAAAATATCAAGCGCAAGTATACCGCATTAAAACAAGGAAAAACCGACATTCATTCATTAGTATCAGAAACGTTAAGTCCGATTATCGAACCATTAGAAAAAATAAAACGTTTCGGTCCATCAACATTTCAAGCTCCACCTACACAGCAAGACATTGATATTCAAGATTCTCAATATTTTAACAACACAGACGATTCGCTAGCTTTTAACGACTGGTTTAAGTCTTACGATATAGACAAGACGTATGGACCTAAAATACAAACAAATGGAAGTGTACACTTGGGTAAAAAAGAAATTAAACTCGATGATAATACGTTAACTATTGAAGATACATCATATCCACTAACACAAGGACTTGGTAATTTAATATTTTCAAAATCTCCAAAATTATACACCAAAAACGATTTAGAAACATATAAATCTATATTAATACAAACATCTTCGCATCTAAAAGCAGATGGGAAAAAAATTTAAAAAGGCAGAAATAAATATACAGATATAATCCAAAATCTGTTTCCATCAGGCGCTGGGTTGTCAGTTAAATTACAAAAACATAATTTAGTATACTGGAACGACCCAAACGAGTTAGTCGATCGATTTCGACTTCTTTTAGCTTCTAAAGCTTCTGGTAATACAGGCGTTTCGAATGAAATACTCTCGATTTTTGAAGAATTGCGTGAAGCAGGGTTAATAAAACGTATTCCAAATGTCTAAACGTGATATAGCTTATGAACACCACAAACCAGCTAGAAAAAATTATACGAGGCGTAGAGTTAATATTTATGACAAAAACGATCTATGGCAGGCAGATTTAGTCGAAATGATACCGTATTCGAAAAAAAAATAAAGGCTATAAATATATTCTATGTGTAATTGATTGTTTTACTAAATTTGCATTTGCAATAGCGTTAAAATCTAAAACTGCTAAAGAAGTTTCCAGCGCAATGTCTAAAATACTGATTAAACGCACACCAAAACTATTACAGCTTGATAATGGTATAGAATTTTACAATTCTACATTTGATGCGTTAATGTCTAAATACAACATACACAAATATTCTACGTACAGTACTATGAAAGCGTGTATTGTAGAACGTTTCAACTGCACATTGAAAGAAAAAATGTTTAGAGAGGTTACGGCACGTGGCTCTCACGAATGGGTTTCTATTTTACAGTCGTTGATTAACGAGTACAACAACTCAAAACATAGGACAATAGGTATGACACCAGTGCAAGCTGATGCAAATCCGGCATCTGTCGTAATTAAACAACGAAAAATTATTAATGGATCAATCAAATTTAACATTGGTGATAACGTTCGTATAAGCACATATAAAAGTGTATTTTCAAAAGGATATTTACCGAGCTGGTCTAGTGGTCTACAGAAATATTCAAAATCGTTAAAATTAATGAAACATTACCTACTACTTATCAACTACAAGATTATACTGGAAAACCAATTGCTGGTTGCTTTTATTCAGAAGAAATATTGAAAACAAACTATCCGAATGACTATTTAGTAGAGAAAATTATCAGTAAGAAGGGGGATCAAATTTTTGTCAAATAGCTAGGGTTTGATAATACACACAACAGTTGGATAAATGTACGTGACATTAGAAAATAGTGTCAGTCTAGCTACAGACATGAACGTGTTTGGTAGTTCTCAGTATAGTGAAACTAATACATTTTTAGTAAATCTCGAACAAATTGTTAAATCGTATTCGAATAAACTAGATAAATTCGAAAATTCAGTTAAAGAACAAAGAGAACAAATTTTTACATTTCAATCACTACAAATAGATTACATGAAAAGAATTGACGCATCCTTACAACATATTAAAGAAAATACAGACAAGTTGAAAAATAATCCTAATCCCCATAAACCATAATGTCTTCAGCCATCTTGGATATGCAATGCGTTCTTGGATTTAACAATAAATATATGATTAAAGAAATGTCTATAGTAGACACAGATATTTGGGCAACCCAACACTGGATTTTTAAACATTCAAAATCGATGGAGGATAACAAAAGTCGTAAAACCAACAAGTGGCTGGAACGTAATTATCATCAACTACCTATAGAATACGGCGATATCGAGTATGAAGAACTCGGCAAAATATTGAATTCATTAAAGTTCTCATGCATTTACGTCAAAGGTGAACAGAAAAAACAAATTCTTATGGAGTTTATAACAGACGTCGCACTCATCAACATTGAAGACTTGGGCTGCCCTCGTTTGGATCAAATATGTCATGACGAAACTTTACCTTGTTGTAGTTTTCATATGGAATTTAATCCTAAACAGTGTACATTTTATAAAGTTTTTGCTATAAGAAAATGGTTTATAAATAATTCTTAAAAAAATATAACCATTATATTTTAACATTGTTTTTTTTTATTTTATATAGGTAACCTAACATTTTCAATACATGGTATTTTACAATATAACAAAAATATAATGGATATATGCATTAATCTAAATCAACTATAATTATATAACATGATAATATTTTCAATATATATACATAGTATTTACAAATTAGAAATATATACAGTATTTAATTATTTAGACATGTACCCCCTTAGAAGTAATCTCATTAAATCTTTCTCTTCATCGTTCCAGTTCTGTCCTTCTTCTAATTCAGGCCAATCAACAGTCTCCTCAGATTCAAGTTCATCTTTACTATAAAATTATAAATATAAGTAAAATAATTTGAAAAATATAAAATAATTTAAAAACTTACTCTAAACTATAATGACCGTGAGCCAGTGTATGTTTTCTATCGTCTAGCACCACTCTTTTGTCATCGTAGTTGTTGTATGTCAATTTATTTGTTTTGATTGTCACTAGCTGGTGTTTAAAGGAGCGTATGGAGACATTTTCTGTATATTTATCGAGACTTTCATCTCCTAACAAACACTTAACATGATCCTCCAACGTCATATGGTTTTTAACCACATGCTGTCTTACACCCTTCGCCTTGATCTGCTCTCTCACCACATCCTCTTCTCCTGTATATATGTTGTACGCGTATGATTTTGCACGTAGTGCACAAAACTCTGTCATTATATGTCTTTTTGCTTCATCAGAGAAAAACCCGGGCACCTTCTTCCTAGCTGTAGTGTAGCACGGATGGGTAGGAGGCAAGTCCGCCGTCTCTAATCTATCCATCAAGTTGGGATTCTCAATCAAGTCTTTTTAAAAATCTTCAGTTTTAATATGGTATACCAACGAATCTGAAATAATAATTAATATATATACAAATACACACAAGAGAATAGTTTTAGTAGATTTACCTGTGTCAGTATACATAAGTTTGATATTATCACCATAGTGCTTCTGCATTACGTTGTAGTGATAATCGTACATCATGTCAAGTACAGCAAATCCTATACAAAATATGTAAATAAATGTAAAATAGAAAATTTAAAGTATATTTACCAATATATATAGGCTTATCAAATTTGATTATTTTGTTTTCCAACGCCACCGCGTTCAGGTTTTCTCTATAGTTGGTAGCATGTTTAAATTTCGTCTTATTAATAAGTTTTTGTAGTCTTCTCTCACACGATACCAACTCCATCTTCATTTCCTTTCTTTTCGATTGCATAGTCTTCCCTGAAAAAATAAACTGTTGGTAAAATAGTTAAATTGGATTAAGTAAAGTAACATACCAAATACTGCATTATTCATTAATTTGAAAAAGTCTTTCTCAAAGTCGTTCTGTGCCTTCTTCCTCATATCTGTATTCAGCTCGATATATTTAGCCAACCAATCTGACTGGTTAAACTGAATAACCATATGAATCTGTAAAAATAAGAAAAAATGTTAAAAATCTGTTTAAAATCTTATAAAATACAAATATTTACTTTTTCAACTATTAACCCATTTTCAATTGCCTGCTGCAGGTTCCGGTAATGTATAATATAATTTTTCTTCTGCTGAAACGTTGCCATCAATTTTTTCACCTTTGAACCACGCGGCACACTATTTTGTGGCAGGAAGGGCAGGTCGTTATGTTTGTCGTGTAAATGTTGTGGATATGTTATATCCACCTCATACACTCGTCCTATGGGGGAGGTATCATTCAAATAATTTAACCCGTTTAATCTACATTAAATTTTTTCAACCCAGTTGAACCCATGTACATGAAGTTGGCCCCCCCACTTTCACCTACTGACTCCGAACAAATTGTAAACAATTGTAAATCCATTGTAAATAATTGTAAATTCATTCCCTGAATTTGTAAATCACCTGAAAACATAGAAATCAAAAAACAAAATGAGGGGGGCCAAGTTCACGTAGCCCCCCCACTTTGACCTATCGACTCCGGACAAATTGTAAACAATTGTAAATCCATTGTAAATAATTGTAAATTCATTCTCCGAATTTGTAAATCACCTGAAAAGTTAGAAATCAAAAAACAAAATGAGGGGGGCCAAGTTCACGTAGCCCCCCCCCCACTTTGACCTATTGACTCCGGACCAATTGTAAACAATTGTAAATCCATTGTAAATAATTGTAAATTCATTCCCTGAATTTGTAAATCACCTGAAAACTTAGAAATCAAAAAACAAAATGAGGGGGTCAAATTCACGCAGCCCCCCCCCCAAACAATAAATAAATATTATAATATTTACGCAATGGAAACGAAAGTAAGTACGTTCCGTTTTTGCAAATAAAGTAAGTTATTATACGTCCATGAACTTGGCCCACCCACGTTAACAAATACACATCAAAAGTATGTCAAAAAATAGCGAATAATTAGCAAATAATAGCAAGTTGGTTTTCAAAATCAGCAAGCCAAGTTACTATTAGCAAATCGAATTTTGCACCGGGTGGGCCAAGTTCAGGTAGCCCACCCACTTATCCGATCCCCTCCAAAAATATGCCAAAAATTAGCAATTAATTAGCAAGTAATAGCAAGTTGGTTTTCAAAATTACAAAGTCAAGTTGCTTGCCAAAACCATGCAAAAAAAGACGGTTTATTAGTCTGGATTTTTATTATTTCTTATAACCTTAAAGTGTAATTTAATATTATAATATTATAATTTTTTATTCGTTGCTACGGTGATAAACAAATTGTTAGAAATTAAAATACCATTTTAAGCGATTTTTCGTAATTTTTCAGTACTTTTTCCCGTGGCATTAAATAACTATGGAGAAAATCGAAAAATTACCTCTCTGAAGTACCATCTTGATCCAATTTGCTAAAAGATAAGATACTATATGTGGAAATCGAAGGATTCCTTCTGGTAGAAATGTTGTATACAGGATATAAAAAAAATTAAAAATTAAAAAAATAAAAATAAACACCATTGTAAAACCACTAGTGTATTACAAATTATTTTTACAATTTACCTGTAACCAATGGTATTATTTATCCAATATTTTTTTTTTTCCGAAAAGTAATTATTTATCGAATAATATAACACTACTGTTATAGCCACCAGCTAATCATAACGAGTGACAACACATTGTGGCAGAATAAATATATATTATCATTATCTTTTTATTTAGGTACTCTCTATAGTATACATAATTTTGAATAATATATTATTTATTTAAATAAATCAATAGGTAGTTGTAATTTTACATGAAAAGTATTATATTTGTTATTACTTGTTCTATTATATAAGAATAAAAAATAAAATTTCAAGTTAATTTAGGTACTTTGATAAGTACCTACGCATTTATGTGAACGGTGCAAGTCACGTTGCTTAATAAATTAATTTATCTCAACAAATACAATTTGACTACCTATTCATTATTATTTATTAGTTATTAACTATATCTGTGAAGATACCGCCGCCCACGCCCCCACACGGCCACACCAATGTTTTCGATACTCATACTTTAAGAAAGTATAGGGAAAATAATATGAGTTGTATATAGACAATTATACAACTGCATAATGAGTAACAACACATAATATTATTATCAATTATTCATTTCGGAGGTATCAATGTATTATTATATTGAATTCCTACTATCTATTTGAATTTTTCTATTTTTAAATGTTTAATATAATATTATTAACTTCGACATTCTGATATAGCTATATCTATAGGTATCGACTATAGGGTATGATTAAAATGATTATTATCTTTAATCTTGTTATCTTGGTATTTACATATGCTTGCATCGTCGTTGATTTTTTTATCGATAAACTAAAAAACACTATTTTATTGTCTGTCATTCGTATTACGATATCCAACATGTGATGTTTCATGCAATTACGTGTACTTATTTATTTTGATATAATATTGATTTATTATATTATCATTTGGTTTCCGTTCTTGTAAAATGGACAAGAAAAAGGTAAGTGATCATTAATTGTTTATAAATTATATAATTTTAAGTTTTAATAGATCTAGAAGTAAAAAAATAATAAATAAATTATCTTAAGGCTGGACTATAAATTAACAATCAATAATACAATGTAAGATTTTTATCGATTATGATAAAATAACGATTTTTTTCTCTAACGATTCATTTGTAATACTCGCTTGTAATTAAAAAAAAGGTGGGTAAGTGGATGTCGCTCTGCTGTACTGTAGGTTACAAGTGGGTCACTGTATGATGGATGGTATTAAATTTGAATTCAATGATATAATATCATTGTATAAGAAAAATGATTCTGAGCGGAGGCGGTATATCAGTCTAGGTATAAGACATATTATATACTTATTTATGGTATTAAATTATATGGAATTTATGAATAAATTATTCATTGCCCCTTAAAATATGCACAGTCTTATCATTGAGCATACTTCTTATTCCTTATACTATGGTAGATTGTATGGATAGGCCATAATGTGTTGATTTTTCAGTTTCATACATCCCCGAATAATATTTTTAAATTACAACAAAAAACCAAGATCGTTAATATTGATTTTAATATGTAATTTCGTCCAAATTTGAATTTAAAATGTCTGTAAAAATAACTGTGTTCATATATTGCTTAGATTTTTTGGTTACAGTATGAATTATTTAAGAGAATCTTTGTTTTAAATTTTCAACTCTTAGTTATAAAAACTGAACATTTTATAATTTTTTAATTCCAACGATTGATAATTTTTGAGATTTTGATAAATTTTGTCAAAATTCAAATTTTAAATGCTTATAAAAAAAAATCGTGCCAATGTATTTTTAATATTTTTCAACTGATATTGTCACAATATATCAGTAGCCTTGTATTAAATTTTTACACTTTTTGGCCCAACAGATAAAACTTTATTGATATTTATAGAAAAAAAAAACTAAAAAAAATTGAAAGCTGTAAATGTCCATAAACAGCTCAAAAAGAGTCAAAATATTTTCAAAATTGTATGGTGTATAGGAAATGCTAATATAAACATTCAGTGAAATTTTCATGTATCTACAGTTATTCGTTTTTGAATTACAACAAAATAAGGAAATCGCTACATGAGAAATCGAGTGAACATTCAATGTTGTAAAAATTTGAATTTCAAACGCTCATAAAAATTTAATTTGACATTCCGGTAGAGATTTTTTTATTGATGAAGGTAGACAAACTTATGAGTAATCTTATATTACATTTTCAAATCTTAGATTTAAAAAGAAAAATTTTTACGAATTCTTAACTCAAAATAATTTGCTAATTTTCGTGATTTTTCCATATTTTGTCAATTTTTGAACTTTAAATGCTTATAAAAAAAATTGTGACTAAGGATTTTTAATATTTTTCATCTGCCTTTGAAACAACATATTAGGAGCCTTCTATTAAATTTTCAAGCTTTCGCAACCAACAAATAAAATTTTATTGATATTTTTAGAAAAAAAACTAAAAAAAAATGGAAAATGAAAATGTCCCTAAACAGTTCAAAATAAATCAAAATATTTTGAAAATGTTATCGTGTATAGAAAATGCAATTATAAACAACCAGTGAAAATTTCATGTATCTACGATCATTTGTTTTAAAGTTACACCAAAAACCAAATTCGATTTTTTGGAAAATCGATTTTGCGTAAAAATTCCCGTTTTTCCTTAATTTTTATGTTGTTTTTTCCGGCGCTTGTGAAAACTACTGGAAAATGTTTACTTTTGAGCCCCCAAAGTACCAACTAGATTCACTTTCCTATCAGAAAAGGTACTATTGAAGAAAATCGAAGCACTTTTACTGTCCCAAAACGTGATGACAGACACAAAAATAAAAAAATAAAAAAATATAAAAATATAAAAAAAAACACACATCATTGTAAAACCAATACATTCATCGCTCCGCTCAGAATCTAAAAAAAGTGGGGAAGTGGTACCGTAAGCAGTACTACTACTCTGCTGTACAGTATGTTTCGAATGGATCAGTGGATCACTGTAATATATGTGTTAAATTTGAATTCAATGATATAATACCATCGTATTTGAAAAACGATTCTGAGCGAAGACGGTCAGTCTTATAATATCCTATAATATGACGCAGTATTTTTGATGATATTATTGTGAATAAAGTTATTTATATTTAACCTATTTACATGGAACTTTGTCTTAAATTTTTAATCCTGAGCTATAAAAGGTATATAGATTTAATAATTAATTCTAGTTTCAATAGCAATAATCGGTATGGCGGCATCGATAATGAAACTCATCATCGGGTTTTATTAATACAGTGATTGTAACTATACTCCGTTCCACGAGAGTCCATATGTCCAAACGCGTTCGTCGCTGCGCATCTGCTTGTTGCCGAATAGTGGGAATGACATCCTGGTGGGAGAAAACTGACGTTGCGTATTCCTATACCGATGCGCGGTTTAAGTATGGACTCTCGTGGAACGGAGTATATATGAAAACCTAAAAACATTTGTATTTAATATAAAAGTTGGTAGTTTGTGATAGAAGAAATTGCTTAAACAATAAGATTAGTAGACATTCAGGGGATTAATGTTGAAGATTTTCCATTGGTAATTACTAATTAATAACTATTTATCTTGTATATTATACTCTGATATTTAAACTTGCATTTGTATACAGTATTATTTTAGATTTTGAGTGGAACGATGAATGTATTAATTTTACGATGATGTGTGTTAATTTTGCAATTTTTTTTTGAATATGTTATGAATTTTTAAAATCGAATTAATTAAAATTTTTTTCTTGTAATTTTTACGAATTTTTTAAAACGAGTTAGCTCAATTTCAAATTATTCTATTATATATTTTATAATATATTATAATATTTATAATATTTATTTAATATTTATTTATATTATATTATACTATTTTCGGCGAACAATTGACGCATATCCATAATATACTATGGTTATTCGTTGTTCGTTTATTGAACTATATGAAAAATACAATTTAAAAGGTACTTCCTCACAATAGTAGTATTTCAAACACATGCAGTAGGGTGCCTACTACGTACAAATTTTAAATCACAAAATCACACATAATAATTAAATGTTTAAAGGGAAAAACAATTTTAATTTTTATACCATTTCACCAACAAATCTTTTATTTTTTTTGATCTGGCATGTGATATATTTGTGAAATTCAACCAGTGTCAAACCATTTTATTTTTGAGTCAAAATAACGTATAATATCCACAAAAAAATTGTAATTACCAAATTTCATATTTAAAATGTCATACTTATAAAGAATTATTTTGATAAAAAAAGGGTGACTCTCAAATTCTCTCAATTGATTTGCAAAATATTAGTGAAGATTTTGATTACCCACTTAAATGTGCGTGGGACTACTTCACCAATGTCATGCTTCAATACCATTTTTACTTAATTATTTTACTCTAATTTCAAATATTTCGTTTTTTTTTTTACTCGTAGAATAAAACAAAATTTGGTAGAAGGCCATTAGTAGATCCTGAGATAGTATACAAAGTTTTACTTGAAAAAAATTCTGAGATTTTCAATTCTAATGGGACGATCAAACCAATATCCAACAAAATCTGGAATAAACTATCCATTGAACTTCAAAATAAAATACCTGCTAATTCGCTGTACATTATGGTTTATCAAGATAGACATGGCTGGCAGACTAGATTGAAAAATATACTTGGACTCGAACCCTTAGTACAGCAATCAGCGCCAATAGAAGATTCTTCAGATACTGATGTTTCGTTTCAAGCATGCAACAAAACTAAAAAGTTATTTAAAATTACTATACCTTTTGATACATTTTCAACAATATGCCCTGTAACACAAACTTATAAAGATAAAACTCGAGGATGTAGAGCCTATGATGTACTTAAGCCTCATATGTGGACAGATGTTGTAAATGATTTATTTTTAAAAGAACATAAGCTGCCATGCAATTTTACATACAAGTTTCTCGAGATACTTCTAGAAGTGAAAAATATATTTCTTTTGGGGCAAATTGCAAGGATTGTGGATAAGAACTTGAAGGATGGGCAGATTCTAAACCAAAATATGGAGAATCCCTTTTTATAAATATTCTTACAGAAGATACAAAAGGTTCAGAAACAAGCCATACAACAAAAAGGCAGTTGAAAGGTTATAAACGGAAGAGGATAGGTGAAGAGTTATCAACTGATGTCGGTTCCAATTGGAGGAGAAAAAATGTTGCTGATTTGGAATTCGGACGAATTTCACCAGCAAATCTATATAACCTTAATGTGTTGAGTAAAACAAAACAACAGTTCAAAGATGCAACATTGGGAATTACAGAAAGCTGTCCTATACAATCATTGATGGAATTCAAATATAATTCCAATCATGCCGGATCGATTCATAATTTAGGTATTGACCCTTTCTTTGTATATTATTGGTCTAATCATCAATTGATTATATATAAAGATGTATGTAAGACGTACTGTCGGTTATCTATTGACGCGACTGGAGGTTTGGTGAAAAAAATGAAGAAATCTAGCCTTAATATTGTATCAAACAATATTTTTTTATATGAAATCGTTATTAGCACTACATATGGACAAATTCCTATATCGCAAATGTTATCAGAAAGTCATGATACTCTAAGCATATTTCGATGGTTAGCTCAGTGGAATAAATCGGCAGCAAAATCTCCTAATGAAGTGGTGTGCGACTTCTCAAGAGAATTACTCGGAGCGTTAACACGCACATTTTGTGAAGGATCAAGTCTAAGAGGATATATAGAAACATGCTTTCTGTTTTTACACAATCATACCACAGAACTGCCTTCATGTTTCATCAGAATTGACGTCGCACACATAATTAAAATTTTTTGTCGAATTAAATGTTTGGTCGGGCAACATAAAAAACATTTAAAAGAATTTTACGTTAGATGTTTAAAGTTACTTATGGAATCCGAGACTCTTGAAGAATTTAAAACTATTTTAATTCATCTGTTAACTGTGGCATTAAGCGAAACCGATGGGTGGATAGATACTGACAATGCAAACAAAACTCATTCGGAAAAGGGGAGAGAATTTCTTATTCGCCTAATGAAAGACTCAAGAAAGAATGAAACAAATGAAGAATTCGATTGGTCAAACGAAACCGAAGACGAAAATGAAAAAAATGAAGAGGTAGAAGAAACAGAACAAAGTAACAATCAATTGGAAATATTTTTGGAAGATATACTGGACAAATCTAAAGTAAACTCAAAGCAAAGCGGAAATAGAATATCTGCTTACTATCTTCCTGAGCTTGCGAATGATATTATGCGCCTGTGCAAAGATTTTCCACTGTGGACATCAGTTTTGAAAACTCACTTTAATTCACCGTACGATATTCCTACTTCTGCTTCGGTTGAGGGAGATTTTAAAGAATTAAAATGTACAATTCTTCGTCATGAACGAAAACCTATGACTGCAGATAGGTTTGTTATTCATCATTTAAATAGTATTGATAGTAATACTAAGCTTTTTCGTAGTTCACAGTTGAGAAATTATGCCATTTATAAAAAAGATTCACATTTAACAAGATCACAGTTTAATATATCGAATAATATCAGTGATGTATCTAATTGTCGATCATCTGAAACATCTAGGATCGTCTTAAACGATAATATTAATAAACAAGCTGATGAAGTATCTGAAAAATCATTATCATCACCCTTTCGCCGTTCATCATCACCGTCATCATCATCGTCAATACCAGATATTTTATATGTATCTGACGACGTTAATGAACTGAATGTTTCTTTAGATTCATATCATCACTTGCCCTCATCATCAACACCTGATATTTTAAATGTGTCCAAAGACGATAGAGAACTAAATTTCTCCTTATACACAAAACATAATTTACCCTTATCATCAACTCCTGATATTTTAAATATATCCAACGACGATAACGAACTTAATGCATCTTCTGATTCACTTAGTGCTACAGAAAATTGGAGAGGGCTAGGTAAAGAGTCTCTTTCAATTGATAGTACCAATAAATCAAAAAGAACAAGACCCACAAGATACATGCAGGCAAATAAGGAAATAGAAAAATTATTAATCAAACGATGTACTAGATCAAACTTGAACAGTGTATTAAAAAACGGTAATGATTGTTCAGTTATAACTGATAAAAAACAAAGGTACCTCGTAAATAATACTTGTGCTTTTGACTCTGTTGCTGTTAAAATTTCTAAAGCATATTTAGACAATCCTAAATATAAAAAATTCATTGAAGATAATAAGCACCAATTTTTAAATTTTTGTAAGAGCTTGGCTATTTATGGACCATCAAAATTACTATATAAAGATCGTTTAAAAATTCTTCAGACTATATTTGAAGAGAATTGTGGTGTGTCTGGTATCAAATTAATTAATACAGAGTGTAACGTTACATTTATAGTATCAGAACTGTTCAAATATTTACCATCAGCTGATGAAAATTTTGCATGTACTAACACAAATTGTAAAGGTATTAAAGACAAAAAATGTCGTACAATTATATTACAACAAGAAGATCTTCTTAATATTAGACATTTGGAAAAAGCAATAGTATATTACGTCGAAAAAAAAAACTACCCGTGTCGAAAACCTTCTTGTGATGGACAAGCTTCCACAAAAAGGAATTTACTTAATCATTTATTCATAGAAGCTGACCAAGTAGAGGACATATGCAATTTCACAATGGCTGATTTTCCAACAACATTAAACATAAACGATGACCGGTAAACTTTAAATATACAATTGTACTAAAATTATTAGTCAAAACGTGTTTATGATATATTTTATTTTACTTTTATAGATTTATATTTCACGGAGTTATAGAATACGGTAACAATCACTATATATGTCACATACGACGTGATGATTCTCATTGGGAAACGCATAATGACATGGCTAAAAAAGTACAAACTTTCAAGGTTCCCAGTAAAAAAAAAGTTAGAGCCCATTTGATTATTTATACAAAAGCATAAATATGATATTAATCGTAATTTATTTTATTTGTACCTATAAATTTTTTTAATTAACCAACAATTTACTTTTTATCAATTTTTTTTTATTGTCAGATTTTATATATTTTGTTTATTCAAGTATAAAACTGTAATTTATTTATAATTTTTTTTTCATAATATCAGCCGAAGAATATCAGTGATTTCCTTTTTATTTAATATTTTTTATCAACAGTTTTTAAGAATTTTATCTGTAAAAAAATTATATTTCTTTTACTACGCTGTTGTATTTGTTTTTTTTTGTAATATCAACAATTTATTTTTTATTTTATTTTTTTGCAATGATTGCAAATATTGTCTAAGTTTTTATTCATTTTATTTCATTTTATCTGTTTTATTATTTTTTATTTAATGTAATTGTTTTTAATTTCTTTACAAAAAAAAAAATGTTAAAGATTTATTATTTTACACTTACAGTAAATGATAATACTTTATTTTATTTTATTTTAAATTGTATTAATTTAATTGTTTTTTAAGAAAACCATACACAGCAATATCAGTAGATTACAAATATAAGTAACTAAAATATTATTTTAGTCCCATATTATACAATATAATATAATATTTTATTTAGATAACAAATAATAATTAGTAACAAGTTTGAAAAGTTACCTGCTAGATATATTAAGATGTAGGTACTAAAATTTATATCGTATACAAATTGAAATAAATTGAATTGGAGAACGCGACAAGACACTATGGAAGTATCAAATTCTAGTTTTTCCTTCGAGGAAAATACTTTTGTGAGGTAAAAGAATAGTATTGCAAGCCAGTTTCATATGATAAACCATAATAATTAAAGGTACTTACACTTAATTTCTTTTTGTGATGAACTTTGGAATATTTATAAAATTATAAGTAACTACTATGAAAAACATTTTAAAGGAATTATAGTTTATCCATCATAGCAAATTTAAAATATTTATATTTATATTTTCGTTGCGTATCAAATATTTTAGGTTAACATTTTTATCAAACATCTTCATAAACGTATGTTTGAAGTCAAATATAATTGGAATATTGTCAAAACGGTATGTATCAATACTTGTAAGTTCATAAAATGTTAACCCCTGAAGTGGAAATTGAGTTATCTCGGAAACTGTTTAGTTACAAATTGTTTGGTGTCGGTTACAATTAGTTACTAAAAGGTTACTAAATTTTGGGATAGGTCCGGATTCGATTGGACAAAGTTTGGGGGGGGGTGGGGGCTGAGTGAATTTGACCCCCTCATTTTGTTTTTTGATTTCTAAGTTTTCAGGTGATTTACAAATTCAGGGAATGAATTTACAATTATTTACAATGGATTTACAATTGTTTACAATTGGTCCGGAGTCAATAGGGCAAAGTGGGGGGCTACGTGAACTTGGCCCCCCTCATTTTGTTTTTTGATTTCTAACTTTTCAGGTGATTTACAAATTCGGAGAATGAATTTACAATTATTTACAATGGATTTACAATTGTTTACAATTTGTTCGGAGTCAGTAGGTGAAAGTGGGGGGGCCAACTTCATGTACGTGTTGAACCCACCGTATGGCATGTACTGCGACATAGCCCATCCGTACAAGTTGTTACCTATAAAAATTTAAAAAAAAATAATAAGTATGAAAAAAATATACTTACAGTCCTGATATACTATCCATGATTTATCTTTTGTCTCATCATACCCCGGGGTTTTTGAATTATTTGCCTTCGCATATCGCTTACTCGCCTGCACCAATCCTCCATGTATACCTATAAAAAATATATAAGATTATTATTATAATTATATACACATTTTAAAAATAAAAAAATAATATACTAACCATTCTCAAACATCAACAGCATGTCATAATCGTGTAATAATTGAAGTTTCTGCCCCGTAAACTTCAACATCGCGTCAAAACTAAGTCCTGGTCGGCGTCCAAGTTGTATGCCCTCATACTTGCGTCACGGAAGTTTTCAAATACATCAGCCAACAGCAACACATCGATTTTGAGATACAGGTCACTATATTCGCCCAACGTATTGCAATCAAAGTGATCCCAGACCAACTTCGCGTGTTCAAAATCTTCCTCCTTAATCCCGGTCTCGGTCAACGTACTAAAAAAATTTCTCTTACTCGGTAGTCTCCTGTCTTCCAGCCGCTCCCATTTATCTGTGTACTCGTATGGGTACACCCCCTTACGAGTCACGAGCGGCATATCTCCGGCGACAAAATGTTTGGCTGTCTCACGGAAGTTCTCATGCTCGGGTGTAACTAAATTTTCGGCCAGGGATGACAGACTCGACGCCATAAACCTGAACGTGTCGATAAACCGAACAGTGAAGGTACTACTTATATATTTCGAGAAAGATATAAATTTCTTCTCACTGTTCGGTATAACGTTGATCGCCTGTGTATCATACCCAAGTTCAGTGATTATGAAGTGCGAGTCGTAGTTTGAGAGATTATGAAAAAATACGGGGAAAAATTTAGGTTGCTACAACTCCAGGTTACACCTGGAGCACAAGGTCTGCCTAAATTTGCCCGTGAGATGGTCATGATCCCTAACCTTATCGCCCCCGACTAATATGCATTTGCATAAGTTACACGCATTACACTCTTGATGTGTTTTTTCTTCACCCTCGGTCATGATTAAAGGAATATTCGTCTTCATTAGACCTTCAATTTTCCGGGCCACATCAACAATCGACTCCATGAAATGTCTCGCCACGTCCGTCCTGTCTTTGCTGCCTCTGTAGATTACCGGCCCCGCCGGTATCTCGTGTTGAACCAATAAATCCGCCGGCACGTCCTCGCTCGTCTTCACCAAAAAACCGTAGCTCATCGCTTCATGTTTTTGGGTAATCGTGGTACTACCCCCTCTCGCCTCCTCCAAGATCGCCTCGAAATCCGCGTAAATTACAAACGGGTGCCTCACCGTGTTTTTCCACGCCCTGAACTCAACACAATCACCCTCCTTCGGCATTTCCGGTAAAATGGGTTTATGTGCACCGCAAATCAGTTGATGCTGATTCAGCGCGGTCTGCCCTCTCAACTTGTATTTTAAATTTCGGTTGTCGAATGATGTGAAACACCTCTTGCAGAATACTACTCTCTCTTCATGCCTAGTTTTTTTTGCACGTATGAGCCAGGAAAAATTTGAAATATATATATAATGCGAGTTGTCTCCGTCCGTCACCAACAGCAGGTCAAAATGGTTTACCTTCTCCACGTCGACTACACGTAGCGGGTAGACCTCATACCTTGGCAATTTCGGTACTTGAAACTTCTTGTCAAGGCCGTACACGTTAATAGATACATTTTTGTTATTTTTTTCAAATGTTGAAATATCAGACAGTGGAGTAGGGAACGATATATCTTCAAAATTATATTTGTTCTCATGCTGGCTATATCTAGCTCCCTCCACACGAAATGCTGTCGGTCCCGTAACATGTCTCGCTAAAATTGCCCACTTAAAACACTGTTGATCAACATTTTGTGGGTTGATGGTACCTCGCTTCCTGTTGATATATTCCGGCAGCTGAATATAGGAGGAACCGCCCAGTGGAGTATATTTGTATACCGCCAACAACAACCCGTCTATTGACTCTAGCGCAAAACCGCTGCCTCTCCCGGTATACTCATCTTTCTCCTTCGTCAATTTCATATAGGCCCTCTCTACAATCGTTCTAATATCGCTATCCGGGAAAATTTCAACCACTGATGTTTTGAACGCCCTGTTTTCCGATGAATTGGGGACGTTGGGCCGGTTATATGTCGCCTCGAGTTTAAGGTTAGGTTTTTTTTTTTGCTCTAGCAGCCGACACGGTATTGGCAGTCGAAACACGTTTCCCGTTAACGGCAACGGTGTAAGAATCTTTAAAATAAAAAAAAAAATCCTAATTAATATCTAATAAAAATAAAAAAAGTAGTATCGAATCTAATCAACCTTAGTATATAATATAACGATATATGTCTTTGTGTAATTAATCCACGGCGGGTAAATTATTTTAATAATCTAATTAATTCGGGTTTGAAAAAAATTAAACTAACCTGTATCCTCATATTCGTCCAAAGCTGCCATGCAAATTTGTCGCGGTCGGTATTTCGGCAACGCCGAAATACCGGCCGCTACGTCTTTCGTGTCACCCGCACGACGCGCTACAGTCGGACGGCAGGTGGAGGGGACTCGGACGTCGGCAACGACACCCGACCTCGCCGCCGGCCGGGCCGACTGTCTTGTTCCATCCGCGTAACTACCTACTACTACATTTGTAATAAGAGTAATATAAGTGCATAATAAAGTAAACTCGTGTGTTGTTCTTCTGAGTCACCTACATTATCCTCTACCACATCCGGTCAACCGTGTCATTGGCGCAGTCGGTTTTAGGATTTGAACCTCGTGGCCCGTAAGGTAAGTCAATATTATATTAACCACAATACTTATCACGGGTGATCCCACGGGTACTCCACGTGTAGTAGCAAACATTTGTCTATGGACCACGTGGAAAGGCATGGTACTGGGTATGGGACAGGATAGTCTGACCAACAACACTAGCGTACAAAGGGGCACCAACCACTAACGGGTAGCCTCAACAAAACATGGTATAACGCATTTCGGTGATCTCGGGAAGCCCCAAAACCACGTGAGAAACGATACAGGGAGAAACCCATGGGCCGTTTGGAAAACACGTAGGGCACTTTCCGTGAACCCTGGGAATACCCGTATAGTTAATCGCGACAAGCAGGTTTCGCATCGGCGGGGACGGGGCAGTCGACGACCGAACCGAACACCCGTATAACGATGTCGGGGAAAAACACAGCGACGAAACATACGGGCAAAACCCACACAATAGGGAACAAGACCAACAACAATCGGCACATCACAAACCTCGGGAAAACCCCTCCCGAACAGTGAATCAACGCCGAAGCAATGCGATTAAAGTCAAGGAACAACAACGACAAACGTACTACAGCTGAAAATTGACAAGACCAAAGTACTACAACTCAACAGTCTATACAAGGTGGGTACGACTCGATGCCAACGGCAACGAGACGCGCCCGGAACACCGAGAAAGAATCTAGAGGTTTATCCCCCCTGCGCACGTGGACGAAGGGTCAATCGGGTATCCCAACCGGTGACACTGCCACGCCAATGCTATGGTAAATAGGGGAGTAGGCAGGCACCATGTGTTACCAACGTTGGAGTCGTTAAGCCGGTTAAACTGACAATCACGTCACACTGGCCGACCCAATCGAGGGCACAAGCGTAACCGACATTAGGAGTCAGTGAGTCTGGTTAAATTGACAAAAAAGTCACACCAGCAGATCCAATGGAGGGCGCAAAATCAACCAACAGCGGAGTCGAATGACAATAACCAATGACGACCAAAAGTCATACCGTCATCGATCCCGTTGGAAGTAGGGAACCTGAACCAAAGTCACGAAGCGAGGGAAGGCAACGCCAAAATTCTAAAGAGCAAGTAAAAGACTGTAACACGAGGCAAAGTAGTGGACGGACCCATAAGGGGCTAAGTACGGTAACGTTGGAAAAAAACCCCAGGTCCATACACCCGCAGGTGGAATGCAACGGGGAGATTACGAAAGGGTCCTCACAACGACCAAAATCGGACGAGACTCCCGGATCGAACAAAAGTGGCAGGGAAGTACAACACAGCCACCACCCACCAAAGTGTCAGGAAAAGGTCAACAAAGTATCAGCAGTACAAAGAGAGAGGGGAAACCAACATCTCACAGGACAACATGGACTTTACCAGCCAAGCGGGAAAACCAAAAAATTCAGTTCGGGAAATACCCAGTACCGAACAACACCAGGTTTTTCCAAAACACAACAACGGGTTTTTCCAATAACAACACATCACGAACGTCGGGAAAACCCCTCCCGAACAGTAGATGTCAAAAATCAAGGCCGAAGCAATAACATCAAAGTCAATGGACAACGGGCAAGCCCAAAATACAACGGTCGACGGTCTATACAAGGTGGAGGCGACGCGAAGCCAACGGCATTTCAGACGCGCCATGAACACCGAGCTCACAAAGGTAAGAGGTACCTCCCCCACGCACGTGAAAAAAGGTTTAAAAAGGGTATCCCAACCGGTGTAACTGCCGCTTCAATACTATGATAAATAGGGGAGTAGGCAGGCACCATGTGTTACCGACATTGGAGTCGTCAAGACCGGTTAAATTGACAATCACGTCACACCGGCTGACCCAATCGAGGGCACAAGTGTACCGACATTAGGAGTAAGTGAGTCTGGTTAAATTGACAATGACGTCACACCAGCAAGTCTAATGGAGGGCACAACCTCAACCAACAGCGAAGTCGAATGACAATAACCAATGACGACCAAAAGTCATACCGTCACCGACCCCGTTGGAGGCAAGGAACCTGAACCAAGGCACGAAGCAAGGGAAGAGAACACCAACTACCTAAAGAGCAAGCAAAAGACGAAGACACGAGGCTAAGTAGTGGACGGACCCATAAGTGGTAAAGTACGGCAATGCCGGAAGATAACCCCAGGTTCAAACACACACGCGGAACGGGAAATACCTAGTACCGAATGATTCCGCCAAACAATATATAAACGGTATGAACCCAACATACGGGTTTTTCCAATTCTAACTCCGAAAATGACAGAAGATTCAATAGGAAACAACCGAGCACGCCGTGCTGATTGGCGGGGGAGAGTGGCGCGACCGGCAACACGGTGACAGGTCACACCTAGCTTATCATCAGCACGACACGCCCGAACACACAGACATGCGGGCCGGGCCAAACCCAGAACCAGTCCTAGGGTTTTACCGACTCGGGGAAAACCACATCGAAAACATTCCGGGTTTTTCCCCCTAACGAACACCACGGGGGAAAACCTACATACGAACAACACACACGAGATGGGAAAACCAACGATGTGACAATCGGGGAATTACCAACCATAACCAATACGTTTTTCCATATAACATGTTTGTGTTTACAGCAGAAAATCAAGATGGCCGAACGTAACCAGGGAACAAACGCGCCATCCAACCGCAACGGGGATTTTAACCTGTCAGTGGGAGACTACCGTCCCCACCGGGGGACCGTGGCAGATGTGGTCCAGCTGATCCTAGACCAGGCGGCACTAAACTTGCTGAACGCGCGCCGGCTCGCCGGGCGGTCCTCGGGTATCCCCACGTGGGAAAACCTCATGGCTGTGTGGCGGCGTCATGGGAGGACCCAGGCAAGGGCGGAGAGGGGCACCCAAACATCATCAACGACCACGCCCATAGCGGAGATCCCGACACCGTCCGTGCGGACTCCGGAGGCGACACCAGCTGACGGACGAGCACTGGCCAAGTGGGCCGTAGAGGCGACCCACCAAGAGCTGATGGCACATCCTCTGATTCAGATTGCCCTGGACCGGGGAGTGGTGAGACCTCCGCCAGTAAGGCACCCGGAACCCCGACGACTGGCGAGGAAGACGCCGACTGTCGACACCGGCAACACCAGAGTCGTGAGGACGAAGGCCGACCTAAAGCAGAGCGGGACGCTACGCGAGGAACCAAAGGTGGCCGACCTGATTAATCTGGACACGGACGAGGAAGAGTTCCTCCAACTCCAGGTAGGCGCCCAGGAGCTGCCGGACGTAGACATGCTGTCGGAACTGCCGGCCAGCGACGACGACGGACTGTAAGTAGGTAGACGGCGTCGTGCGGGTTGGCGGGGGAGAATGTCGCGGTCGGTATTTCGGCAACGCCGAAATACCGGCCGCTACGTCTTTCGTGTCACCCGCACGACGCGCTACAGTCGGACGGCAGGTGGAGGGGACTCGGACGTCGGCAACGACACCCGACCTCGCCGCCGGCCGGGCCGACTGTCTTGTTCCGTCCGCGTAACTACCTACTACTACATTTGTAATAAGAGTAATATAAGTGCATAATAAAGTAAACTCGTGTGTTGTTCTTCTGAGTCACCTACATTATCCTCTACCACATCCGGTCAACCGTGTCAAATTTCGTCCTCGGACATCATGTTTGAGCCACCGGCCGGGACATCTGGTACAAATATCTGCTGCGTGATTTTAATATCTCTCTGCGGAGCGGCAAGAGGCGCGAACTGTATGACGCTTGGTCGACGTACGTTACCCCGCCCCCCCCCAATTTGATTTTCGCAATTTTCTTTGCGCCAATTTTTAGTGCTCAATTCCTGCCAATTCCTGCCGCAAACCCCGGAATTCCTGCTCTAACGGATTTCCCGGAAAGTCGCCCCACCCGTGGAAAATTCGACTTTCCGGGAAAACCGTTAGAGCAGGAATTCCGGGGTTTGCGGCAGGAATTGGCAGGAATCGAGCACTAAACATTGGCGTTGGAAAAAGTTAAAAAGGTCGAATTCCGACCTAGGGGGGTTGGAAAAACGTTTCCACCATCGCAATATAGTTTTTTAATTTTTACGGGGGCGGTTTTTGAGCAGGAATTCCGTGATTTGCGGCAAGAAACGGCAGGAATCGAGCACTAAAAATTGGTGCAAAAAAAAATTGCAAAAAGTCAAATTTTGAAGGTGGGTGGGGCTGGGGTAACGTTACTCCAGCCCCACCCGTGGAAAATTCTACTTTCCGGGAAAACCGTTAGAGCAGGAATTCCGGGGTTTGCGGCAGGAATTGGCAGGAATTGAGCACTAAAAATTGCAAAAATCAAATTGGGGGGGGGGGGCGGGGTAACGTTCGTGCTTGGTCGTGCTGGTTGAGCGGTGATCGGTGCAGCGGGCATCGGTCTCAAATGGACTGGAACGTTGACGATACCTTAATATAAATTAATATAATATAAATTTATATTGTATGAGATAGAAATAAAACTTTATATTATAAATACATACCGTGAATGTTCTTCGTATGTTTGATGAGGCCAGACTTGTATGTGAATGTCGAAGGACATACAGTGCACGGAAAACGTATACCCGCATGCTTCTTTTGATGGTTAGTCGAATTTTGTTTCATGGTGAAAACCTAAGGGCACTGTTCGCATTGAACCATTTTTAAAATGTTTAAAGTAATGACGAGAGAAAAAATGAAAAAGTATTTAAAACCTTGTAAAAATATTAAAACACTGTAAATTCTTTAAAGTCGGTGTGAACGAACGTTGAATGTGTCGGGTAGACTAAACCGTTTCAGCTATACTCGGTGATATATATAAACAGAGGTACGCTAATGCTTCTTGTGGCAGATACTTGTATTAAAATATAATTAAGTAATTGATTATATTATAATGTTTCCTTGTGTGTGTGTGTGTACAAATATTGAATACGAATAATATCTAATGGCCGGAAATATACGACGGAAGCACCATTATGGTCTAATGTTAATATGGGTGCAAACGTGAGAGGTGGCTATTAAGACATCCTGGCGACAGTCTGTAGACTGACTATTATTATACAGGCTGAATTGATAGATAATGCTTCTTCTATTCGATATACTGTAGGTAAAATGGTCCTTTATTGATTATTTTATAATGTTCGGCGAGCGTGCGAACGACGGAAGCACCATTGTGGTCTAATGTTATATCGGTCATTACTGACTAATTGACATTTTAATATCGTTATGTAAATCGCATCCTGGCGACAGTCTGTAGACGGACTATTGATTATTTTATAATGTTTCCTTGTGTGTGTGTACAAATATTGAATACGAATAATATCTAATGACAGGAAATATACGACGGAAGCATCATTGTGGTCTAATGTTAAGATGGATGCAAACGTGATAGGTGGCTATTAAGACATCCTGGCTATGACAATAATTAGGCTATTAGGGTTAATGTATTTTTCATTAATTGGTATCTTCTATTCGATATACTATAGGTATAATGGTCATTTATTGATTGTTCGGCGAGCGTGCGAACGGATGTCTATTTTCTAATGACAATAGCAAGCTATTAGTACCTACAAATGTTTCTTTTGCAGTTTTATGTAAAGTAAGTAATACGTACCTGTTAAATAGGGCAAGTTATTAATATAAAGTACTAGCTGATCCCGTGCACTTCGTCGCCCGTTAAATGGATCAACTCAATACTACCTACTCAAACTTTGTTCAATTCATTAACGTGTATGGTGTTCAAAATTTATCTTATCTTTCCCGTTGCCCTGAATAAAAATTCTGAATCGCGGCAGTACATTATCAGGTAGGCAATCTACCTGCGGTAGATCGCGGACCCCGTGCTGTTTGTACGGAAGTGTATGATTTAACTCTAAAGTATCAAAGTTATACCAAGTTTATTTTGATGTAATACTGTGGATTAATATAATAAATTTGGTTGCTCGTAAAAAATCGCAACTCTTAAAAAAATTATGATTGTTGAACTCCTTTTGGGTGTAATTTTCTGCGGTAAGTGCAACTCTGCCACCCTGGTAAGCATTGTTCAATAATTCGATTTGATGCAAGCTTGTACCTGATCTGCCCGAATAACCAATGGCAACCAATAAATAAATGCTAATTTCTAATGTAGACTGTAACCAATGGCAACTATAAATAAATAAAAATAAAATTTCCAATTTCTATCGTGAATCTCAATGTCCCTGTTTCAGCACCTATTTAAAATGCGAATTTTGGCAAATCCTTTCTTAGCGCACGTCTATATTATAATAGCTATCCGTATGCCAAATTTCAGCCAGATCCGTCCAATGGTTTGAGCTGTGCGTTGATAGCAGTCAATCAGCTTACTGTTTTTTATATACAGATATGGTTGCCATGGTAATATGGACCCACACACACACACACACATACACTGACTTACATTCATTTATATATATATAGATTGATATGAAATCTTGGTAACCTTAGTAACCATGGCAACCTTGGTAACCATGGTAACATGGACACACAGACACACAGACACACTGACACACTGACATACATTCATTTTTATATATATAGATATGTGACGGGGTGGCACAGTGGTATGGTGGTCGCTTGCTGAACCGACGGACACGGGTACGAATCCCGGTCCCGAAAAAAAAATTTTAGCTTATTTTCGGGCGGCGGCGGCGTAACATGTGATAAAATACGATAACGGAAATAATATGATAACAGTGATAATGTACGATAACGTGTTATAACAATAATATAAGTAACGCACGTACGCGAGCAGCGGGATGAGGATAAGGGTGCGGGGATGCGGTTGCGGGATGCGGATCAGCAAGGATAATGGGATAATGGGTTGCGGCTTCTGAACCTACCAAATCATACTACTCATAGCGCACAACATGACAACGGACGACCCAGCGCACAATACCAGAAGTACCTCGGGAAAAAAAAAAACAATTCATGTACAGAATGAAGCGCCGGACATGCTCTCCCGAAACCCGACCACCGGGCCCCCGGTAGACGAGGAACGACTAGTAGGAGTACCCACCTCACAAATCGTCACCACTACTAGCTCACCGGCTTCTCTAGTGCAATATTATTCTTGTTAGTAATTAACTTAAATTTTAATACTAATTCAATATAAATAATAAAATAAAATAAAGTTAAATAATGTTTTTAGTATTTAGGTTTAACTTGTAAGTGCAGTGGTTTTGAGAGTTTATCATAAATTAAATATTTTTCATAAAGTTTGGTTAATATTTAGCAAATTATTTATTTATTTATTCAAATTTTTTTTATTTAGGTGTTAATACCTATGTTTTCTTGTATTTTTCGTATACATATAAAGTGTTATAAAGTGACTTGTGGCTTAAGTTTAAGAATTTAATGTAGACATGCAGTAACTAGTAATATAGTTAAGTAAAAATAGGTAAATATAATATTTCATTTGGTATTACATATATGTTATCGTAGAGGTGATATTTCTGTTATTGTTATTTTGTTAAAATATAACGTAATACATATTATACTTATATGAAATATTATTTAAAGTAATATTCCGATATGAATCATAATTAAATGTAGTTGAATATGTTATGAAAGCTTATTTTAGTGTTTAAAATGCTGGTGCTTAAATAATAAAATATATTAATTTCTAATTTGATTAAAGTTTTTGGTAAAATAAAAATAAGTATATTAGTGTAAGATGTAATATTATTTAATTAGGTTATTTTGATAAAGTTTTATTCAAATGTCGATGTCTAATGTGTGTGTCAAATTAAGAATTATCAAAAAGATTTAATGATTTAATTTAATGATTTCATTTTTGTTTCTTATTTTAATGATATTTTGAATGTAAGTATAAAATAGTAATTCTAGTTATATGTATTTAACTTATTTAATTAAGTATTATGTATGTAAATATTAGTGTCTAATGTGGTCATGAATGAATATATAATAATGTTAATTTTGGTTTTTGTTTTATTATTTATTTTCTTATAATGATATTTAAGTGTAAGTATAAACTAATTATTAATAAAGGTTTGGAAAGGTAGTAATTCTAGTTTGAAAATACATATAGTTTGCTTATTAAAATGGTTGGTTTTTATGTAATGTCTTATGGTTTGGTATATTATTCCTACGATTATCTGTGTTTTAAATTTAAATTTAAATTTATATTTTGGTTGTTTTGAATACGGTTTAGTTGGTTTTTGACGAAGTTCTAATATTTCTGTTTTTAAATTTGCTATTTTAGTAGAGTGTTTAACTCTAGGCGGTCTTAAATTGTTATCATGTTGTTTCAATTTCGTAATATTAAAATTTGCTCTTAAAGTTACATAATTATATAGTTTTTTATTTTTAAACCTAGTTATTATGTTTATGATGAGATAGATATAATATAATGTAATGTAATATGTATGTACAATATATATATTTTGGGATTCCACTTTATTTATTATCATATTATATAATTTTTGATTACGCGTTCTTTTTATGAATTTTATTGTGGTATAGTTTTCAGTATGCATAATTGTGTCAATAATTTGATTGGATTTGGCATTGTGATTTATCATTGATCTAGGGCTCCACTTTGTTTCATTATTATTATATATATGTGGGACCATAGTAGATTTGGGCTCTGAATTATATAAGTATGCTTTTTTTGTTATGTTTAACAAGTATGACGTGTACAAATTATGATCGTTTCCTATACTCGTAAATTGGTTATCATGCCATTGTTTGATAAACACCGATAATTCTGGTGGATGTGTTATGTTTAAAATTGTTGAGATTTTTTGATTTTTGTATGTGTTTAGTTTGAAATTATCACAAGACATTATAATATTTTCGTTGAAATAGTTTATGGGTAATGCTTTGACAGACTCAAAATATTCGAATATATTTGTGTAACATGATATTATGGTGGTTACACTATTATAATTGTTTTTTATGTTTAATGTGATAAATGGCATTGTATTGTTCATAGTGTTAATTCGATTGTATGTTGGCGGATTTATTTTCGTATTATTGGATATCTTAAATGTAATATTCTTAATTGTCTCCCATTGTAGTAATCCATTATTTACTAAATTTATTTTATATGTGACTATATTTTCGTAGTTTTTCATAGAGACCGAATTTTTAAAATTATACGAATTGTCAAAGGTGTTTGAATATGACGTGTTTGGTATATTATATGTTTCCCTTGTGGTTATATATTCTTTTTGTATATGTTCTTTATTGGTAATAGTTTTTTCACGTGGTGTTAGTTCTAAATTGTTGTGTTTGTTTAAATGATTCCATCTTATATTAAATATTATTGGAAATAGTATTTCCTGTTGAATTGTTGTATGTGGTATTAAATATAATGTTTTTATTGGCTTTAATTGTAATGCCTGATTTTATTTTGTATTTTTCATTGTGTTCTGCTGTTGGCTTTTTATGTATTATTCTCTTTTTAATGATTTTATTTGGAGTAATTGTTTTCTTTGTATAATCTGTATTGGCTTTATTAGCTGCCAAAAATTGGTTTTCCAAAATTATCGCATTGCTTAGATTTTTCGTTACGTAGGCAGGTGCTTGGCATATTGTATTTTCGATTTGTGAGTTTATTGTAGCCTTGTCTAAAAGTTTACATGGTGTTTTATCTGGACCCGATATTTTATATATTTTATGTGGTGGGCTGATACATTTTGGATTTATTAGATCTGGACGAATGCAGTTTATGGATACTCCAGAATCTACGGAAATGTTTGTGTTTTCATTCTTTAGGCTTGCTTTTATATATGATTCATTAATTTTTCTATTTTTGTCTATTATATGAACTGTGTCATTTTTTATGTTTTTATTAGTTGGCGTTTGTTGGTAATATTTTGTATTTACTAGTGTTTCTTGGACCAAAGGATTATGTCGGTACCCTGTAGGTTCATTTAACCTGTTTGTTGGTTTTGTTTGGTTTGTTTTTAAATCATTGTTTTTTAAGTAACAATTGTTGGAAATATGGCATTTTTTATTTCGTAAGTTCCACGTTAATTTTTTCTTACATTCTTTTGTATTTTGGTTGAATTTGTAACAGTGTTTGAATTGATGTGAGTATTCAATTTTATGATTTTTGGGTGTTTTATTGTCATTGTTATGTGGTAGTAAATAATTATCTGAATATTTTTCCTGTTTATTAACGTCATAATTTGGTTGATAATAATTGTGATAATCATTATGGATTATGTTTTGCTGGTTATCTTCAAAATTTGAATTTATTTGACTTTTGTTAAATTCAATTTGGTGTAAGTAATTATGTGCTAAACGTTTTGTATATTGGTTGTTATTTCTATATTGATTAATGTTTGAATTATTTACGTAATTCTTATTGTAAATTTGTTGGGAACATAAATCGTTTAAAATCGATTCTAAGTTAGACATTTTAGATGATAATTTTTCTAATTGTTTTGTATTATCGTTATTTATTGTATTTATACGTTCCTTAGTGATTTCGTTGGGAGATTGTGTTATTTCTTTATTTATCATAAATTCTATAGATTCATATTTTTTAATGTTTCTTTTTAAATCTTCTAAATTATTGTTGTCTAAAACTCCTATATATTTGGTGATTTCTGGTCTTAAGCCTTTCATTATTGTATACACTATGTCTGATTGTGACATCATAGGGTCAATTTTATTGCATAAGTGTTGCACATCATTGATGTAAGAGGGCATTGATTCATTGGGTAGCTGTTTTCTCTGTTGTAGTATAGTTTTAAGCATATATTTTTCTGCTATGGGCTCAAATTCTAATCGAAGTGCATTTTATAAATCTGTCCATGTGGTAGTCGGATTTTTATTCTCAAAATTGTCTAAAAATGTTGCTGCTGTGCCGTGTAGGTAAATACATAGAAATAATACTTTTTGATCGGAAGACCAGCCATTGATACGACTTGCCTTGTTGTATTTGTCGATAAATAAATTTACACTTTCATTGATAGCTCCAGAAAATTTGGTAGGCTTATAAAAGGGTATTCTTTTTGACATGTTGTTATACACAATAATATTTATAGTAATAGTGTGTCTAACGGCAGCGGTAATATACGGCGGCGGTACAAAATGAAAGTTGCATGGAAAATGAACCGGCGGCGGCAGGTTTACTGCGCGCTCTGACCCGAAATTACTTTGGCGACGGCAATAAGATGGCGGCGGTAATTAATAATTATGAACAGCGGCGGTATTCGACACGACGGCAATGCGCACAAGTGATAGTGACTTTCGGCGCGTTATCACTTTCAACGAACCGCTGCTGATAAGAATCGGTAGCTTGTCAAACCAGACAGTAAATAAAAACGGTTTATATCACTAGAAAAAAAAACGGTTTATATCACTATAGTATAGCCATCGTAAGAACGCTACTCGTTCGCGCATCCAAATGACCGAGCTCCGCAGTTTCGTACCCAAGTTTCTCCCACTCTACCATCTAGTCGCCGCCGTAAATAGGCAGTAGTGACAGCGACAGTAGCGATGGCGGCGGCCAGAGTTGACGGCGGCCAGCGTTCGGGAAGGTTTAGTGGTGGGAATGCGCGAGATCGGATGAATTTTGGTCACCGCCCAGTAGCGTTCTTACGATAGAAAAACGGTTTATATCACTTTCATGGATGAAAATATCATATCAGTTTGGCTTGGAATAAACAACAATTAACATTATCGCAGGCCGCTGAATTTAAAAATATTTAATATTTATAATATATACAAATACAATTTCACAACTGACCATTGCCGTTACCCCCCGAAGGCCGAAATGTTTTCAACATATTGTAACGTGCCCAACAGCGTTACTTGTTGATTTGGAAGCAATAATTGAACAAAACCTCTTTTGATAGTATTTATTGTGTTTATTATATAAAACAGATTTATAGAAATTATTCTAAGTCCAAATAATTAACTAAAAGCGAGTTGTGACTATGAGTATTTAGTGTGACTGTTGAAGTTGAGGTTGGTTGCTCGTCTGATGGACGCTTGTCCATCAGCTCTCCTCGATGGATCTCTGTCCCTTGCCACTTCCATACTTTCTAAGATTTCTAAGACCATATATGGTCCTTCCATTATTCTAAAACCATACATGGTCTTGCGGTTAAGCCTTCTGTGAATTTCACACGCTTGCACGCGCAGGAAGTCCACATATATCTATATAGCACATTTGTGGTGTTACTCAACAATAATTAATAACAGCACAAATCTAACTATATTATTTTAGGATTATCCATATACGTAGTCATATATCTATTGTCGCACGCCGCTCATGGTCACGCGCTCGATATTACTATTATTATATTATTACTATTCGAATAAGCTCTCGAGTATAATATTTATATATACGCGGTGCGAATATTATATGATTACGTATTCATTATAATGTGTTTAAACCATATGGCAAAATAGTCACAGCTCGCTACAATATCTTATTTTCAACCAAATATCAAAACATATAAATTCAATAAAATTACAATATACATGTTATGGACCCACCTCCGAAAAAAATTTCTGGATGTGGCCTTGCAACTGAATATAATATAATGACATAAATTTCCAATCATATTGTGTACTACTTTACTTAGTTTATTTATTAGGCAGTGGTAATGTGGTATTTAGATTATGTCGATTATGTTTTATGAGTCTTAACATAGTAACTGGTAAGACAAAACGTAGTAACATATTAAACAATATACTTATGTATTATTTATGTGTTTAGGTAGTTTCAGGTAAGCATTATATAATATTGTTAATTTATTATTCATTATTATTCTCTTAGCCTCTACGCCATACATGTCGGTTTATTGAACTTAAATAAACAATCTTACATATACAATTCATTATTTGAATAATTAAATATGGAAATAAATCATTATACGTTATTGTTTATGTTCAATGTCATTAAAATTGAAATATTTATCTCGTATAAATATTACTGAAGTTATATTGCTAAATTCAAAACAAATTACTACCAATCATACCAATATAATAAATGCATATTTAATATACGCATACAATTAATAGTACTTTATGATAGACAACTCTGACTATATTATGTACTAATGAACTGTATAACACTATCGGTTAATTTTCTTCACAGCCCCCGTTTACTTAAGTGTAATTTATATTTTTACACTAACCATGATCAACATCTCAAAAAAGTAATAATATTCTAGTACCAATAATATAAATAATAATGTATATAACATTTTATGTATAATATATTCATAACCTTTTTGAATGTCTGAACACTTAATATTTTATAACATTTTTGTGTAACACAGCCGTAAAATAGAACAGTATTTATATAAGTTTTTACATTTTATGGTATATTAACCAATGCATAAATAGCTCAAAATAGTTTACATACATATTTGTCATTAAAAATTATAAAAGAATGAATACAGTTTAAAAAAAAATCAGAATCTGTGGAACACCACTGATCCTTATTATGGTTCAAGTGTTAAACTGTGTCATTATTATTATTATCAAATTATTATTTGTTTTAGAAAAATGTAAATACCAAGTTCTTTGAACAATTTTGAATTGGAATATTCAAATTGTACCAATTAGTAATTTAGTTATTTGCTGTATTAATCATAAGTTAAATATAAAATCTTATTTAATTATATTTAATACAATTATTAGATGATAGATAATACATTTATTAGGGTTTCACTAATGTTTATCATAAAGCTACTTTGAATGACCAAAAATTAATGAATACAATTTCCATAACTCATGTAGTCATGTCTAACTAAATTTCTGAAGTCTGAAATAGGTATATGTTGCCACTTTCCAATTCACATCTACACATCCTGGTCTTCGAAGATCTGCTCTACTAAAATTGGCTACCTACCTTACTTCTTCACAGTCGGTCAATGGTAGTATGGTATAGTCTACAAAATTAAAAAAAATACATTTATTAGGGTTTTACTAATGTTTATCATAAAGTTACTTTGAATGTCCAAAGATTAATGAATCCAATTTCCATAAATCATCTCTAACTAAATTTCTAAAGTCTGAACTATGTATATTTTGCCATTTTCCAATACACGTCAGTAGTATATATATACCAGTCCTGGCGCACCTCATAATATATCAGTAAAAGATCACAAAGAAAACAATGTGCAAAAAGATCAGAAAATTGAAATGCAATTATAATAAAAAAATTTTTCGCAAAACTTATGAAATGTAATAATAATAAAAATATTTTCCGCAAAAACTTAATTATTAAAAATAAAAATCGAAATGCAATAATAATAAAAAAATTTTTCACAAAACTTATGAAATGCAATAATAATAAAAATATTTTCCGCAAAACTTAATTATTAAAAATAAAAATCGAAATGCAATAATAATAAAAACATTTTTCGCAAAACTTATTAAATACATTTTCACCCCCAAAATATTTTTCATAATACTTATGATATTAATAATTAAAATCGAAATGTAATATAGTGTATTAAAAAATATTTTTAAAGAAATTGAATACCTTAGTTAAAGGAATTGATATTTATAATAAAAGAATGGAATCTATAAACAATCATAATAAGTTACAAGAAACCGAAATGCAAAACGAAGTAGAAAACTATACATTAAATAAAAAAATAAAAAAATGTTATGTGAAATTTTGTGCTTTTGAATATTATAAAATAATGAAAATATAATAAAATATAATCTTAATGAAATTCCAATTAAAGGAAAAATTGTAATCATCGGGAACCATTCAGAACTAACTTATATTTATGTTTCTAAATGTCTACGATCACCAACTTGGTTAGAACTTTGTAAAATAGCTAATGATCAAATAATTACAAACAGTACAAATTCATTCAGATATCTCAATAATATTAGTGTAATGAAAAGTTTAGGAGATATTACAATATGTGAATTTGGTATGACAATACGTAGACCCGAATAGGGGACGCGTTATTAAAACCCAAAAATCTTTAAAAACGATTTTACACTATGATACTTTGAGGGGGACTTATAAAGAATTAAAATCAAAAATGTTTAATATAAAAATAAAGATTCTAAAATAAATAGCAACGGAGTTATACTTAAATGAAAAATATGAAGCGGGGGGTAAACTTTTAATATGTAGTGTAGATAAGTATATAAAACATATATATGTTGATCCGACTTGATAATATCAAATATTAAATGAAATATAGGACATATACGATCGCGTTATTTTTTAATATTTTTAATAGAAATATGGAAAAAAATGCAAAAAATCTACAAAATCATTCCCAGCTTTGCAGATACCCGTTAGGAAAAAAGGAGGCCGGAACTCTTTTACAGATATCTGCAAAGCTATCGTGGGCAGTGAAGTTACCCAAGCGCTTTATCCAGCAGGACAACAACAGTTTTTCAGTAGATTGCATAGGTGTGTGCACCCACCTATACAATCTACCGTAAACGTCTTCAAAGCCTGACGAAATTAGTAGGTGAATATGCAGCGCTACACATTCCCCCACTAGTTTCAATCCGACCAAGAACACATTTTAAATCAAACGCGTTACCGACTGAGCTACAACACTTGGGCATGTATAATGATTATTTAAACACTATTTAAATAATTCGATAAAAAAACATCATAATATAAACTATACATATATATTATGATAAGATATTCAATACCGGATGTTAAAAAATAATCAGTACAACGTTGATATATATACAATATTATTATTATTATTATTATTATTATTATTATACCACACTGTATAGGTACTATAATATTATATATAATACTTCGTAAGTATTATATTCGATTTAAATTTTCGATGTTTAAAAAATTTTATTTTTTATAATAAATTATAGTAATGGAAAATAAAAATCAAATTAATGAATTATCTTTGCCAAAAACTATAAAAAAAACGATAGATGCTAATAATGTAAAAAACGAATTTGGTCCATATGAAGTCAAGCATAAAATTCGTTTCGCAGAGGAATCGTTTCGCAAATCATGTGTAATATTCAATAAATTTAATAAAATATTACAAATAAAGTACAATAATCAAGAAAATACTTTTACATTGGAAGAAATGGAAGAAATAATACCGATACGAGCAATGTATTATTGCAGTCATGATTGGGATCAAGGTGCAATATCTGAATTTATTGATTTTCGAAAAAACTGGAAATTTCCTATTTTGTATTCTCAAGTTCGTGGTGATTATATTCCAACTTGGGATCAATGGGAATGTTTTGGTATGATAAAGTCTGAAATTACAATATCCCAATTTATTAAAAATTTTAATGATGATTTTAAGGACACACTTGGTTTTTTTTTCTATAATTACATAGATAATAAAGATAAATTATGGTTATCAATTGATATAATTTCGAGTTGTCATTTTATAAAATATACATATGGTCTAACTCCTCAAAACGATGATACAGATGAAGAATATGAATGTGTAAATATTAATTGTGAAATAAAAATTGCTAATAAAATAAAAATAATCGAATATGTTAAAAAACAATGTTAACATAAAAAACAACGTCAACGTTTACCTATAGTTTGTATAGGTACTATAATATATAAATATATAATACTTCGTAAGTATTATATTCGATTTAAATTTTCAAAGTTTAAAAAATAATCATTCTAGCTGCATATTATTATTATTATTATTATTCGAATCATATAATTCCTCTTGTATTAATTTACGTAGTTCGTTTATTGAAAGTTTAATTTCATTATAATTTTTGTATTTAATAAAACTTAAAATATTTTCGAAACAACAATTACTAATGAAACGGAAGTTAAATGATTTTAATTGATTATGTTTTTTGTAATAATCATATTTAAAAAGATTTTCAAAACAGCAATTACCCATTATATGATTCCATAACTTATTACTAATTTCACAGTCAATATCACTATCATTAAATATAGGTCTTAGGATTTTACGTTGTTGTTCAATCATATTTAAAAGTGTTTTGATATTTTCCATTTCTATTATTTATATTAGTAAATATATTTTTTTTTTAACATCGAATTATTAAAACAACGAGTTGTTAAAAAACAACGTTAACGTAAAAAAACAACGTCAACGAGTTAACGTAAAAAAACAACGACTCGTTAACAACTCGTCAACGACTCGTTAACGACTCGTTTACTCGTTTACTCGTTGTTAAATATATATTAAACAAGTTGTTATTTTTAATAGAAATATTTCTATTAAAAAAATAAAATATTTAAATAAATTTTTTATAATTTTCAATAAATTCTAAACATAAATGACCACATATAGGTGGATCATTATAGTATTGAAATTGGGAAACAGTACAAAAAAGATTATCTTTACCCAAATATTTTAAAAGTTCTTTTGGTGGCTCACCAACTATATGACCAAATGGGTCAAAATATATTTTAAATGTATTGTTTATTTTTTTCCATGCAACCCAATGAGAACCATTTTGAGTAGAATCATTTAAATTAAATACTCCACATTCATTTTCCCATGGTGTTGTAGGTAATTCATTTAACATAAAACACCCTCTATAATTTTTTATTTTATTTCCAAAATAATTTATATCTATATTACTCAATGGATCAATTTTTATATTATTTTTTTTAATCCAAAACCGTGTATAAATACCTTCAAATTTTTCAATATTATTATTTATTTCTAAATGTTGTTATTTCAAATTTATTCATTTTTTCAATTTTTTTTTTTTTTTCAAGCCAGAACCTTGTGATCTAATTTTTTCCATCTCTTTATTATGTCGAATTGTTTCTTGTTCCATTTTTTTTTTTTGTTTAGCATCAGTTACTGCAGTATAAAGTGCACTAGCACCTGCAGCCAAAGCACTTACACCTTCAACCACAGCAATAGCTATTGGTAAAAATCCACCTTTTTTAATTTGAACATGTTTAAGTTCTAAACTTGATCCGGTATTACTTTTTTTAGCGTTTTTTAATTTTCTTATTTGTTCTGGCTCAAGAATAAATTTATGTTTTCCACTATCAATTTGATTATTTTCAATTAGAATTGATACATCTTTAATATTTTTATGAGCTTTTAATATTTTATTAAATTGTTTTTTATTTAAATTTAGATTCATTTTATAATACAAAATATTAAATTAAATTAAATTAAATTAAATTCATTCCAAATCGTCTTTTAACATTCATTACATTTGCTGTAAAAATGGCTGCAGTTTTTTCACCTATAGAACTATGAGGATCATAAAATCTTTCCATTGCTTTTTGTTCTAAAATTTTATCAGCAATATGTCTTGTTTTAGTATCTTTATTATCTTTATAAAAATAATCATGTTCTCTCGCAGCTTCATCTAATTTGTTTTTAGGTTTTTTATTTTTTTCTAACTTTGTTCCCGGTCCTAAATAATTATAGCCAGGCCAATGCATTTCAGGTAAATTTGAACAATTCAAAAGATAATTAACAATTCCTGAACCTGTAATAATTTTCTTTGGTAAACATGAAACATATGATGATAAATAATCTGCACCGTTAATAGGTATATCAATTAATTTTTCCATTTCTCCAATACAAATATTAAGAATATCAAGTTTTTCATCATGGTAAATATTATTTCCTATACTTTCTTCAATTGATATATACTGTATACGTTTAATTATTTTTTCTTTTGATATTTTCACTTCCTTTGGTAAACAAGTTACATATTTTAGTAAATATTCAATACCTTCAGGAGTATCAATAAGATTTTCCATAATTGATTTAAATAAATGAACAATACCAAGTTTTTCGTTTTTAAAATTATTATTTCCAGCTCTTTCTTCTGAAGAAATAAACTGTAAATTATCTATCACTTGGTTTACATTACTAATATAACGATATTCAATACGATTTTCTGTGTATTTCTTTAAACCCTCCCCTATTTGATTATCTTCAACTAATATTTCATTATTTTCTTTTTTTTCAATAATTTCATTATCTTCATTATTTTCTTTCTTTTTATTATTTTTTTCTTATCAGTTGTTTCTGTCATTTCTTTCCAAATCGAACTAATCATAACCTTATATTTTTCACTACGACTTGATTTAGCTCTTTTCGTTGAAGGATCATTGTTTTGATATATAGAATTAGTTTCAAATAATATATTTTTATAAATATTAAATTCATCATCATTATAAAATTGTTTGGGTGTAGGAACTTGATGAGTTAATAATCTCCATAAACCTGGTGTTCCTATATATCTTTTTTCATTTAAAATTATATCATCATTATCAAGATCGATTATATCTTTTCCAATCATATAAATATCATCTTTCTCATTAAGATATATTCCAAAAGAATTAGTATCTTTTACAGTTTTTAAATATTTTGATGCAATAGGACCTAAGTTTATAATATTTTTAGGTAATTTTGACTAGAATATTTTGGAGTTCCAAAAGTCTCTTCTGAACTTGTTAATCGTTTTAATTCTGGATTTCTAGGTTGTATATTTAATTTTTGAATATCTCCTTCAGTTTTAATAGCAACATCTTTAACTGCATTCATTGTTGTATTAACATTTGTTAATGCGTTTATTATTGGTCCAAACTTTTTTTGTTGTTCTTCAAGTACATGTTTTTGTTTTACAATTGTATTTCTAAATCTATCCTGTAAATCTTTTTTAAGATTAATTATTTTATTTACATCTGTAGATTTATATTGTTTTTTTTCTTTTTTAATATTATCTTCATCTTCATCATCTTTTTCTATAATAACAGTCTCTTTTTCATTAGGTTTTAATAATACATCTTTAAACCTATTTTGTAATTTATTTTTAGTATTAATTATTGTCTGAATCTTTACATCTGATGTGTTTTTTAAACTATTTCCTACCTTGGAATTGTTTTGTGTTTGATCATCAAATGAAACATTTTTTTTAATTTTTTTTTAAAATTCTTTTTGAATTTGTTTAATATCCATTTATTATACAAAAAATTAAATTAAAATATAATCATTCATCGATATATAAAATCTCATTACCTTTATTGTCATAGATTAAATTTTTTATCAAGTCTATTGTTATGAAACCATATGTTTTTATTTTACTTTTTTTATCATATTTTTTACAATAAGTTCTATTAATTTCTTTAAATTTTTCTAAAGCTACATCTTCACTAATCAAATCGGACCAAATTTTTTCAATATAATAATTTGATTGATTAAAAACAATTAAAACATTCAAATTATTTCTTATTGTTTTTATATCTACTGAAGTATAACTTTGTGTTAAATAAATAACACTAATATTCTTTGATCTTGATCTTATAAAATATTCAATTATCATGTCTTGTTTTTCTTTTAGAAAATCATCAAAAATCACTAAACTATTTGGTTCACAATCATCTACAGATATTATTTCATCATTAGAAAAATGTGTGGTTATAGAAGCTATATCATCAAATATTTTTTAATTTTTTTATAGACTGGTTGATCAATATTTTTTGTAAAAATATATAGATTTAAATAAGGAATCCAATAATTTATAATCAGATTATACAACAAGGTTGTTTTACCACAACCAGATGGTCCTATAATTAAAACACGTGAAGGTAATTCAAATAAAGATTTTTTTTATTTTCATCTTCAATAAAAAATTTTACTTTTACTTTATCCATTTATTAAAAAAAAATATATATTTGGTAATATAAATAAGAAATGGAAAATATTTTAAATAAATATGATGATAATATAATAAATAGTCAATATGAAAGTTATATACCTCAAATTACAACAGAATTGAATAAACCAAACCGAAATACAATAGTTATAGTAGATGGTAAAGATAAATTTCTGAACATTAAAAATTCAAAACTTTATTTATCATTTGAATATGTACAAGAAGATGGTTCTAAATATCCAGCAAAATCTAATGTTATGATATCTGATAATGGTGGAGCATTTTTGTTTCAAAAATTACAATTAAATTAAATAATAAAATTATAGATGAAAGTGATAATACTGGAAGATTAAGTACAGTAAAAGGTTATATGAGTTATGCTGTTGATGGAAATGGTCCTACACAAAATTCAGGATTTGAATCTACATCTCAAGGGGGAGGAAGTGTCGAGCTCATCATTCCTTTATCACACTTTGGTTTAGGATCAATGAAAGATATAAAAAGTCCTCTTTACAATGCTAGATTTGAAATAATTTTTACGAGAAACACTGATGATGATGCGTTGCTTCTAGAAACAAACACTGAAGCTACAGCAGATACAAAAAATATTAAAGCAAAACGTGGTAAAATTAATATTTTAGAATTAAAAGTTCAAATGCAAAATATAGAATATGATGAAATAACAAAAATTCAAATAGTTGATGCATTAATTAAGAATCCATGTATTTTAGCTTTTAAAAAATGGCAAAATATTGAAGTAAGAAATCTTACTGGAAAAAAGATAAGATTTGATGTAACAAATAATTATCGAAATAATAGACATCCATTGTTTGGTGTTGTTTGTTTTCAAAAAAACAGATTAGACAATCAAGAAAGTAATGCTTGTTATTTTGATCATTGTGATGTTGTAAATTATTCTTTTGAAGTAAATGGAAAAAAATATCCTAATGAATTACAAAATCAAGATTTTAATGATATAAAATGTTGTCAATCATATGAAGATCATATGAGTTATAAAAAAACCTATTATAAATCACATGAAGAAAATCCATTAATGTATTTAGATAAATTACAATTTAGACAAAAAAGACCATTTTTTGTTGTTAACATGACTAGACATCCTAATCAAATTGCAATCTCCAACTGTACAGTAATTTTAAACTTAGATTTCAGTCAAAATTTACCTGATAAAACAATTTGTTATATTTGTTTAATTTCTAGTGCAGTGTATACGTTTGATATTGAAAGAGGAATAGTTGATGAAAGCTGTTGAAAGTGAAGCTTGACGGACTAATGATGTTAGCATTAATATAATAAGTAATAACACGACAATATGGTTATGTATAAGTATAATATATAATAACGTACAACTGGACAATTAAACTGTGACAGTACACACACATCGTATACGCTCTGTACAACGACGCCTGTGCAAGTGAATATTACATACATCAAAGGCCCTATATATATGCACGACCGAGGTCATGTTACATCCGTAAAGAGAGTGAGTCTTATGCTCGTACATAACTAGTTACTAAATTGTACACACGTGTCAAGGCTGACTACATATACTACATATTAATTGTATATTTCAACACCCTCCCTCAATTAATAATCTCTTTAATTGTAGTCACTCCTATGGCTGACCGCAACTTCTCGAATCGTTCCTTAACCAAAGGCTTGGTTAGAATGTCCGCAATCTGGTCCTCTGTTCCAATGTACTGTAGTTGGAATTGTCCCTCTTCGTATTTCTCCCGTATGAAGTGGTACCGTACGTCTATGTGTTTTGTCCGTTTATGAAACTCCGGATTTTTCACTAAACGAATAGCACTCTGATTATCTATAAATAAAACTGGTTGTTTGTCACCTGTTGTTGATACGCTTGTTATCAACCGTGTAATCCACAAGATCCCCTTGACAGCTTCACTGGCCGAAATATATTCAGCCTCTGTCGATGACAGTGACACACAATGTTGTCTCTGCGATGTCCATGAAATTATGCTTGACCCGTACCTGAATAGAAATCCTGACGTTGAACGTCGTGTCTGAATGTCACCTGCATAATCTGCATCGCTAAATATTTCTAATGACAATTTTGTTTTGTTATTAAAGTACAAGCCATAATTAAATGTTCGCTTGATATATCGTATAATCCGTTTTACCAAGTTCCAATGAGCTTTAGTTGGTTTTGCTAAGTAACGACTAGCAAAGTTTACTGCATATGCTATATCTGGTCTTGTTACCTGTGATAAAAACAGTAAGCTACCTACTGCCTGCCTATAAGGAATATCTTCATTCAATACTTCCGTATCTTCTTTTTGTTCAAGTGTATGTGATTTGTCTATTGGTATTGAAAGTTCCTTAGCGTCCAGCATATTAAATTTATTAATTATGCTACATGCATAATTTGTCTGATGCACAAATAATGAACCATTTTTCATTATATTTACCTGCATACCTAGGAAATAATCTAAGTTTCCTTTTTTAACCTCAAACTCTTTCTCCAAGTTCGTTAAAAGTTTCTCTATTATCTCTTCATTATCTGCCGCGATTAAACCATCGTCAACAAATATTGCAAGAATAATTTGGCTGTTATCAGCTTTGAATACACATGCATCCGCTTCGGTACATTGTAAACCAAATGCATTCAAAAAGTTCTTAAAGCGTATATTCCAACATCTTGGACTTTGTTTTAAGCCATATAAACTACGCTGAAGCTTACATACTTTATTCGATCCATCTTCGTATCCTGGTGGTTGTACCATGTAAATTTCTTCCTGTAGTTCTCCGTACAGAAATGCTGTCTTGATGTCGAATTGTCGTAGTATTAATTTTTCCACAGCTGCTACTGCGAATATCGCCCTAATTGATTCGTATCTGACCACTGGCGAAAATGTTTCATGGTAATCTATACCGTATTTCTGTGAACAACCTTTAATGACCAATCTGGCCTTAAACTTATCGACATTACCGTCACTTTTATATTTGGTTTTGAACACCCATGCGTTACGTAACGCAACCTTGCCCTGAGGCAAATTAACTAGTGACCAAGTGTTGTTTTTGTGTAGTGACGTAATTTCATCACTCATAGCGTGCTCCCACTCGTTTTTCTGTGGGCCAGCGATCGCTTCATCACGATTTAGTGGTTCAAGATTGGCGACGAACGACGACACATTATACCTGATCGGCGCTTTTAATGTATTCCGATCACGTAGCACCATGCCACTCCTGTTGTCGACCGTCGTCAATTCGACCTTGACCGGATCGTCCTCGACTTGAGTCTGAGTATCTGTAAATTCTAATTTGTCTGCAATTACATTTTCTAATTTATTACCTTCGTTTTCGAATATAATATCTCTAGACATTGATATTTTATTTGTTTTCGAATAATACACACGATACCCTTTCGTGTTATCCGAATAGCCAACAAATATTCCTTTTTCACTTTTAGGGTCCCACTTTTTACGTTTTTGCTTTGGTATGTGTGTATATACGACAGTACCAAAAACTCGTAAGTGTTTAATGTCTGGCATTACCTTATAATATAACTCGTATGGTGAGTTATTTTTAACTGAACTGGTTCCTGTTCGATTAAGCGTGTAAACAGCCGTGTTTACCGCCTCCGCCCAAAGTGATACATCCAAATTTTTCGCACAAATCATTGTCCTAGCTGACTCTACTATTGTACGATTTTCCCGTTCCACTTTTCCATTTTGCTGTGGTGTGTAGGGAACTGTTAACTGATGTCGAATCCCGTGTTTTTGTAAAATACCCGTAATTTCTTTATTTACGAATTCTAATCCATTATCCGTTCGTAATATTTTGACCTTAGAACCTGTTTCTGTTTCAACACTTTTTATGAACGTCTCAAAAATATTTTTAACATCATATTTATTTTTAATAAAATATACCGTTCTATAATGCGAGTAGTCGTCTTTGAATAACAAAAAGTATTTTGAACCGCCTATAGAGCTTACCTCCATTGGTCCACATAAGTCTGCATGAATTAAATCACCGACATTGTGATACTCCGTATTACTTTTACTAAATGATTTACGACTTTGTTTACCTATTATACAACTGCTGCACATGAATTCGTCGTCCTTGGCCGAACATACTATTTCGTGTTTCGCCAAACAACTTTTTACGTACTGTAAATTCTGATGTGCCATGCGCTCGTGCCAAACAGACAACCTGTTTTCGACAGCTACCGTCGCGTACTCGTTTGTCGGTACTTCGACCTTGATGTTTAACTCAAACAACCTTCCGCATCTCTTACCTGAGCATACGGGTTTCCCCTGTTTAGTTAACATACACGTCTTACTATCTGACGTCAATACTAAACCTTTATCCATCGCGGCACCGCACGAAAATAAATTAAATTTTAATCCTGGCACGTGCAACACGTTTGCCATGTAATTTTTATTCCAATTACCGTTTACATATGATAATATATTAATATTACCTCTACCTGCTGCATACAGATTCGTCCCATCACCTATCGTGATTTGTTGCGTGTTGTCCAGTGGTTCATAACTTGAAAACCACTCTCGATTCGCGCTCATATGATCCGAAGCGCCCGAGTCTAGTACCCACGCATCTGTTGCAATATTATTTATTCTTGACTCGCTTACGAATGCGTTCAAGTTCGCACCTATAGTACCGGTTTTACTACCGTGTACACTATGTAGAAAATGTCTACAGTCTCTTTTATAATGACCTAGTTTACCACAGTAATAACACTTAATATTACTTTTATTAGTAAATTGATTTTTACCTTTTCCATAATTACGACTGCCGTTTCTTCCATCAGATCTGTTTTGAAATTTGGCCGGAAATGCACTCGATTTCTCTTGTTCACCAACTTCACCTTTGATCTGGATAACCCGTGATTCTTCAATCAACAATCGACTAGTCAAATTATTTATATTTTTACTTCCCGTCGGGACTGAATCCCAAGCACTGTAAAAATGATTATATTCTTTTGGTAGTGTCATTAGTATTTTTGTCATAACCATGTTATCCGTAACTGGTTCACCCGCTACTCTCAGTTTCCTTCCTAAATTGACCAATTTAGAAATATGCGTCGACATGTCATCTGTCGGCTCCTTTGAATAACTGAAAAATTGTTTTTGAAGCAAATGTAAACTTGCCTCAGACTTCTGCTCGTAAATACTCAGCAGTTTCTCCCACATTTCCAATGCAGTCTCACAGTTAATCAAATATTGTAATGGACCATCGTCCACTGAGGTAACTATTATTTTTTGACATTTACCGTCCGCTTTTATCCAAGCGCTTGTATGCCTTTGAAAACGTGCTTTGGCTTCCTCGTCGGTCTCTCCAGCCGACTTTTTTATAGGTAGACTTGGTTTCGTCCATTCACCTGAAACTATCTCACCTACTTCCAAGGCATTTAAAATGACCTTCATCTGGAACTTCCATAACGACCAGTTTTCCGCACATAATTTTGTTATCTTCACCGTGTCTTCCATGACCGATGGATTCCCGTATACTTTCCTGTATAACAATTTATAACAAAACTTTACCTATGTACACTGTTCCGCCGTTTTCCGAAATCCAGGATATCTCCGACTGGTTGTAGTTTTCTGCGTTAATACAAATATAAAAATACTTCGATCACGAATCCACTAGACTGTTTGTCTTGGTTATTGACTGGGCCCATAACCTGTTGAAAGTGAAGCTTGACGGACTAATGATGTTAGCATTAATATAATAAGTAATAACACGACAATATGGTTATGTATAAGTATAATATATAATAACGTACAACTGGACAATTAAACTGTGACAGTACACACACATCGTATACGCTCTGTACAACGACGCCTGTGCAAGTGAATATTACATACATCAAAGGCCCTATATATATGCACGACCGAGGTCATGTTACATCCGTAAAGAGAGTGAGTCTTATGCTCGTACATAACTAGTTACTAAATTGTACACACGTGTCAAGGCTGACTACATATACTACATATTAATTGTATATTTCAACAAAAGCTATTAAATATATTAAAATTAATTAAAAAATCGTTCCCTACTTTAATTTTTCAAGATATTTTATCTTGAAAAAAAGTTTTTAATATTTATTTTTTTATTAGATCAAGAACACCAATAAATTCTTCATCAAAATTAACAATATTACCTTTCAAATCTAAAATATAAATTTCTATTTTTTGAAACTGATTTTTACTCACTGGTCTATATATCATTTTATGAGGTTTAATCAAAGCACTATTAGAATTATATTGAAATAAAAATAAAACTTCATCATAATGAGATACCGCATCAATATTATGTGTAATAGATTCTTCAATTATATTACAATGTACTTCTAATATTTTGTTGTTATTATTTAATGAAGAATTTTCCATTTCTCCATGATGTGTATGTATCCCTCCTAAACTTAAATTTAAATCTTTATCAAATGAAAAATAATCTTTTGTTGTTATTTTAATGTAATCACCATTATTTTCAAACTTCATATTCGAATTGAATAAACTATTTAAATGTTCAATTGAATAATTTCCTTTTAATTCTGTTTTTTTATTTTCATTAGAAATAATACCATTTATTTCTTTTAAGAAACCTTGAGTGTAAAATAATGGAGTTTTTATTCCTATTACCGTATAAGCAATATCTGGTGTTGTATACTCAACACCTAATTCTATTTCTTTCCCTTTAGGCCATGTTTTATTAATAGGGATCAGACGTTTTATAAAATTAAAGCCTAAACAATTTGATAAATATTCATCAAAACACAGACCAATTGAAGCAGTTATTTTTAATAAATTTTTATATATTTCAAGATTTATTTTAGGAAAATTTTCCACAAATTTAGTTCCGAATGAATTAAATAAATTTTCAATTTCGCCTATTGAATAAATACCAATAAATATTGTACCTAGTGGGATTTGACCATTTCGACCTAATCTAAATTCACATTCTTTTTCAATATTTATGTAATATTCACCATCAATAGGATAGTACATTTTTTTCTCACTTGTCATTGAAAAATCTATATTATCATTAAAACCTAAATATTTTTTTAATTTTTCATCTAATTTATAATAACAAGGAGATTTAATTGTAATTTTATTAGTTTCATCAGAAAATGATATAATAAGTGGTTCTATTTCTTTGTTCAATTGTTCAATACTATATCTACCTGTTTTTATATGTATTATATTCTGTTTAATTGTTATACAACAGTCTGATTCAATATTAATAAAATCGTTGCCTTTCAAAACTATTGAATAGAGAGCTAAAAAATGATCACCATCATCATTGTGAATAGGTTTGTTTAAATCAATACGACCCTTTTTAACTTTTATAAATACCATTTATAAAAGTAAATTTATTTTTTACTTAAAAAAAATTAAAATCATGTCTTGTTTTCCCATTCTTTAAAAATGTTTCACCATTATAAATAAGATTAAATTTTGTTTCCGAATTTGTATTATAACATGTTATTTCGTTTTCTGTAAATTCATTTGTATATCTATCTGGTAAATTTAACATATATTCATCGTTTAATACAACTGATAATCTTTTTCCAAACTTTGTATCAATCTTTATGAACTTATTTACTTTGTATGGTTTTCCTTGTTCCAAATAATTACATTTTATAAATGTATATCCATTGTTTATTTTATTTAAAGCATCTTTAAAGTTTTCCATTTCTATTTCTTATTTATATTAGAAAATAAAAATTTTTTTTTTATTTTCAATAATTTTTTTAAAAATGTTTTCATTATAAATATAAAAAATGAGCGAAACTATATATTGTTTTAAATGTAAAATTCAAACAAAAAATATTAATGCAACTAAAATTCAAACGGTTAATGGTAGATGGAGAATTTCATCAAAATGTTTCAAGTGTAACACAAATAAAAGTAAATTTATAAAAAATTCTACAATTGGACATAATATTTCCAATAAAAAATTAAATGATACAGATAAAATGAAATTAGCTAAAGAACTTCATAAACCAGTTAGAAAAAAATTTCCTAAACGAAGAATAATTACTAGAACTATAGATGATTTATGGGCTGCTGATTTAGTTATAATGAGAAATTATTCTGATGAAAATGAGGGTTATTCTTATATATTAACTGTTATAGATACATTTTCAAAATTTTCTTGGGCCTTAGAACTCAAAAAGAAAGATGGAATTAGTGTTTCAGAAGTATTTGAAAAAATAATAAAACAAGAGCTCTATCACAAAATCATCAAGCACCAAAAAAACTTCACGTAGATAAAGGTTTGGAATTTGAAAATAAACAATTTAAAAAAGTTTTGCAAGAATATGAAATTAAAATGTATCACACCCAAAATGAAGAAAAATCATCAATTATTGAAAGATTTAATAGGACGTTAAACAGTAAAATGAGATTACAATTTGAAGTTACAAATTCTAAAAAATGGATTAAAATTTTACAAAAATTAATATATAAATATAATTTCGAAGACATACACCGATCTATTGGTATGAGACCTTGTGAAGTAAATAAATCTAACGAAGATGTTGTTTTTCACAAATTATTTTCTACAAAAGACAAAACTAAACCAAAAATTAAATTTAGTGTAGGTGATAGAGTAAGAATAACAGCTTCTAAAAAAACATTTGGTAATAAATTTATTAATAATTGGACAAAAGAAATATTTATAGTTAATGAAATTTTAAACACAATTCCTATTAACTATAAAATTATAGATTTAAACAATGAAGAGATTATAGGGAGTTTTTATAAAGAAGAGTTACAAAAAACAGTATTTTAATAATATGACCTAAGTTAAAGGAAGTGATATCTATATAAACCTGCTTCTATTATTTAAATAGAATTTTAAATAAAAATTATTTTTATTGAAAAATGAATGTAAAAAAAAATAATAAAGAATATAATAAAGAATGGATGGATTAAATAAAATTGAATCTTTAATTAAAGAAATTGATACTTACAATAAAATGGATGTATTAAATAAAAAAATATATCCTGCTAAAACTTGTGATAAATGTAATTTAACAATTGGTTACAAAAGTTGGGCTTCACATTTAAAATCTATTCGTCATCAAAAAAATTATATATATCAAACAGTTTTACCTTGTAGACTTAATACAAAATATAATGGTGTACCAATTAATCAATATAGACTAAAAATTTTTAATTTTTTGAAATTTATGCGAAAAGAAATAAAAAAAAGTATACAAAAAAATAAATGTTATATACAATTTTGTGCTTTTGAATACTATGAAAATTCTAAGAGTATTAAATATAATCTAAATGAAATTCCGATTGAAGGAAATATTTTTATTATTAGTCAAGGAGATGTTGATTTTGGAAATGGAAATCCTTATATTTCTAAACTATTACATTCACCAACTTGGTTAGAACTTTGTCATATAACCAATGATCAAATTATTGCAACAAGTGATTATAATCACTATTATCTAGACAATATTAAGATTGTTCAAGATTTAGGAAATATTAAAATGTGTGAATTTAGTATGGGATCTAATATTATTTAAATATTATTTTTAATAAAAATTATTTTTATTAAAATATTGAATGTAAAAAAAAAATAATATTCTCTATAATAAAGAATGGAAAATAAAAAAATTGAAATCAATTTTAATAGAAATGTTAACAATAATCAAATGGATAACAAAACTTGTGATAAATGTAACTTAACAGTTAGTTACAAAAATTGGTCTAGACATTTGAAATCTATTCGTCATCAAAACAATGATCCAGATCAAACAATTATACCTCGATTTAGACGAACATACAGAGGTACAACAACAACAAATGTAAGAACAAGACAAGAGAGAATACCAAAAATAGATAAAACTTGTGATATTTGTAAGCTAACAGTTAAATACAACAGCTGGTCTAAACATGTGCAATCTATTCGACATCAAAACAATGGTATAAGACCAAGAAAAGAACTTGTTTTTAAAACTGTAGAAACAGCATTTCAAAGTAGATTAAAAACTTATATTATTAAAAATAATATAGGTTTTAAAGATATACAAACATTTTTAAATCGTTTAGATAATCCAGTTATTGAACGACTTGAACAAGAATTAAAGAATCAAAATTTAAAAGTTAATATTATGTTTCTTGTTATATATAAGAGAGGTAATAATGAAGAAAATATGGAATATGAGGAAAAAAATTTTAAAACACAAAATAAAATTTTAACAAAAAATTCTAACTTAAATGAATTTTATAAAAATGCAAAAATAAAAATTGTAAAAGAAGAAGATGATTTTATAATGAAAGATTCACAATGGAGAATTCATAAAATTTTAAGTTTGGGAATAAATATAAATAAATATGTTCCTTTTAAGGGTTCTACATATATTCCATTACCTAAACATATTGGGGTTTGGTAAGTTCCCACACGAAACATAGCAGGTAAGCGAGTACATATGTAAGTTCCCACACGAAAAAAAATAAGCCCGTACGTAAGTTCCCACACGGAAAAAATTACACCTGTACGTAAGTTAAGTTAGTAAGACTTAGGAATGACAACTTAAACGAAATTTTTTTAGGTATAAAATAATAATAATAATAGAAAAAAATCAAATTTTATTTGGTTTATTTCGAAAGCTCAAACACTTCACATACCTAGTCAAAAGTCACATAGTCAATCTGATATTTTATTTTGTTTTTCTTCTTCCACACATTATTTGTATAGGTACCTATAAAATAAATAATAATAATAGAAAATATCACATTTTGTTTGATCTAATAACACTTTACAATATAGTGTTTGAGCTATCGCAATAAACCTAATAAAATTTGATTTTTTCTATTATTATTTTTATTTTATACATATACAAATATTATACACATTATATTATTAATTTTTATTATATATTATACGGACTAGATTCAATTGGACTTTTTTTTATGCAATACAAAAACAAAACAAATTTTAACCACACCAACTACGTTTAAGTTGTCAGTCCTAAGCCTGAATAAAGTGGGAAGGAAGTATGTGTTTGGCAAGGCTGAGCATTAACGAATTAAAAGTTAAAATTATAAGCAAATTATATATAAACATTATTATGTGTCTGAAATTTCGTGTGGGAACTTACGTACAAGTGTAATTTTTTTCGTGTAGGAACTTACGTATGGATATCCAGGGGTAATTTTTACCTGCTATATCTCGTGTGGGAACTTACATTCGCCCAACATATTAGTAATAAAAAGGGTATTATAAATGTTAAAAATGAAGATGATAAATGTTTTCTTTGGGCAATACTCTCTGCTTTACACCCTGTTGAAAAAGATGCTCAAAGAGTAACTAAATATATTCCTTTTAAAAATGAATTTGATAAAGAATTTAAAGATATTGAATTTCCGGTAAAAATCACAGACGTTCCGAAATTTGTTAAAAGAACAAAAGATATTTCTATTAATATTTTTTATTTAGTTAAAAATGTAATTGAACCTTTAGGTGAAATAACTAAAATCGAAAAAACTAATCATATAGATTTATTATATTTAACAGTGGATGATAAGGATAATATGAATAAAGGACATTATTGTTGGATTAAAGATTTATGGAAAGTAGTAGGAAGACAAAATACAAAAGATGGTCATAAAAGATTTTTTTGTAAAATGTGTTTAAATAGTTTTGGTACAGAAGATAAGTTAAATGATCATAAACATTATTGTGCTAATAATAAAGCTGCTAAAATAGTTCTACCAGAACCCTATAATAAAACTTTAGAATTTCAAAATTATAATCATTCCTTAAGAGTACCTTTTGTAGTTTTTGCTGACTATGAATGTACTCTTAAACCAATATATACTTGTCAACCAAATGATACAGAGTCTTTTACTAATTGTTATCAGAAACATATACCTAATAATTTTTGTTATTATATTAAATATAGTAATGGTGATTATAAACCTCCTGTAACATATTCTGGTCCAAACGTAGCTCAAGTAATTTATGAATGTATGAAAAATGAAGAAATACTTATTTCTAAAATATATGATAAAATAGTTCCTATGAAAACATTGAATGTAGAACAATTAAATAATTATTATTATAAATCTGATAAATGTCATATTCAGGGGCGTCATTTGGGGGGGGGTCAGGGTGTGCGGTAGCACCCCTTAATTTTAAAATGGTTCCAATTGGCCTGCGCCCCGCTGAAGCCTAAAATAATGCACGAGCCACGAAGGGCGAATGTAAGTTCCCACACGAGATATAGCAGGTAAAAATTACCTCTTGATATCCATACGTAAGTTCCTACACGAAAAAAATTACACTTGTACGTAAGTTCCCACACGAAATTTCAGACACATAATAATGTTTATATAAATTGCTTATAATTTTAACTTTTAATTCGTAAATGCTCAGCCTTGCCAAACACGAACTTCCTTCCCACTTTATTCAGACTTAGGACTGACAACTTAAACGTAGTTGGTGTGGTTAAAATTTGTTTTGTTTTTGTATTGCATAAAAAAAGTCCAATTGAATCTAGTCCGTATAATATATAATACAAATTAATAATATAATGTGTATAATATTTGTATATGTATAAAATAAAAATAATAATAGAAAAAATCAAATTTTATTAGGTTTATTGCGATAGCTCAAACACTATATTGTAAAGTGTTATTAGATCCAACAAAATGTGATTTTTTCTATTATTATTATTTATTTTATACCTATACAAATAATGTGTGGAAGAAGAAAAACAAAATAAAATATCAGATTGACTATGTGAGTATTTGACTATGTGAAGTGTTTGAGCTTTCGAAATAAACCAAATAAAATTTGATTTTTTTCTATTATTATTATTTTATACCTAAACAAATTTCGTTTAAGTTGTCATTCCTAAGTCTTAATAACTTAACTTACGTACAGTTGTAATTTTTTCCGTGTGGGAACTTACGTACGGGCGTATTTTTTTTCGTGTGGGAACTTACGTACGGGCGTATTTTTTCGTGTTGGAACTTACATATGTACTCGCTTACCTGCTATGTTTCGTGTGGGAACTTACCAAACCCCGCCACGAATGCATAATTATTAATATGATTAAAATTAAATTGTATTTTAATTTTTATATTGACAACTTAATGAAAGATTTTCAGAACCAACCAATAACTTGTTTAAGTTATTTGAAATTTTTGACCTTTCTAGTCCCAATTTTTTTAATCCAAATAGTTTTTATCTAAAACTATTTATAAACCATTATAGTTATATTAACTTTAATGAAATTCAAATTTCTTCTGAGTTTCCATCAGTAAAAGCACTATTTAATGAGAAACATGATGTTGATTTGGACACCATAGCAATATGCCTAAAAGATTGTCCTATCGCTCATGTTGAAACTTTAAAAACTTTAAAAATTACAACGGCATCAAATATAAAAGGTTTTTTCATCACTTAAAAGAGTTAAGTTATATTTACGCACTACCACGTATGATGAAAGTCTAAGTCATCGGATGATACTTAATGTTGAAAAAGAAGAAGTTACCAATATAAATTTAGAAGAAGCTGTAGATAAATTCGCTAAACTAAAAAATCGACGATAACCGCTTATTTAAATTTAAAATATTTTTTTTCTAGCGCTTTGCTTTTTCCAAAATTATAATAATTATGAAAATAAACGACAATTTACTAAGTCCTTTTTTATTTGCTGCTGCATTAATTCTTCTAGCTTTTTATGCATCAATTATTATTGGTTTTCACTGTTAAGTTAATTCATTATTTATTATATTTTAGTTTTTTAATTGATATTTACTATTTATTTTTATGCAACGATTCCGAATTGATTCGGTCCATTATAATGCATGGAAATAATTGAAAACAGGATAATGTACATATACGTATGTATATCTATTTTTATACTGAAATTTCAAAATGGCCGGCTTGAAACCTCGCACACCCGAAAAAAAACCTGAAATGACGCCCCTGGTCATATTTGTGAAAGATATTTATCAGATTTACCTCCAATGTTAGAGAAAAAATTTAAAATAATTAAAAATGTTATTAAGCATTATAAAAATACTGATGATGTTAAAAAATTTAAATTGTATGAAGATAAACTTAAAATAATTAAAAACACTATTGAACATTATGAAAATATTGATGATGTTAAAAAATTTAAATTGAATGAAGGTAAACTTAAAATAATTAATATTGTTATTGAACATTATGAAAATATTGATGATGTTAAAAATTTTAAATTGAATGAAGATAAACTTAAAAAAGAATTAGAAAATAAAAATAAAAATATGCGAAAAGTTCGGGATCATGACCATTTAACTGGAGAATATAGAGGTGCAGCACATTCTATCTGTAATCTTAACTACCAAAATCCACGTTTTATTCCAATTGCTTTTCATAATCTTTCAGGTTATGATGCTCATCTATTTATAAAAGAATTTGGAAACGATAATGAAAGAATAAAAATGATCCCAAATAATGAAGAAAAATATATTTCTTTTTCAAAAATGATGTCACGTGTAGTAACTAGGAAAGGTAAAAACATAAAAATATGTACAGAATTAAGATTTATAGATTCATTCAAATTTTTACCTAGTTCTTTAGAAAAGTTAACAAATAATTTAAGAAATGATTCGAAATTAAATTTAAAAAATAAATGTAAAGAACTTAGTAAATATTTTCCTGAAGAACATTTAGATTTAGTTACTAGAAAGTTAGCATATCCCTATGAGTATATGGATTGTGAAGAAAAATTTAATGAAACATGTTTACCTCCTATTGACAAATTGTATAGTTCTCTCACAGATAAAAATATAACTAAAGAGGAATATGAAAACTCACAGAAAATTTGGAAAGTGTTTAATATACAAAATATGCGTGAATTCACTAGTTTATATAATAAGATCGATGTTTTATTATTAACAGATATAATAGAAAATTTTAGAGATATTTCTTTAAAAAATTATAAATTAGATCCTATGTGGTATTACACAACACCAGGATTTGCGTGGGATTGCATGTTAAGAATGACAAAAGTAAAATTAGATTAATTAACAGATATAGATCAAATATTGATGTTTGAATCTGGAATCAGAGGTGGCTTATCTCAATGCAGTCAAAGATATTCAAAAGCAAATAATAAATACATGGGAGATAAATTTAAAAAAAAGGAGGAATCAATATTTTTAGAATACTTGGATGCAAATAATCTTTATGGGTGGGCAATGAGTAAATATTTACCTACTGGAGATTTCAAATGGGTTGATAATCTGAATGATTTTGATGTAATGAATATTTCTGATAAATCATGTAAAGGTTATATTTTAGAAGTCGATTTATCTTACCCTAAAGAACTCCATGATCTACATTCAGATTTCCCTTTAGCACCAGAAAGACATTTTGATAACAAACAACTTCCAAAATTATTAACAACTTTGTATGATAAGAAAAAATATATAATACATTATGAAACACTAAAATTATATATTAATTTAGGTTTAAAGATAGAGAAAATTCATAGAGTATTAGAATTTAGTCAATCTCCTTGGTTAAAAGTTTATATTGATTTTAATACTAATCTTAGATCAGAAGCTAAGAATGAGTTTGAAAAAGAATTTTTCAAATTAATGAATAATAGTGTTTATGGACGTACTATGATGAATGTTCGAAATCATGTTGATATAAAATTATGTTCTAATGCATCCCAACTAGAAAAATTAATTACAAAACCAAATTTTGATCGAAGGACAATTTTTACAGAAAATTTAGCTGCCGTACATATGAAAAGAACACAAATATCTTTCAAACAACCAATATATGTAGGAATGTGTATTTTAGATTTATCTAAAATGTTAATGTATGATTTTTATTATAATATTATAAAGAAAAAATATGTAAATAGAGTTAGATTGTTATATACAGATACAGATTCACTAATATTAGAAATAAAAACTAAAGATTTTTATCAAGATATGAAAATTATGTTAGATCATTTTGACACTTCAGATTATCCAAAAGATAATATTTATGGTTTACCTTTAGTTAACAAAAAAGTTTTAGGCAAGTTTAAAGATGAGTTAAATGGAAAAATAATGTCTGAATTTATAGGTTTAAGATCTAAATTATATTCTCATCGAATCTTAGATACTGAAAAAGAAATTAAAAAAGCTAAAGGTGTAAAAAAAAATGTTGTAGAAAATAAAATATGTTTTAATGATTTTGAAAAATGTTTACTAACAAAAGAATCAAAATATGTTAAACAAAATTTATTTAGAACTAAGAAACATGATATTTTTACTGTAGAACAAAACAAAAAAGCTTTAAGTGTTTATGATGATAAAAGATTTATTTTGGAAAATGGTATTGATACATTAGCTTGGGGACATTATAAAACAAACATAGATAGAAACGATTTTGTAAACCATCTCAATACACTGATTAGAAATCAAAATCAAAAAGATTAGAAAAATATTTTTAATAGAACAATGTTAAAAAAATTACTAATATAAATAATAGTAATGGAAAATTGTAAAAAACTTTTAGATATGATGCAAAAGTATAAAAGTATACTAAAAATGTTATCAGAAATTGAATCATCTATGTATATTTTAGAAACTCATGTATCATTTTTATATGATGATGATGATGATGATGATCACAAAAAAAAATTTAAGAAATTAATTAGTTATTTTAAGAAAACTCATAATGAATTATCGGATCATATAATGAATCATTGGATTGATAACTATTTTTTTAATATTCACTAGTTTGTTGTTAGACTTTTTTAATAGAACAATTCTATTAAAAAATAAATTAATTTGTCTAACTACAAATACTATATTACATTTCGATTTTAATTATTAATATCATAAGTATTATGAAAAATATTTTGGGGGTGAAAATGTATTTAATAAGTTTTGCGAAAAATGTTTTTATTATTATTGCATTTCGATTTTTATTTTTAATAATTAAGTTTTGCGGAAAATATTTTTATTATTATTGCATTTCATAAGTTTTTGCGGAAAATTTTTTTATTATTATTGCATTTCAATTTTCTGATCTTTTTGCACATTGTTTTCTTTGTGATCTTTTACTGATATATTATGAGGTGCGCCAGGACTGGTATATATATACTACTCACGTTTACACATCCTGGTCTTCGAAGATCTGCACTATTAAAATTGGCTACCTACTTCTTCACAGTTGGACAATGGCAGTATGGTATACCCTTCAAAATAAAAAAAAACACAATATAGAAAATAATATTAAGATTTAAAAACAATTTAAAAGAATAATACATTACTTTAAAACCAAGAGAGGCATGATTAATTTTTAATACTTCAATTAAAAAATAAAAATGTCTGTAAAGCGCCCTTCCTCCTTTTTCATACGGACTGAGGACCGTCAATGGTGGAGTTAACACTAAGATTTGCAATTGTGGGCATGTTAATGAATATAATTAACTCAAGATAACCTAAGTTAAGTGAACACAAGATTGTTCTAACTCAAAAGTTGATAGTTAATAAATAATAAATTTAACTGGTTACATTCTGAATTTAAGTTAATTTTAAAACAATTAACTTTTTTTTTAATTTAAACATTTTTACTACCTACCTAGTTAATTCCCACTTTTAAAGATATGACTTAGTTACATAGGTACCCAATTTTATGTTAGGTAATAGATTCCATTTTACTCTACGTGTAATTTATAAATTACACCCAACTTATGTAACCAACCATTCATTACTTACAATAGGTATTGTATTAGTTTGTTTATCTTTATTTTATATTAGTTTTTATTTTGTACTTTATTATTTTGTAATTATAAAATAGGTACCTACTTAATTAATATACTTATTGCATAAGATATAAGTGAAGTTTTCATTTTTCAATTCTTTAGTCATAAATTTGTAGCATACACCACCTACACACACATTATGAACTCTTCGCTCACATGTATTGCACTTAATCCAAGTAAAACTTACTTTTATATTTTGTGCACACATAAGGCATCTTTCACTGATATTATCAGAGTACATTAAACATCGATTCTGCAATGTATTTCTTAAATCACTCACATTAACTTC